>CM067520.1:7835265-8217765 GCA_034509495.1 Acestrorhynchus altus
GTTTGGTGAGCCATTTATTGTGATACGACTGTGTTGTCTCTTTTTAAATCATAATGACAACCAAAAACATCCATACCCTGGTGATTGTGTGATTTTTGCCTGATAACATGCACAGAAAATGACACAAATGGGTTTGAATGTGTAATAAAGGTAATAGCCTCACCTGTGACTTGTAATCAGTGTGGGTTCATAAATGCTGAGTGACTTTCTTGGATCCAGACAGACTCTTGCATCTTTCATTCAGCCACTGACGTTTCTGGATTGTGAGTCATGGGGAAAGCAAAACAATCAACAGAAGATGCTTCCCAGCATCAGTTAACGGAAATGAGAAGATGGCAGATCTGTGAGCATTTGTGCTGTTACAGATGTTTGTTTGTTTTTTTTTCAAATATGCATTAAACACGGATTAACTTTTGGCGATAAGAAGACTACAACATGCAAGATGAATGGGATGTCATTGCTCTTTGCTCCTATACAACTAGACACACCCACAGGGGTTTGCGCTGAAAAACCTGTTAATATTTGTTTCTTGCTGCAAACTAACTTTTAAGGTTCTAGAACCAATTTGTTTTGGTGGAAATGTGCCCAGGTTTAAAATTAGGTTCACAGAACCAGAACAGAACACATTCCACATTAGACATGGTTATCCAATCCATTGTTTAAAAATTGATAGCCATTCCACTGTCTGGAAAATAATTTACTCAAATTAAGTCAAATATGTCAAACTGCCAACCTGGACAGGTCAGACCATCCCATCCTAAGTTCAGCCCAAGAGCAGACTGCTCGATTAATAAAAATAAAAAACAATAATATTCTCCAATAATAAAATAATACAAGATCTATTGCAATTCTATTAATACTGGCTGGATGACAAACTCTCTTTTAAATCTCATCTCAACAAACTCGCCATTAAGTGCAGACAAAAGCTCAGATTCCTTTATCAGAATAAATTGATCAGCAGTCCCAGATAATAATTTCTTATCTTATGTTTTCAATTACATTGGACTATAAATGCTCAACTGCACTGGAAATGAGGGTCACTCTCAATGTATTCCTGAGTAAATCTGTCATGTCTGTCTCTTGTCAGTCCTGTCTCCCTTGTCAGTTTCCCCCTTGCGCTCCTTAGCACACTATGGTTTGTGTTTGTTTTGTCTCCTCTACCCATTATCACCTGTGTCTAATTTGTTTACCTGCCCCCTTGTTAGTTTGTCACAGCTGTCACCCATGTCATTTTAGTATTTTTGTTCAGTGTATTCAGTTTGTTTAGTGCTTTGTGTCACTATTAAATCTACAACACCTGTGTTTGCTTCTGTACCCTTCGTCTTCTGTTCTGTCCGCCTGTTCCTGACAAAAGCTAAGGGTTGATTGATTGATTGATTGATTGATTGATTGATTGATTGATTGATTGATTGATTGATTGATTGATTGATTGGTTTATTAATTACATTTATTTTTAAAAGGAATTTTGTCCGTTTTTTCTGCTTAGTTATATAACCTCAATCTCTCAGCTTAGACATGTCTTTATGTTTAATATGTTAGAAAGGATAAATGTTTTCAAAGGTTATAAAAAAATTTTCACCTAACTGTTTCACTTCCACCTACCTGTTGACTGGTAAAGATCTATTATCTTCCTGCCAACTGTGTATAGGATAGTATTGAATGTGTTAATTCCCTGTAGTAAAAAAAAGGAAAAAACAGAAACTGTTGTCATGGTAAAAGGTGAAATGAGAACTGAGGTACTTGCATATGCATGAGGTACGTGCATCTCTCTCTCTCTCTCTCTCTCTCTCTCTCTCTCTCTCTCTCTCTTCAAATTAATAATAATAATTATCCTCAGAGGAATGCTCCAAAAAGCCTTCCATGAACAGTAGACACAGGTACTCAAATAAATAAAACCAGGAGAAACTGTTTTTAGACCAGTTGGGGGAAGGACTTCAAATTTGAGAGAAATTCTAACCTGGCAAAACCTTCAATCAAAACTTTCACTTCTTCTATTGCTGGAAATTTGGTTATTTCACAGTAGGACCTTGTGATCTCCTTTGCATACCATTATACTCCCGGAAAACCAACACAAGCCCACCAACAATGAACACCAACAAATGAAAAGTTTGGCCTTCTTTTAGACTGTTTTAGTGCAGGGTAGATTTATGATGTAGACAGAAAACTGACCTACTATCACTCTTTTTCAGCACTGATTCTGCATGTAATGCCATAATGTATGCAAAGCACAAACATTTCTTGTCATTGTTTCCAATCTGAAAAACATTCAAAGATCATTTGTATTTTATTGAAGAATGTGCTGTGCTTGAGAGCGAGTTGCATTTTTTTGACTCTGTCTCCACTCACAGTGTTGTGATGCAAAATCATTTGAAAGCCAATAATTAGTCTTAAAACTTCTGTCTACCCATTTTTAATGACTCCTAACTACTAGCTATAGTTCTTTGTGATGGATTTTCTGTTAACTGGCAGAGAAAAATGATGTGGCCTTTTCTGTGTTGAGATTTTTCAAACTATGTTTTCTTGTACAGCTTGTCGGCTGGATTTAAGTTCAGCAGGATTAAATTTGGCCCATCTGACAAAGAACCAGTGTTTGCAATTGATGGCATCAGCTAGGCTTAATCTACATTTACCATTGGCACAATTGCTTGTTTTAGCTGTTTGAAATTCTGTGTGGAAGCTCTTTGTTAAGCTCAGTGTTGAAGTGAAAACTCAGAGCAATCTGAAGCTGTGTGCAATCTGTGTGCTAATGAGACATCCACGATTGTTGAATCTCTAATCTTGATAAAACTCTATGTAATTCACTAAAACTGCATTTAAATATGGTTTGAATGTTCCCACAAACACGGCTGCATCAAAAACTCTGGACTTCTCCACTTTAACTGATATTAGCCCCTTAAATGGTGGAGAACTTGCAGAAGGCAAAGTAACTTTGGCAGTGGTTTATGGTTTCAGGTCAGTAGGGCTGGGGAATTAAACCAAAATAACCTGAAATCAAACTTCAGAACCATTTATCAATGTAATCTTACCCATGTCCATAATTAAACTTTGTCGTTTAAGTGTAAATACTGTGTAAATCCTATGGTCTGCATTTTGCACAGTTAACAGCACTACTCAGGACGCAGCTGTTTTTACTTCCACATTATTACAGCTTAGCCAAAATGTATGTACATCCCCTCATTATTGTATGAAGCTTTGAACAAGATCTTCAACTGCAGAACAAATTATTTAAAACCTCCCAGAACACCAGATTACTGTCCATGAGATCCAGTGGAGTCAGACAGATTCATTTACTGTTTACAGAATAATCTTAGATCAACTTTAGACTGTGTAGCACCACCTAAGTATTAAGAGACTAAAATCACCCCATGGTATAACAATCAGACTTGTACCATAAAACAGTCAGCACAAAGATTAAAGCCGAAATTGTGATTGACCAAGCTGGAAGTACCCCACTCAGCTTGGAAGGACAGCCTTATTGAGTATAGGTCTCTCACTAGCGCTCGCTCGGATTATTTATCTTCGTTGATTGAAAACAAAAACAATCCCAGAGTATTCTTCAGTGCGATCTTGAAACTTACGAAAATTCAGGCAGCTACACCACCTTAGATTCCATCAAAATTCACTAGTAATATCTTTATGGACTTTTTCAATTATAAAATAAAAAATATTAGACAGAAAATTTAACCCATAATATTAAGTTAACAGTTTGTCATCTGACGTGGCTGATAGAGAACAAAATATAGATATAGAAGAGCAGATGGATGCTTATCACCTCAAGGTTAGATAATTTCAATGCACTCTTGTCAGAATGTTCAAGCAGGAACCTAAATAGACTTCAGTTTGTTCAAAATGCTGCAGCCAGGATCCTAAATAAAACTAGAAAATTTGACCATATCAGTCAAATCTTATCAGCACTGCATCGGCTTCCAGTAAAATTCCATATTGATTATAAAATTATTTTACTTGCATATGAAGCTCTACATGGGTTTGCTCCGGAGTACCTGCAAGATCTAATCTCCCATTATGAGCAATCAAGATCACTCAGACCTCAGGTTGCTGACTTCCTGCTAGTTCTCAGAATTCAGAAGACTTCAGCAGGGGGAAAAGCCTTTTCTTTCAGGCTGCAGATCCAGTGGTTCATGGACATAGGGTTTTATGGTAAACTGGGATGTTGGTGCTGTTATCTGACTCCTTCACATGATCACTCCGGTTTGTGACAGTGGAGTGGTTGAGCACCAATTATATGTCTTATATAAATAAATTTGAATATATTGATATTTACTATACATAAATGTACACTATGTAGACCTGTCTACTCCAGTAGACAATGTTTAAAAAGCCACTTTACACATTTCAATTAACCCTTTACTTAAGGGTTTTCACATGAAGACAGTTACAGCAGTGCAGACATAATGCTATTTTTTGGATTTAGAAGTGATTAAACTCTATAAGGTAGAGGCAGAGTTGCTTTTGAGTAAAGAATGAGGCATATTACAATACAAATACAATATAAATACAATACAATACAGCTGCATCTCCTCCATCTGTCTTCTTGGTGGGTTTCCTCCCATTATCGTTTACTTAACGTCCATCTTCTAAACATTCTTTGGTACAATATCTGCTAAGGATCGTTGTCTTGCTGCATGATCCACATTCACTTATGATTCAGCTCATGGACAGATGTCCTGACATTTTCCTTTAGAATTTGCTGGTATAATTCAGCGCTCATAGTTCCATCAATAATGGTAAAACAAGCAGTAAAACAAGCTCAAACAATAATTCTATCACCACTATGTTTCACAATGTGATAGGAATTCTATCCTTTCTTCAAACATAATACTTCTCACTTAAACCAAAAAGGATCTACTGGCTTGTCTGTGTCTGGCTTGTCCATTTAGCAAACTGAAGATGGTCATCACTCTTCTTCTTCTTTCCTCTTTTTCCAAAAGTGGCACCTGATGGTATAGACCTTTTCTTATCCATTTTTGTGTGACTTTTCTTTTACCAACCCTGCAAAAAACAAAAGCAGAAAGCAAAGTTACTAAAGCAGAGTTAAATAGCTCACGAGTTTGGGAGGAGTAAAAAGACAACAATAAACAGTATGCGCTTGACCTTCAGGGACAATAAAGTGAATGAAGAACTGACAGATAGTTCAACACAGCTCTTCATGTTACCTGAAATACTAATGACCAGGAATTCAGAAATGATCAGGAATTCAGAAATGACCAGGTATTCAGAAATTATCAGGAACTCAGAACTGTGTCTGCCACTGGGTTAGCATTGTTCTTTTTGGATAGGTTTCTCATTGCAACCTGGGTGGGGAAATAATAGTCTTGAATTTCCTCCATCTGTACACAACCTGTTGGCCTGTGGACTGGTGGAATCCAAACACTTTAGAGATGGTTTTGTTATAGATTTCAGCCTGATGAGCATCAACAACTTTTCTTTTGAGCTCCACAGAAATCTTTGTTCATGCCACGTTACATGCTTATATATTATGTTGTGTATCAGACTTTGATACATCCCTGTTCTTTAAACAAAGCAGGGCACCCACTCACACCACTGATTGAAAACACCTGAATCTAATTTTATGTTCAAATTAAACCTAAAGGATCACATACATTTGCCACACAAATATGTGTATTATTGAATGGAAGCATCTTCTTATCTACTTTCAGGACTTTTTAGGTCAAACTTATATATTGTGTTATATTGGAGAACAAACAAATCATTTACTTTTCTGAGCTGACGTCTCCATTTGAAGATGAGGTTGAGGTAGCTTATGAAAGGAAAGGCTGAGATATGCAAATTTGGTGGCTGAGGTGAGAGAGCGCAGGTGGCAGGTTTATGTTAGGCCAGTAGAGACAGGGACTAGGCATTTTGTAGGGAAGTCTACTACAGCATTGCTGTGTGAATTCAGGTTCAGAGGTCATGCACTGAAGGCAGTTAGTTATGAAGGAATTTGTCAGAATTAGCTGAAAGAGCTGGTCAGTGGTTGTGGATAAGAAGGACTGAGTTTGGGTGGGGTAGGACAGTGTGCAATTGTAGGCTTGGCATGGGGAGTGGATCTGGGACGATAGACTCCCCTGTTGACCATTCTGTAAATGTTTAACGGAAGGTTAAACTCTCCCCATGCCAAGCCTACAATTGCACACTGCCCTACCCCACCCAAACTCAGCCTTTCTTATCCACAACCACTGACCAGCTCTGTCACAGAAAAAAACAAAAAACATGCTGCAAGATCAGCCAAACACTAGACCACAATATACTCCTGTCAGTCCTTGGTAGCCTTTGAATCACCAGTTCTGAATTGAAATGGTTTGCATCATACCTGGAAGAGCATTCTTACCAGGACACATGGCAGGGAGCCACATCAGCTCCACGCAGACTCTCCATCGGTGCTCCACAAGGCTCAGTCCTCTGTCCTCTTCTCTTTTCCCTCTACACTACTTCTCTTGGTAAAGTAATATCTTCTCATGGTTTTACGTTCCACTGCTACGCCGAAGACACTCAACTCATCCTCTCGTTCCCACCCTCCGACACCCAGGTCTCATCCCGTATCTCAGCTTGCCTTTCTGATGTCTCATTATGGATGGCAGCCCATCACCTCAAACTCAACCCCAGCGAGACTGAAAAGCACTGGACCTCATCCTGATCTTACCATTTCCCTTGAGAACTCACTGGTCACTCCATCTGCAGAAGCATGGCACCATGGTGTAGTTGTGGATGTCCAGTTATCGTTCTCAGCTCATGTTGCAAACCTGACTCTGGTCATGCAGATTTCTCCATTACAACATCAGGAGAATTCAACCTTTTCTGTCTAGAGAGGCCATTCAGGTGCTTGTTGAGTCTCTTGTCATTTCAAGACTAGACTACTGCAACTCCCTACTGGCTGGCCTTCCCATGCGGACCAAGTACCAAGAGTCCTTCAAGCTTCAAGTACAGTATGGCTTGACCCACCATCCCTCAAAATGCAAGGAAAACATGCATCCAGACTCTTTTCTGTTCTGGCAGCAAAATGGTGGAATGAACTTCCCCTGAGTCCCTCACTGTCATCAAATGCAGACTGAAGACTCATCTGTTTCAGGAGAATTTAACTCCATAAAGACATTTGTGTTCAACAGGAGCTAAGCATGAGGAATCTCTAGATTCTAGCCTGGTCTACTAGCTAAGGATATTAAACAAGGCACTTTTGTAAGTCGCTCTGGATAAATGCCATAAATGTAAATGTAAGGTTGCTGATCGGATCATAAACGACCACTGCAACCTTAGCTGTTAGATGTAGGACAGTTATTTTCCTGTAGCATTGATTAATAGAATTGCTGTTGAACGTTTGTGTTTTGGTGTAGGTAGGACTGTTCAAAGGCAGGTTATAACAGGAATGTTGCTGATCAGATCATAAATGGCCACAGCAACTTTAGATAAACTTTAGGTTGTGAGTTAAATGAACTCAGCCCTTCCTTAATTTCCATGAGGGAACCCTATTTAATCTAATCTAGATTGGAAAAGGGTTGGGTCCTATGTATAACCCTAGTTTTTAGGTGCAGGATTTATCTTCGTGTATTATGTAAGCAATTTATGTAAGTGATATATATATATATATATATGTATGTATGTATGTGTGTGTGTGTGTATGTGTGTGTGTGTATTCTAAATGGTTCACAAATTCTGTGGAAACATTATCATAAGAAATATGATTCATTATGATTAATATATTATCTCCCACTGAAAAACTGAATATATAGAAGTTTTAACATCACAAGTTTAGACACCACAAATTAACAAGACAAAAAAAGACACCTACAAGTGAACATTTCCCTAGAGCAGGGAGGTCCAGCACCGTTTGCTGATTTGCCTGCTCAAACACACCAACCGACCTGATTAACAGGTGAACAGCTGAATCAGGTGCTTGATCAGGAAAAGCAAACCATCTCCAGGACTGGAGTTCCCCACCCCTGCCCTGGTGGAAAAGGAAGGACATTCACAGTGTGCTTTTTATCCAACTTGTGCACCTTCATCCAAACTTTAAGAGTTGTGAATAAGCTGAAGTGGGTCTTTGCGAGCAGTTTGGGTGGAAAGTCGTGCTCTCGTAGGTCTGGTTTAGGCTCTGAAAGAGACTCGGATCACATGAATGACGTGGACTTCCTGGAGGGGCGGTGCGGCGGCGCTTTCAGGAAACAGATGTGAAAGTAAACAGAGAGAAAGTTGTTCTCAACTGTAAACGGACAAGATGAAGACCAGCGCTTACGGAGCCTCTCTGTCCGGCGGTGCCTTTCATTTGGAGAGTTTCATTAAGCAGCCTCAGACTGTCCTCCGCCTGCTGAGCTGGGTGAGTTTCACATCCCACATCTCAGAGCCCCAAACTGCTGCTGGAATCAGCTTCTTTCACTGAACCTCAACATCTGTCAGCAGTTCAGCTTCCTCTGAACACCAAACAGCTCCTGAGACACCTTATAACAATCACAGACCAGATCTTAAACTCAGCCCTCAGGCCTAAATCCATCATCTAAACCTAAACCCCACTTTCAGGATTTAGTTTAAACTCAGTTGCTCAGGCCTAAATGCATAATCTTAACTTTAGGCCCACTTTCAGGATTTAGTTTAAACTCAGGCTTAAATCCATAATCTAATCTAACCTAACCCCTACTTTCAGGAAACCTAAGCCTAACTTTCAGTTGAGTTTAAACTCAGCCTCTCTGGCCTGAACCCGAGGTACAGGATGCTTTAGTTTATAGAGTTGTAAGTTACTGTTGTTTGCCCAGCCAATCACTCTGGAGTGATGACTTGTCTGTAGCCTGGTGAGTGTTGATTTTGGTGTAACCTGAGAAATGAACAAAGAAACGAACTGTTTCCCAATTCTGCTCCTGGAATAGATAAGTGGCGTCACTTCTTAAATCAGGCCTGAATCAATTTCCAATCCTTTATGAAATTAACTCCTCTGCTTCTTTAGAATGTGTCTGAAAAACTACTGTTTACAGAGTCCCAGTCTGTTTGCTTAGTGTTTTCCACAAAGTGACTCTCATAACCTCTAATACTCAGGTACAATTAAAAGAGACATGATAAACTGGGCAAACTGGCTGAGTTAGTCTGACACTTGAGTGAGCAGAGCAAGTGTTCTTAATGTTTAAGGTTAGAGGTATTTGTGAAATGTCAAGAGAATACAAAGCATTCTTGATTTAAAATGAAAGATTTAATTATTGCTTAAATCCATGTAACCTTAAATGTTTAACTTAGCGCTAAGAGATCCAGGGTATGGTTTGTCGCACAATTTATATCTGAGAACAAGAACTTCTTTTTTTGACTAGTGAGTTATGCTTTCAGTTCCCTTGACTAGTTTCTGCTGTTAGATGAACAATGTTGTTTCTCTGTTCTGATAGTGTTTTAAGTGCTGGTAAGATACATTCTGTTAAGTTTATTAATTTTCTTAGTACATTTACATTCATGTCATTTAGCAGGCACCCTTATCCAGAGCAACTTACAAAAGTACCTCTCTCCTGTTTCTCAGCTGTTCTCCATAGTAGTTTTTGCAACCATTGCTGCAGAGGGCTTCATCAACCAACATGACGAACAAGATACTAAATGCATATTTAATAAAAATGACAGTGCCTGCAGTTATGGGACAGCTGTGGGGGTTCTAGCTTTCCTGGCATGTGTTGCCTTTATTATTTTGGATGCGTACTTTCCTCAAATCAGTAATGCCAAGGAGAGAAAACGCATAATCATCAGTGATCTTGCTTTTTCTGGTAAGAAATTTTTAATTACTATTTCTATTCTGATATATTATGAATGTAATCTAGATATGGTTGTCAGTTTCAGATTTTTAGAGCAACATCAGTAATCTACTGATCACTTCCCCTAAAATTTCCCCATGGTTGCAGCTTCTTTCAGTACTCTTCACTCACTGTTATGTTAAACACATTTCCATGTTTCCTCTCTTTTTCTGACAGGTGCATGGACTTTCTTGTGGTTTGTATGTTTTTGCTTCCTGGCCAATCAATGGTCGCATACCACTGAAATTAATGGAATCCCCGAAGATGCTGCTCGAGCTGTGATTGCATTTTCCTTCTTCTCAGTTGTCAGCTGGGTGAGCAAGATATTGACCTTATGTGTATATGATTGAACTCATGTTCTTGATAAACTGAAACAGTCTCTTTTTTTTCTACCAGGCTTTGCTTACCTTCTTTGCATATAGACGATATCACCAAGGCATGGATGAGGTTGGTCTGGGTTATACTGATCCTTCCAATGACCAAACAACCCCATATGCTCCTTACCACAGTGCTCCCGAGGGCTACCAACAGTCCCCATTCACTCAAAATCCCACAGGCGAGGGAAGTTATCAGCCCCCATCATACTAAATGGCAAATGAAGCTTTTCCAAGGTTGTAGAAATAGTCACAGTCAGTGAGCTTTACTGGCATATACTTACTTTTGCACTCCATTGTTTATCATGGTTTATATACAGCAGTGTACTAATATAAAATTATGTCTTCTTAGACTACCCTAGACCACCACTGAAATGTATTATGAAAAAGGCCAATGGTTTCTTTTAACAGTTGAATTATGTGTCTGCAGTTAAGATTCAGGATATAATGTGTGTTGCTGTGCTCAGAAATGGTCAAAAAGTTGTTTTTTTCGGTGCAAATGCTTAAATACAAGAAAATGTGAGTGTGTATGCTTCTGGAAATAACTTTGATTCTGCATTAGATTCAGCTACTTTGTAATGCAGTATTAAGTGGATTCCTATATTCTGTGTACATATGAGTACATTTGTCCCTTCTGTAGCATTAAGTGATCGACTGATTTTGCAACTTATACAGATGACTGCCAAACAATCTTTTAAACTTCGAACAGAATTGCCACCTTGTTAAATTATGTAATGCACAGACAAGTCGGTTTAGACACATGATATTTTTCTAATCTGATATTCATCACTTTTGATGATGGTGGGTAAACTTTAATAGAAGGAAGTACAATCTTATGCAACTAACTACTGCAAACCAGCGCTTTTATCAGTTACAATGAATGTGCACTTTGTGTGTGTGTGTGTGTGTGTGTGTGTGTGTGTGTGTGTGTGTGTGTGTGTGTGTGTGTGTGTGTGTGTGTGTGTGTGTGTGTGTGTGTGTGTGATCACACATACAGTGCATCCACAAAGAATTCAAAGCACTGCCTTCTTTTAAAAATGGATTCAATTAATTTTTCCCTCCAGATTCTACACACAATATCCCTTAATGACAGTGTGAAAACTTTGCTAGAATTTTTTGCAAATATATACAAAATAAAACACAAATATACACAAGTATTCATCCCTCATCCAGTTTCTGCTGCAGAAAAACATCCCTATATCATGATGCTACCACCACCATGCTTCACTGTAGGAATGATATTGGCTATGTGATGAGTAGTGCAATGGTTTCCATCCGGCCACTCTACCATACATACATACCATACCAGTGCTGCAGAAATGGATTTCCTTCTCTATGGTTCTCCTCTCTCCACAGAGCAGTGTTGGAGCCCTGTCAGAGGGACCATTGAGTTCTTGGTCACCTCCCTGGCGGTCAGATTTAGAAAGAATCTGAGTGGTTCCAAACTTCTTCCATTTACAAATGATGAAGGCCAGTGTGCTCATTGGAGAAATCTTTCTGCACCCTTCCCCAGATTTGCATCTCAATACAGTCCTGTCTCTGAGGACAATTCCTTAGACTTGAGTAAGGGTTAGGTTCAGGGATTGGCTTGGTTTGTGCTCTGATATGCACTGTCTATTATGGGAGCTTATATAAACAGGTGTGTGCCTTTCCAAACCATGTCCAATTAACTACATTTACCACAGGTGTCAAATCAAGATGTAGAAACATCTGAAAGATGATCAATGGAAACAAGATGCACCTGATTTCAATTTTGAATGTCATTACAAAGGCTGTGAATCCTTATTTACATGTAATATTTTTGTGTTTTTGTTTTTAATGAATTTGCAAAGATTTCAAACAAACTTTTTTCACTTTGTCATCATGGTGTGTTGTGTGTAGACTGTTAGGGTAAAAAATTAATTTAATCCATTTTTCAATAAAGTAACATAACAAAATGTATAAAAAGTGAAACACATGAATACTTTCCGGATGCACTGCACATACACATGCAAACAGTGCCTCCAAGTAGTAGTAGTTAACATTGGATTTTGTGAAATGCACTTTCGCAAAAAAATAATGTTATTTCCCTGTTTATTCATTTTTAACATTTTTTAAAAAATATACCACAGGGTCAGTTATTATTCAACCCCTCAAATCACAAGCTTTCTGTTTGGTTCCCTCAAGTATTAACAAGTAATTTGCGATATTATGAACAATGAGCTTAGCATGCTTGACTTAATTATGTTTTTTTTCTGCCTCTTCTGACTATAAATCCTCTCCCAAAACAAGTGATCAGTACTCATATATGATCAACATGGGAAAGACAAAGTTGGCAAGGGGTACAAAACCCTTTCCACAGAGTTGGGTCTACCTGTGTCCACCATTGGCAGCATCATCTGGAAGTGGAAGGCTTATGCAACTATTAACCTTCCAGGCCCTGGACAGCCTTTTCAAAAAGCTCATGATTGCTTGGAAGACCTTAAGGCAGACAGGTTCATGTTTCTCTGATCTGAAGAGACAAAGATTAAGCTCTATGATGCCAAAGAACATGGGTCATTAGGCGAGAGGATAGCACTGCGTACATCCCCAAGAATACCATTCCTTCACTCAAGTATGCTGGTGGCATTCTATGGGGCTGCTTCTCAGCCAAGGAGCATGGTCGTCTGGACCACATCCACATGATGGGTAGAGGTGGATAGTATGTCCTACCTGGAGATGTTGGGTCTAAGGATGGGTCGTCATTTCATCTTCCAACAGCACCCCAAGAACATGGCCAAGAAAATCAAGGCTTTGTTTAATAGGGAAAAGGCCAAGGTGTTGGAGTGGCCTATTCAATCTTCTGACCTTAACCCAGTTGAAACTGTGGAAGGAGCTTACGATCACAAGTTCACAAGAGATGCCCAAAGAACCTAGACAACTCTGAGAAGATCTGCATGGAGGAGTGGGCCAGCCTGGTCAGGTCTTAAAAAAAACGATTAACAGCTGTAATTGCAAAAGGGTTATTCCACAAAATATTACATTTAATATTACATTAATTTTGTTTTTGAATACTACTTGGAGGGTGTGTTTGATTTTTATACACCAATCAGCCGTAACAATATGACCACCTCATAGACACTCATTGTCTATTTTATCAGCAATATACCATACAGGAGCACTTTGTAGTTCAGTTACAGACTGCAGTCCATCGGTTTCTCTTCATACTTGACCCTTGTTTCAGCCTGTTCTTCAATGTATGTGGTGGGTCATTCTAAGCACTGCAGCGACACTGACATGGTGGTGGTATGGATCACACATAGCTGCATACCATAAAAGTCTTAGGGGGAAAAATAAACATAAAATCATTAACAGATGAACAAATAATAAAATACTGTAGATGTAACACAAGGCAAATTTTATTAGTTTGAGACAATGCAGCTGTGGGCATCTGGTGCAGATAATCAGTTTCTTAAATGAAAAAGAATGATGACACTGATCCTTAGAAAATGCAAAAATGGGCAGGTTAAGATTCTCTGGACTAAAGGATGACCAATTCAACCTGTGCAGAAACAGATTAATTTTTGTGTCTCAACCATCTGCATGGTGGGGAAACTAGGTAGGAGTGTCTAATAGTGGACAGTGAGTGGACACTGCTCTGTGAGGGTCCTGTGGGGTTCTGACCATTGAAGAACAGGATCAAAGAGAATGCAGAGAAACAGATGAACTGCAGTCTGTAATTGTCAAACTACAAAGTGCTCCTGTGGAGTGGAGTTTACTAAAAATTGACCGTGAGTGTAGAAACAAGGAGTTCACATTATGTCATGACTATTTGGAGTAATCAGTGTGTATAATTGCTCAGCCTATGCAGTTGATTTGTTGTACAGCTTAAAAATGAAACTTGCTATTGCTATTCTTTGAATTTTATCACAAAATGCATAAACATGTTTTATACAAGGAAGCCAAATATAGGACTTCTACCTCGGGGCAATAAAAATGTGTGCCTCATTAAGTAACCAGGGTGGAGGGTTTATGTTTCTTTGTGGATAGTAATTTAATCTATAGTCATAAATATGTGCAAAACATGGGTTTATTGTTATATTTGGTTTGTTTGTGTAATGATAACAATTATCAATAATTCCAATTTCAGGAAAGCACTGATCAAATAACATACTGCTTTGATGTGTAATGTGTATCTGCAGTTTGCTTTTCACCAGTTACTGAAGCTACAGACTTTGGCTACATTTTAATAAAGATGGGTTTCTTCAGAATATATGCTTTTTAAAATTGCTTTTTTATTTATGCAGTCAAACTTTGAGATGAATGATAAATTATGTTAATCTTAGTTTAAAACAATTGTGGTGACATTTATTGAACCCTGAAATGTGGGCACAGCATTTTAGTCTCTGGTATTGGAGTCAGTACTTCCAAAGGGGGAAAAAATGATTAAAAATCAATTAGTTTTTCTTGCTGATGCTATATTTTATGTGTAAATGTAAATTTACATTTACATGATGTACTGTAAAAATTAAAAGTAAAATTGAAGCTCTGTTGCAAGTATGAAGCTACATATTCCACTGATTTTTTTTTTTTATAACTGAAGTTGAGCTGGCACTATTCCTGTCACACAGTGCCATGAGGCAATTTCTTATCTTGGACTCCCAGTTATGGATTATTGTCCAGATCACTGTTTCAAACTCAATTTTTGATGTGGGGTGACAGTTGCAGACTTGGGGGATCAAGTTCCTTTTTAATGCACTGTAAAATATTGCTGTTTTGATTTACACAGGTAATGTAGCTAACTTTAAATGTTATATTCACTGAGAATTAAATACTGAAGCTCTTTTATGCTCAGTTACCAAAAAGCATATTGTCACTGTCCAAGGAAAAACATGAATTTCCAAAATAGTAACTTTACAGGGGAAAGAAAAAATGCTCTTAACTTTAAATGGAAATTAATGTGAGAGCTTACTTTACTAATTATAAAGCATTTCTATTGATCTGTTAATCCAGAATTGTAGACAGTACGCAGAGTATGTACAGGGTTCAAATGATGGAGAAAAATAAAATTGGTCAAAAATGGATACATAGTTTTCATTTTCAACAACAGTTATATTAGTATGTCCTACCTTAACTGGCAGAGAGAATATTAACTGTAATTCTCCCTTTCCATTTTAGACCCTTTTTTGGCCTAGATGCACTTGGGAAACAGATTGCTTTGCTCATTTTCTTTGATGTAAAACTACAGTGGAGCTTGAAAGTTTATGAACCCTTTAAAACTTTCTATACAAATTTCTATACAAAGTGCCCAAAACAACAGATTTTCACACGTCCTAGAAGAAGATAAGGAGAACAAAAACAAATAGCATTTATTACACTTGTTCATTTATTTTTCGAGGAAAATGATCCAATGGAACATATCCGTGAGTGGCAAAAGTATGTAAATCTTTAGGATAAGCAGACAATTTGAAGGTGAAATTAGAGTTTCAATCAAAATCAAAAATTCAGGTTTAAATCAGTTGGATGATAAACAAGTGTGTGTTGAACCGTTTTAAGTGTTGATTCTCATCAGGCTGCAAAAGGTTACAAAACCATTTCAAAAAGACTTCATCGCTCCACGGACAGGCAGATTATGTACAGATTGAGGAAATTCAAGACCATTATTAGGCTGACTAAAAACAATAATAGGAGAACACTGAACAACAGTTGTGTACATGGCAGGGTTGAAAGGAGAAACCTGCTGCTTTCCAAAAAGAACATTTCTATACAGAACTTTTCTAAAGTTCACTTACACAAGAGTGAGGGTCTGATTGTGAGGGGCTGATAGTGCGTGTCTGACAGTGAGGATATGATCGTGGGGGTTTGATAACGAGGGTCTGACAGTGGGGGTCTGACGGTGGGGGTCTGACAGTGAGGGTCTGACAGTGAGGGGCTGATAGTGCGGGTTTGACAGTGAGCAGCTGATAGTGAGGGGCTTATAGTGAGTCTGATTGTGAGTGGCTGGTAGTGCAGGTATAATTGTGAGGGGCTGATAATGAGAATATGATCGTGAGGGTTTGATAATGAGGGTCTGACAGTGAGGGGCTGATAGTGAGGGTCTGATTGTGAGGGGCTGATAGTGCGGGTCTGACAGTGAGCAGCTGATAGGGGCTCATAGTGGGGGTCTGATAATGAGGTTCTGACAGTGAGGGTCTGATAGTGGGGATCTGACAGTGAGGGTCTGACAGTGAGGGGCTGATCATGAGGGTCTGATAGTGAGGGTCTGACATTGAGCGTCTGATAGTGTGGGTCTGATCATGAGGGTCTGATTGTGAGGGGCTGATAGTGGGGATCTGATAGTGGGGATCTGACATTGAGCGTCTGATAGTGGGGGTCTGCATAGACAGACACATGCGACGCCAGCTGCTGTCGCACATCTATGAGCTCACAGATCACATCGTTCAGTACTGTGTTTAAATTCGTTCCTGTCGTTTTCTCTCTGTAGTGATGTGGATTTTCGATGTAGTAAATAGTGAACACGACTCTGTTTGTAGATTAAGCCTTAATCAAGATAAAATGTTAGTGTGTTGCGAATACAGATATCGGGGCTGTTTTGACACTACGGGGGGTTTATGCGCGAATTAGGCGCAGAAATGATAGGAAAAGACGTGCTCGTGTTTCAGCTCAGGAGATTACGGAAGTATTTATGTTCATGCGTAAGGACATGATACCGATAGGAAACCGACACCAGCGTACTGCAGTCTGTACATTTCTGTCGTAAGGGTGAGTTTTATCAGACAATAGTGTTTACACCTTTCTTTGAGGTTCTGATAACAACAGTGTGTCTGTGAGTATGCGTGTCTGTGAGTGTGTGTGTGTGTCTGAGTGTGTGTGTGTGTGCGAGAGAACTGAAGCAGTTATTTTAGATTTGTGTTTCAGAAGATGAACATGTTAAAGAAATGTCCCCAATGAAAACACTAAACCCAAGACTGCCGTTTTGAACCCGTCCTTTCAATAATCTGGACTATATCAGCGGTTAGTATAGCCCTGTATAGATATCTATGTTCTGATGTTCCAGGGGTCCTGTCGCGCTCCACTGTTCATTCATTGATTATGTAGCAGCATTAAAGCTGACAGAGAGACCTATCTGAACATACTGTGGTCTCTCGATATCTGACTCATAGTATTATTTACATTTTGATGTCTTTATATAACCCCAATGATGAAAGTATAGCAAACATGTTTTATAACTGTGTTCTAGCAGATATTTAAAGGTATAAATGTAAAAACATATAAACTATTCAGGTCCATCCTGCTCTTGATTTCAGACCTGTTTATAGGGGCATTACTAAGAAAGAGCAATGTGATGATACACTATCACAACTGTGATGAATTACATCACATTATTATTGCAGTGTGTTTTGGCCTAAAATATGACCTGTGATTAAAAACCATAACTGAAATTGTGTCATTCAGTTTTTCCTGGAACTATGACCTCCAACTATGACTTATTTTATTAGTAATAATATCAAAAATACATATCTCCAGACATCCCACCCTGCAAAACAAATGTATCTATAATGCCATACTGAGTAGTTATATCACCAGTCCTTACTGTAGTTTTGATTAGTCATATGATAGCTTTCAATTATTTTAAATTTCACTCTCTGTTCCACTTGTAGACTAGTTGTAAGCATTCAAAATAAGTGCAGTTTTTGATATCTACATTTTGGCTTTTGATTAGTAAGCATAATATGATTGACATACAAAACTAGATTTTTTTAACAATCAGAATTACAGCTACTTACACATAGATAGTAAGAAGACAATGGAGCACCATATGTCTGCTGTATTACTCAGGAATACTGAAGTAGTGATAGTTTTGTGGTGGACATAATAGTAAAAGTAGCAGCTAAAATCTACAAAATTTCTACACAATTGGTGACAGCAGGTGGGCAACTAGTCCAAGTCCAGGAGACGAAAAGTGGTCAGCCAGTGTAAAGGGCTGGCAGGGGAACTCAGAGTTGTTCTCAGATGCGTGACGGGAGCCTGATGTCCGCCTCTGAAGGAGTGGCAGGGCAGCTCAAGCTCAGCATTTCATCAACCCGGGCCAGTGGGTCATCATTAACTTGGGGAAGGTCAAGATATATAATTTGTTTAGTTGTACATTTAGAACAATGAATGTAAGCATTACCAGAGTGTGGCGAGTGCTGTCGGCAGATCTGACATTAACAGCCTAATTAAAGGAGAGAACCAGAAGGTAACATGGGACCGTGTGTAATGTTGGCTTTAGCTACTACTAATTACATGGTCAGGGACAAACAGCTGGATGTGTTGTAGAGTATTTTACTTTGGTTAGAAACCTGGCCAATCACAAGCCAAATTAGCTGCACTCTACTTTCAGTAAAGACTCGCATGTTCTGTGACATACTTGGTTTGGCATAAAGGTGAGGGTCTACCAAATGAGTGAGCATGTTTGGCTCTGCCTGTGGTCTCTACTGCACAGACTGGTTGCAAATACAACCTATTAGTAAGTATGGGTGAATATTGATACTTCTGATCCATTGAGTTTACTTTAAGAAATCAATCCTAGCTCAAAAATATTGATATAATTTTTTGTATGTGTATCCTATTGGCCATAAATAATAATGCAGTATGCAAACTACTTTTCCTTCTTCCTTCTTCCTTTGCTCCCACATCAGAGCAGTGGAAAAAGTAGGGCCTGTGAAATATTAAACTACTAAATCTAGCTATAGGATTTACAAGTTCTTTATTAAAAGCGTCGGTTGAAAACATAGTATTCACCTTATCATGTCTGCTGTTTACAGAAAAAGCATTAGTTCTATTGAATTTTCAGTTGATAATGTGTATGTTTAAATTAACATGTTGAACATAAATTTTGAGTTCACAGTTTCTGGAAGTTTATTTGCTATCACCCATCCCTTCATAGCAGACAATTTAGTGTTCAGTTTCTTTTTTTTTATTTTTAGAAGAGAGCAGAATGGAACCTCTGTGTTTTCTACAGTCATTGGTGTAGAGTGTTAAAACAACTTATGAGTGTTTAAGCTGTTTTTAAATCCCAGGTGTTGCTTGAGCCACTGTTATGACAAGGCTCATGGTTTGAAAAGGTGCACACTATGTAAAAGTACAAAATCAATGTATTGCACTTATAATGTTTTTATTATTTAATAACTGTGTCTTACACAGATGAAACATCTTAAGGGTAGTAATGAATAACTCATCCCTGTGTTAGAACATTATATTGACATAGAAAATCAGCACAATTTTTGTTGGGTTGAAGAGTGATTCTGTTTCACTTAATGTACTTAAATTCATAGTCAAAGGTTGGGCTTTAGACCAAGATTATTCCCATTGCAAGATCCTGCTCTACCTGTTCTTGCTATATTCTTCCTGTTATTCAGGTTTTTTTATTGGCTGCCAAGCTACTTAGAAGTGTCAACAATGTACCTTTCTTAAAGAAAGTCCTGGTCTCAGTGTTTCTCAGTGTGGGACTTGTAGAAACTGGATGTGTGACTGCTTCCTGGAAAAGGGACAGTGGCAAAATTAGGATAAATTATTTTTTTTAATTAAGGGGCTGTATTGGTTTGTTTGTATTAATATTGTTTAAATATGATTTATGTCATTTATCTATTTTGATTTTGACCTTACTGGCAAAATATTATTACAAAGTCCTGCATATTCCAAGAAATACTATAAAATTGGTTGCTCAATACTGTCCTCTTCTGTCTTTGTAGGTCTGGCTGTCTGTCATTTCTCCATGCCTGTTTCTCCAGGCTATGTCCGTGTGGATAAAAATGAATCTATGAACTCTTTGCACATCTCAGTTGGAGGACTTCCAATGCTAGCCTCCATGACCAGCCCCACAGACCCCCGCTTCCGTATTAAATGGAGAGCCATAATTCTTGTAGTGACTGTAATAATGCTTGTTTTTCTCATCTATATGCATTTGACACCTATTCGCCAACAGCCCAGAGGCAGATATGGCTGGAGGTTAAACCACCTAGAGACTGCGGGTGAGGATCAGTACAATGACACTTATCCCCTTAGTCCTCCTGAGCGTACCACCCATGGAACACGTTATCGCATTGGTGTTATTGCTGACTTGGATACACACTCGCTCAGTGAGAAGAAGCTGACCTGGTTTAGTTACTTGCGAAAAGGCCACTTACTGGTGTCAGAAAGTGGGGACAAAGTGGCAGTAGAATGGGATGCAGACACAGTGGTACTGGAGAGCCACCTGGCTGAGAAAGGGCGAGGCATGGAGCTTTCAGAGTTAGTAGCCTTTAACGGGAAGTTGTATAGCGTGGATGATCGCACGGGTGTGGTTTACCACATAGATGGAAGTAAGGCAGTACCTTGGGTTATACTGCCAGATGGAGATGGCTCTATCTGTAAAGGTCAGTATGTCTGTTATTGTCTATGCAACACAATTAATATTAGTTGGTGAATTATTAATAATAATAATAATAATAATAATATATAAAAATAATTTCAACACTTTTGCGTCTTCATGGTACACAGACACTACAAGACTGATGTAGCTAACAAATAATTCAACCTAGTACACTTGGTGAATAGCATTGTGAAAACTGCATGCCTAAGTGATCACACTTGCTTCAAATGACATTGTAAATAATCTCAATTATCACTTTGATGCCTTTATAAAATTAACAAAGTACATTGCTTAGCTAAAAACAGGATTAACAGCAGTCTTGAAGCCAATGTTGAAGCTTGATCAGTGTCAGCAAATATGAAATATGTCTGTATGGATGATTTACATACAGAAAAATACAAAGCAAAACTTACGACGTAACCTGAGGTGTATCATAAGGTCTTTAACTGTTTCTCTTTGGAGAAAATAATCCATAAAGTGCAGTCACATTACATAATCTAACTGATTCAAATTATTAAAAAAAAATATATATATAAATAGTTAAATCTTAGCCACCCACTTACCAATGAAATCTGAAAAACCTGCATTGGGAGGCTGGAAACTAATGTTTAGTGTCACTGGATAATAGGTTTCTGCCATGATGTGTGTATATTATGAATTTTTAAAAACCACTCCACCACCCCATGTCTGGAGGGGACTGCATAGGAGGCCATGCTGTAAATCCTTCTTGTGCCATCAGAAGAGAAATCCTGTGGAGGAAACGCGGTAAGAAACGCATTAGTCTTTTTTATTCATTGTATAGTTTTATTGCATATATTTAAGTTCTGTTTTGGATTCACTAAATATGCAAAGGTGTATACTGATAAATGACATTAGTGAGAGAGCCCTACCAGAAACCTGGCATGACACGAGCTGTTTAAACCAACAAACTCTAGAAAATGCCATTTGACTAAAGACCATTAGCTTTCAGTTATTTAACAGAAAGGATCTCACTTCAGTCGGTCAAAATTTATAACTCATTTCTGCTTTAGTGTATTTTGTGTTTATTTGTGTATATATCAGACATATTTTCTCTGATTTAGAAAATATTGGCATAGCTTATGTTTCACAACAAAATGGGTGCCTTCAAACATCTGTGATATATTTAATAATATCCACTATCTTGCTGGCATTCCTTAATTTTATTATTGCTTTTTAATTTGAGATAGATGGAGAATACCTGCATACCTGCTGAAGTCCCTCAAGAAAAGAAGGCTTCTCACTGAGTCTGACAGCAGTAAACACATGAGCACTGAAAAATATGATTTTATTGACATGGAGCAACTGGGTGATGGGGATGAAGAGAAGCAAGATGAGCAGATGGAACCACCACCATCATCTCTGAGTGGTAAATACATTTGTATGTGTACATATGTATCTCATCCATGTGTTTGTATCATTGAATGTGTGTTTGCATGTGTTGAATTAATATGGCACATGCATACTTGCACCAATATGGATGTCAAAGTTAAATTTGAGTAATTGTAAATTCTTGGCAGCTCTGCATGTTGTGGATCCAACTGCAGAAATTAACTGAAATCATCTAAGTTGCAATACATGATTCTTGGTACCCTCAGGTTAACTAAAGGTCAGTAACGATTTAAGCCATTTATTAAGGACTAGAGATGAAATGGAAAAAAATATTCAACCACAGTTTCAGTGATAATTAAAATTAGAAACACGGTTTAGCATGAAACCAGTAACATTTTCATGTCTATTAAGGATAGACCAAATTGTGGGTCATCCTAATGTAAGATGCAGGCTAAACCTTGATGGTTGTCTAAAATCTAAAAACCTCATGCAACTGTTTACAGAAAATAAGGCTTAAGCAGTTTGGTTTAGCATCTATATATACATGTCACCAACTTACATGGTCAGGAAAAACTAATGGGGAATAAAAACATGGACTCCTGACATCTTACTCAAAAGAGCAAAGATTTATAGATTTCATTCATAGTAATGATGTCCTTTGAGACAAAAAAAAAATATCAACAAGCTCTAAATAATTATAATAATAAACACATGGGTGTAATTGATAGAACAGGCCAAAGGTCAGAAATCAAAGGGGATTTAAATCACTTTTAATATGTTTGATTTGTAAACATTGCTGTCATTTATATTTTAGGGTTGTCCACATTGCTATATAGTACCAGGTGATCAGCATAGCTATACATGCTGTAGCTCCAGTCACATCCTCTCATGGTTTAATTTAACTAATCTTTCATGGATTATGAGTGCCAATGTAGATTTAATTTAGTTAGCAATCATAACTAAAAACCTGTTTGCTACTTTCAGCTCCTCCATCCCAGTGTGCATGTTTGTTTTTAATCGTCTCTACTGGAAAGCTCATTGTTTTTGTTTTTTTTTTTGTTTGTTTGGGTTTTTTTTTTATTGTGATTGTTCATATATACTGATCAAGTTACTCGACATTACTGCACATTGCTTGCATTAAATTTTTTTTGCTATAATACATTAGAATTGGCTGTGTTGGATTTTTTTTTTGTTTTTGTTTTTTTTTATTATTATTATTGGTATATTTGCATTACTGTTTATTGAATTGTATTTTTTGAGAGTATATTTTATGTACTGTATTGTATGTATGCATTAAATACTTAAATGGGTACAATTTAAATGTTCTTTAAATAAATATATATTTCATAATATGCTTTTGTCAGTCTGTTTATTCTGTCAAACATACTATCTGTATTGGAAGGAATTAAAAATTATTTTTAATAATATAAAGCAATACTATTTGTTCTTAATGTGTTATTTAAATGGTAAATTGCAATCTATTTTAATAATAATAATAATTCCTTTTACTGAATTAATTGTCTATGCCTATTCCATGAACTTTACGTGAGGTAAAATAGTTTAATGGTCATAGTTAATTATTTTCCAGTCATCAGGATTATAAGCAATGACCATTGATGTGGACCATTGATAACCCAAGCAATGAATCATGAAATGATTTTACAGGTTATGTTTATCCCATGATATCACACACTGCCGAAAGTTGTTCAATATTAGGAACTACTTTTTATGGGAAGCTGAACTGTGTATTCCAATTTTACCCTAAATCTAACCTAGATCTAATTTTATGTCTTAAGCAATGAAATGTACCTTATCTACTTAGCTACCTACCTGTCCACCTAGCAACACGTCTGATGAGTATACCTCTGTTTTAAACTTATGGTTCCCATTTGAATAACTCTCAAATCTTAGTTTTAATTTTTTGTTTATAGTATTTTGTTGTTGGTTACCACAATAGTTTTTTTATAGATTGCAATGATTTTATAATTAATTTTGTCTTCTAAAATTTTAATGTTACTTTGTTATGGCTGGTTTGTCTTATAAGCTATTATTGTGCAATATTGGCATGCCTAGAACAGCTCTCATCCAACTAATTGTTGTATAATAAAATGATAAGCTTTTTTTTTGTAACTGTGGTCTAGTGCCCCAAAATGAAATATTCCACTCACACAGGAAAGGATAAAGAATGTTTTGAGTGATTAGAGTTACATGTCATAATTCTGTTTTACTTCTCTCTGTAAGGTTTTAAAGCGGAGTGGCTTGCTGTGAAGGATGACAATTTGTATGTGGGTGGTCTTGGAAAAGAGTGGACCACCACTACAGGAGAAGTAGTCAATGAGAATCCTGAGTGGGTAAAAGTGGTGGGTTTTCGTGGAGATGTGCACCACCAGAACTGGGTTTCAAAGTACAACTCTCTCCGCAGTGCAGCTGGAATAAGTCCCCCAGGTGAGTGAGGGATGGAGTGAGTGAGAAAACCAACAGTTTCAAGATTTGATCACCTCTGTTCTATTGGGTTAATGTATTCTTTGTTAGAAGACTGGAAAAGGTCACTTGTTTTGCGTTATTCTTCCATCATGTGTCACAAAGAGTCTAAATTCTCTCTTTTTCATATTCTTCTAAGGCTATCTCATCCATGAGTCTGCAGCCTGGAGTGACACTCTCCAACGTTGGTTCTTCCTCCCTCGTCGCGTTAGTACTGAACGCTATGATGAAACAGCTGATGAGCGTCGTGCCGCCAACCTCATGTTATGTTGTTCTGCAGCCTTTACAGACATTGTAGTAAGCCAGGTGGGCCCTTTTAATCCCACACATGGCTTCTCCTCATTCAAGTTTATACCAAACACAGATGACCAGATTATTGTTGCCCTGAAGTCTGAAGAAGATGCAGGGAAGATAGCAACCTACATCTTAGCTTTCACTCTGGATGGCCGTATATTACTACCTGAAACAAAAATTGGTGATGTGAAATATGAAGGACTTGAATTTATTTAGAACCAAAAGGATGATCCAGGAACATTACAAATAGTGCTGTTTCTTCTCATGTTTGTGTGGTAGGACCTATGTGGACATTAAGGTCTTTCTAGACAGCCTGAGATCTGAAGGCGTAACTTAATTAAGTCAGTGGAAAACAATGTTAGGGGTTATTTATTTTGAGGCTGAATGATACACTGCTTATATCATCCGTGAGAGCCTCGGAGCATGTGCCAAGACCTATGGAATTCATTGTTTTTAAAGTTGCTCTGCTCACCCCCTTTGTGCTCCAATGTTAGTTTTATACTGACTGGTAAAATGAATGTAAGTGAGTGAAATTAACACAAAATGCAGTAAATGTCTTGCACATGCAGGTACACCTACATCTGATGTTTGTACTGTATTGAATATGATTGTGCTGAATGTCATTTTTTACATGAAATAATTGAAACATTTGTCTAATTTCTCTTTGTGTGAATGTGTCATTTTGCAGTATATTAGAAGAAGACAAGCACTCTCATTCTACTGTAATGAAATATATAACAACTTTAAAGATCAGGTAATGAAATGTCCCCTAAGAAATGTGGCACATGTGTAATCGCCATCATGAAATGAAACAGATCATACCCCTGTGTGTCTATTTATTTTGGCATTCAAACATGCAAAAGCAAATAAGAAAATCTGCCTTCTTACTTGAATATATTTTAGTTTTAGCAAAAACTATGATGATGGCTCTCTGCACATCAGCTGTATACATTCAGAGTCTTCCTTGCTGATAACTGATAAATGAATTATTTTCAGCTTCATAAGTGAGCCTACTTCAGTCCCTCCCTCTGACCATCATTCACACCTCAGCCCCCCACCTTGGGGGAGTCAGGAAACAACTTTGTTCCTGTTTGTTGACAGTGGTCAGCAGTAGGTGGCTCTAAATTTGCCTTACTGGAACCATTGGAAAGGCTCTAAGTAAACCCAGGAACACTTAGGAAAAGACTTCTGTCATGTGGCCAAGACGTGAACTGTATTTGCAATAGAAGCTGCATATAATGCACATGACTTTGCAAAGGTAACCGTGCCCTCTAGGGGATTAGTGCTGCAATGCCACTATGTACAAATTTACTTCCTTTTTACTATGTATCCCTACTGTGAAGTTCTGCAAAGGTCTTTTTAAATAGATTATTTTTTTGTTTTGCTGGTTGTGTCACATGAGTTAATGGCATCATAGATAACATTATTGTCATTTTAATTAGTGTCAGTATCTTGCAAAATTTTGAAGTAAGAAATAATCTTGGCTCCCACATAACCACATATACCCTACATGTAGTAATACTTGAGTGTCCTCTTTAACTCTGAATATTCTTTAGCTTCTCAAATCTTGGAAATGAATGATTGTGCAGTGTGATCCGTGAATACAGGACTCTTTCTGCAACTCTGCAAGTGTGTTGTGTGGATGATTTTCCAAGGTCCCATCCACATAGTTGATGTTCATGATTTCCTCTGGAAATCCTTGAATACAATCCAATCATCCATTTTTATGAAGTGCAGAGAATCCTGTGGTACTGAGATCCATTATCAGATGTTCAAAATGACCACTAGGGTTTGGATGTGCTCTCACAATTTGTGTGATGCCTTTCCACATTTTTATTTTTATACATATTATGTACCTATTACAGTTTTTTAGCAAAATATGAAAATTAACACATATGTCATGTCTTATTTTGAGCCACGATTTGCTCACTAGAAAAGGTTCTAGTTTTGGAATTGCAATGTGTACTCTAAACTCTCAGCTCCATCTCAGCAGCTGACTGCTGTAAACGGAGAGACAGTGATAACTTCAGTGTTCAGAAACATAATCACTTAAAATACCATTATCTCTAGAAACTTATAATCTAATAGAATCCACCTGAAGCACACGCTTTGCATCATGGATATTCATTTAACAGTATCATCTGCAAACTAATTTCCTGAATTTCCTACTTTGTGCAATTATGTAGGAAGTGTATTTGCTTCTGGTTGCCTTTCAAAGTGTGTGTGCAGTTACCTTTTGTAAAAAAGCTCTTGTCTGGGCCAATAAATTATTGTATTAATCTTAAATTCCTAGTGCCTGTCCAACCTTTACCACAGAGTAGGCCGCTGTTCAACTTCTCATTGTAAACTGAATTAATCCACAAACACATACATATTGGTAGTGTCATTCAACACATCTGTAAAATCAAGTCTACTGATGTTATTTTATACGTCACAGTCATGTGGAATGCTGCCCTCTATCAGAATTCAGCTTGTTATATTTTTGAATGGATCAGTTCTGTTAAGAAACAACCACAGTGAAAGATCCTCCCTGTAGAATGAAAAGGTCCTGACATGCGTCAAAATTGATTCATTCAGCGATTTTTATACTGTGAAAACTCCTTACAGTGAAGTTCTATGCATTTCTGGATATGAGAGTGTGTTCATCCTTTGTTTCATGTACTGTTGATCATATTATTTTTATTTCTGTAAAGCTGATTGTTGTCCGAAATAAATTTGATTTGACTATCTACAAAGCAAAAATATTTATCTGTAAACTTAATCTCTAACTTAGTTATATAAAGTTCTATAGGTTCAGGCAAAGCTGTTTCTGCTGGTTCAGATACAGATGCTGTTTCTGCTGGTTCAACACAAATTTTGCTGCTGGTTCAGGTGCAGATGCTGTTGCTGGTTCAAGAAGAGATGCTGCTGCTGGTTCAGGCAGAGATGTTGCTGCTGTTTGTTCAGGCAAAGATGCTGCTGCTGGTTCAGAGACAGATGCTGCTGCTGGTTCAGGGACAGATGCTGCTCCTGGTCCAGGCAGAGATGCTGCTGCTGATTTAGGCAGATATATTACTGCTGGTTCAGCTAGAGCTGCTGCTGCTGGTTCAGGCAGAGATATTGAGATATTGGTTCAGGCAGAGATTTGACATCTGTTAATTGGGAGACACTGAGTTTACTGTTTTGAGGAACCTTCCTCTTAGTTGAGTCCATAATCTCATCTGTTCTTACCTCTGATCTGATTTTACTGATTTTAGTTTAATCATTTTCTCTTTTACTCCTAATATGTGTTTTGAAATTAATTTGACCTAAACTAATGTAAATACATTTGACCTAAAATGTCATCTGATTCTCACATAAACACATAGGTAAATAAAGGTAAGTTAAAAAGGAGAACCAAATTAACCTAATTAGAAAAATAATACATAATACACAAAAAATAATTACACTTGTTCTTTTATTAATGGAACAACAGTATGTGAACTTTTTAGGATTGGCATCATTTGAAGCTGAAATTAGTCAACAGGTGTGTGCAGACACCTTATTTAATGTAAAGAACAGGTTGACTTCACAACACATTTTTAGAAATAACCAGAACGGCTTGCCAACATTGTTGGAACGATAAATTATAATTATACTTGCAAATTCTAAACAGAAATGTCAGGATGTCTGTCCATGAGCTGAATCTCAAGGTAACATGGGTCACATGGCAAGACAAAGGCAGTAAGCACACAAGTTGTTCTACCAAAGAATAAAGAATAATAAAGTTAATGTTTTGCAATAGCCACGTCAAAGCCCTGACCTTGATCTAGTAGAAATGTTGTTGAAGAACCTGATGCAAGCAGTTAATGGAAACAAACTCTAACAATAATAATTCTAATAATAGAGTTGAAGCTGTTTTGCAGCAAACTGATGTGCAGGACAAGTTTAGTTGCAGTTATTGCTACACAAGGAGGTCCCATCAAATACTGAAGGCAAAGGTTCATATACAGTTTCCACTCACAGAAATGTAATATTGCATCATATAATAAATTAATGACTAAATGTACATTTTGTGTCTCATTTGTTTGATGTGGTTCGATTTATCTGCTGTGTAGGCTGATCATGAAATTTTTTGTTTTAGTCAAATTTACCAAATAATTTTCCTTACTGGTAAACTGTTTATCCTTATTAATGAGACAAGATCTTTTGAAATATTAAAAACCATGCTCGCACCAGAGGAGCACAAAGCAGCTTAGACAGACAAACATGGTATTCATGCTGGATCAAGCTGGGTTTTTCCAGCTGGATGTTTGAACATTAAAGATGAATTGAAACATTTTACATTTTAATTAAAACATTTTACATTTTACTGCAGTTTTATTACATTAAAATTGAAGAGATGGACTATATAATACACTTCTAAATGCACTTGTAATAAAAGCATGTTTAAAAATGAAGGCTTCTTTGAGAAGGACCATTTATGGTTCCATTAAAAAACATTATTAAAGAAGCTGTGAGCATGAAGAACCTTTAAATTAGTAAATAACCTCAACATTGACTCGCATCATATGGCTTCACTCAGGGAAACCTTTGTACCAACTGTACGTTTACGCGTGTGTATTAGGAGGAGATTTGTTTCATTTTTATTTTCAGATTGTTTGTGTAGTCAGGACTGTTTCATGTGATTTTTATGTTTGTCATTTAAATTATGTCATATACCCTTCCACCTCTCAGGACTCCATTTCCCAAGATCCCTCAGTCAGTCACTTAACTGATCATGTGACACTCGGATCACAATCACCTGAGTTCACACCTGATTGTTCACACCTGGACTGGGATGTATTTAGGCCTAGCAGTCCCTGCACTCTCTGTCTAGCTTTGCCTGGCCACCTTATAGCTTTCTGAGTGTTTCTTGTATTAGTTCTTTTGGGTTTGACCCATTTTTCCTGTTTTTGACTCTGCCCTTGCCTCGTCCTTCATTCTGACCTTCTGGCTTATGATCCTTGCCTGTTTGACCCTGTTTGTGATTTTGCTGACTACTTTACCATTAAATTGATATTTTTATATCTGCGTCTGCTCCACTCTGTCCAGCCCTGACAAAACGTTAGACCAATACATGGAAGCAGCAGATATTAACAAGATGTTCCAGACTGTGTCTGCACACGGACACTTACTAGGACAGCATGAAACTCTTCTTTCGGGCATTTCTCAATCTGTGGAGGAGCTCACTCAGCAGCAGCGACGTCAGCAGGACCAGCTTGCCCAGATCCTGACTGGCCTACAAGCACTTACCACCTGTGAGCCTTCCAGGGAGATTGATCAACCACCAGCACCACCCACGGTCCCAGCTCCATCAGCTTTTCCAGTCTGCAAGCCTGAGCCCTATGACGGAGACCCCGAAAAGTGCGGTGGGTTTTTACTCCAGTGCTCCGTTTATTTTGCTAACTCTCCTCCAAGTTCCGACCAAGCTAAAATAGCATTTGTGATCTCGTGTCTCACTGGGAGAGCTCTGGATTGGGCCACTGCTGTCTGGGGGTCAATCCAGTCTCTCCCATATCAGAATTTTGAGAATGAATTCAAACAAGGGTTTGATCACGCAGCTGCAGGCAGGTCTGCAGGAGAGCAGCTGCTGGCTCTCCGACCGGGTGCTCGCTCTGTGGCTGCTTATGCACTGGATTTCCGCACAATAGCGGCCGGTAGTGGTTGGAATGATCCCGCTCTGATTAATGCTTACTGGCATGGACTTAATGAGGAAATTAACTGAACTGGCTTGTAGAGACTCGATCTTTCTTTGGACAATCTAATTTCCTTAACTATCAAACTGGACCAACTGCTAGAGAAACGCCCGAGAGCACTCTGCAATCCAGTTGTTCCCAAACCTGATCGAAGGCACACATCACTCAAACCCACTCCCGTAATTAACGAGGAACCTATGCTAGTAGATGCGTATCATCTGTCCCGAGAGGAACGCCAACGGAGACTCCATAATCATCTCTGCCTCTACTGTGGTGAAGTTAACCATGTGTTACGGGACTGTGGCAAACGACCACGACGAGCACAGGCTGCTACACAGGGAGAGCCAACGTGGTGAGCATTCCCACTCGGGCTTTAACCTCCTCATCTTTCTTTCTACCGGTAATTGTTAGCTACCTGAATGTGTCTCTGTTTTCCAGCCCTGATAGACTCTGGATCAGAGGGGAATTTCATACATTCAAGTGTAGTTGAGGGGCTCGGATGTCCCACAAATGCCCTGAAGTTCTCCCTCGATATGATCGCTCTGGATGGATCACCTGTTGGGGGATCTCCCATAACCCACCGAACACCTCAACTATCTGTCCAGACAAGTTTTTTACACCATGAAGAAATGTCCTTTTTAATCACCCCACGATCTGACTACTCCCTGATCCTTGGTCTCCCCTGGTTGGAAAAACATAACCCAGTCATTTCATGGAAACATTCGTTCTACTAGTATTGAGAGCCCAGACATCAGTAACTCCATTTCTGTGCCCCCCGAGTATGCTGACCTCAAGGAGGTATTTAGTAAAGAGAGGGCCATGACGTTACCCCCTCATCGCCCAACGGCTTGTGCCATTGAACTCATAGAAGGGGCACCCTTACCCAAGGCACGTGTTTACCCGTTGACTCAGGAGGAAGAGAGGTGTATGGAGGAATATATATCTGAGGCGTTAGCACAGGGTTTTATTCGTCCTTCTACATCCCCTGCTGCCTCAGGTTTTTTCTTTGTGAAGAAGATGGATGGTGGTTTAAGGCCTTGCATAGACTACCGTACTCTCAATGATGCCACAAGAAAATATGTGTATCCACATCCTCTCATACCAGTAGCTTTGGAACAACTGAGGGAGGCTTGTTATTTCACAAAACTTGACTTGCGCAGTGCCTATAATCTCATCCGCATTTGTCAGGGGGACGAGTGGAAGACCGCTTTCATAACGACAAGGGGCCATTATGAATACTTGGTCATGACCTATGGTTTAGCTAATGCACCGTCGGTGTTCCAATCTTTTATCAATGACATTTTCCGTGACATGTTGGGTCATTATGTGGTGGCTTATATTGATATTTTGATTTATTCTCCTACTTTTGAGACTCATGTAATGCATGTACGTTCCGTTTTCAGTAAACTCCTGGAGAATAATTTGTTTGTCAAATTGGAGAAATGTGAATTTCACAGACAGTCAGTTTCTTTCCTGGGCTATATAGTTTCAGTCAATGGAATTACTATGAGTGACCAGAAAGTCGAAGCTGTCACCCAGTGGCCAGTTCCTAAAACAGTCAAAGAACTACGTTTTCTGGGATTTGCTAACTTCTATAGAAGATTCATTCGAAATTTCAGTAATCTTGCAGCTCCACTAACAGCTGTTTTGAAGGGAGCACCTAAAAGACTTGTGTGGTCAGAATCAGCTGCCGAGGCTTTCAGCAGACTTAAAAAGGCATTTTCCTCAGCTCCAATACTTAAACACCCTAATCCCAGCCTTCCTTTTGTTGTGGAGGTGGACGCCTCAGAGACTGGGGTTGGAGGTGTACTCTCTCAGAGAAGTGGCTCTCCATCCAAACTTTTTCCTATCGCATTTTTTTCACATAAACTCAGTCCAGCAGAACGGAATTATGGCATCGGGGATAGGGAGCTATTAGCTGTCAAGCTTGCTTTGGAGCAGTGGCGTCATTGGCTGGAGGGTGCTGCGCATCCTTTTGTAGTTCTCACAGATCATAAAAATCTGGAATTCATCCGTTCGGCTAAAAGACTTAATTCTCATCAGGCCAGGTGGCCGCTTTTCTTCTCTAGGTTTCGATTCACACTCACATATTGTCCAGGGAGTCGTAACAGAAAAGCGGATGCTCTCTCTCGACTTCATCAACCTATTACGGAAGAGGAAGGTGAACCACCCACCATACTACCAGAATCTGTCACAGTAGCCCCTGTTCGATGGGACATAGACGAGGCCATCGAGGCCGTACTCCAAGAACATCCTGCTCCACAGGGGGTCCCCAGTGGTATGTTGTACGTGCCCGTGGCTTACCGTGATAAGTTGCTTACTTGGTCTCACTCAACTCTGTCTGCAGGTCATCCAGGTGAAACGAGAACTCTACAATTTTTAAGGACACAGTATTGGTGGGAGACCATGAGGGAGGACGTACACCGGTTTGTCTCATCTTGTTCGGTTTGCGCTAAATGTAAAATTCCTAAAACATTACCGGCAGGCAAATTAATGCCACTACCCATTCCCCATCGTCCCTGGACCCATATAGCATTAGATTTTGTTACCGACTTACCACCCTCAGCAGGCTATACCACAGTTCTCACCATAATAGATAGATTCTCACTATGTCAAATTCATCCCATTTCAGTCATTGCCCACGGCCATGGAGACTGCGAAAGCTCTATTTGAACACACATTCCGACATTTCGGTATCCCTGAGGACGTATTGACAGACCGGGGTCCGCAATTCACTTCCCATGTGTGGCGTGCCTTTTTTGAACACCTGGCAGTAAGTGTAAGCCTCACTTCAGCGTATCACCCTGCGAGTAACGGACAGTGTGAGCGTGTTAATCAGGAACTTGGCAAGTTTCTAAGACTTTATTGCCATAACAACCCCACAGACTGGTCCCAATTTTTGATTTGGGCAGAGATTGCCCAGAATTCCCTTACACACAGTACTACAGGCCTAACGCCATTTCAGTGTGTTCTTGGTTACCAACCAGTCATGGCCCCCTGGACTGCTGCTCAGACCAATGTTCCAGCTGTGGATGAATGGATGCAACGGAGTGAACAAGTTTGGGAACAAACCCATGTTCACATCAGGGAAATGATTGAACGGAATAAGGATCAGGCCGATCGTTGGAGAGGAGCCACACCGTCCTATCAACCCGGTGATCGAGTGTGGCTCTCCACTAGGGATTTCAGGTTTGGGGGAAGCTGCAGGAAATTGCAACCCAAATACGTGGGACCTTATGTGATTGCTAAACGTCTGAATGAAGTCACTTACCAGTTGAAACTACCTTCCTATCTTCGCATGTCTAATTCATTCCATGTTTCCCTCCTCAAGCCTGTAATTCCAGGACCCCTGGAGGAGGTGCTGCCGGAAGACGTGCCCCCTAATCCTGTTCGAGGTGGATGGAGCCCCTGCTTATGCTGTGCGGGAGTTGTTGGAGGCGTGGTGGAACGTTGCAGTACCTGGTGGACTGGGAGGGCTATGGTCCTGAGGAGAGAAGTTGGGAGCCGGCAGCGGGCATTCTTGATCCTGGACTGGTGGCGGATTTCCACGCCAGGCATCCAGATAGGCCTGCCCCTCGTCCTAGGGGTCGCCCTCAGGAACACCTTTTCATCTCTAGTCCAGTTCACCAGAGGGGGCGCTCTGCTGGTCCTCGCTTGTCCCATTCCTCTGCGGGCAGCAGGACTCCTTCTGTCTCATCCCTCGATACTGTTAACGGAGAGGGGGCTCGTCGTCGTGGTCGCCCTCGTTCCGGGGCTCGCACCTCGGGGGGAGGAACTGTCATATACCCTTCCACCTCTCAGGACTCCATTTCCCAAGATCCCTCAGTCAGTCACTTAACTGATCATGTGACACTCGGATCACAATCACCTGAGTTCACACCTGATTGTTCACACCTGGACTGGGATGTATTTAGGCCTAGCAGTCCCTGCACTCTCTGTCTAGCTTTGCCTGGCCACCTTATAGCTTTGAGTGTTTCTTGTATTAGTTCTTTCGTGTTTGACCCTTTTTTTTTTTTTTTTTTTTTTTTTTTTCCCCTGTTTTTGACTCTGCCCTTGCCTCGTCCTTCATTCTGACCTTCTGGCTTATGATCCTTGCCTGTTTGACCCTGTTTGTGATTTTGCTGACTACTTTACCATTAAATTGGTATTTTTATATCTGCGTCTGCTCCACTCTGTCCAGCCCTGACAAATTAGAATATATTGCTGGAAAAAGACAACTTATAACTGTAACAGATAACAATCAGATTACATTAATATATTAATCCTTTGCATTATATTATCATTTATTTTGTTTTTGGTAATCAGTAATCTGTTACAGAATACATTTACAGTATAAAGATGATGGTATGATATATTTAGTATAGAAAAAAATAAGCACCAGGTAAAAAAAAAAAAAACCTCAAATTCCTTAACTTTAAAGGGAACTACATTAGAGACATTTCCAGCTGACATCCTGATCTATTCATTAATAGAACTGAAATGATGAAATGACATGATATATTTAAAAACATAAAGCAATTTACACTCACAATCAATGGTCAGTTAGCAGAAGAGAGTTTTGTATGTAGAATTGGACGTGACCTTTCAGATGCAACATAAATTTACAGCATAAAATAAAATCAATTTTCTTATGTATTCTTTGTACAGAAAATCAAAAACAATATAAAGTTTTGTGCTTCATATTTAATTTAATGTAAAACTATTCGATTAAGAAATAGCAGATGTCTTTTTTTTTTTTTCTGTTTAACTGAAAGACAGTGAAGAAAAATGAATTGCTAGCATCTTATGTATGCTCAGGTCAATTGCTTTCTCACAAGAGAATTTGTTAAAGCATGATTAGATAAATATTTTCAGAGAATTACTATTAAAAGGTTAGTTTCTCTATGACTAGTTTTAAAATCTGGGAAAGTGTCCCTTAAAAGTTTTGGTTCCTCTCAATAAATCAGGCATGAAAGTATATGTAGATGTGCCTTTATTTGGTTCACCTATTGTCATTACTGACCATAAAATAAATGATTTGCACAACTCTCAAACCGGAACCTGTAACCATAACATCTAGGACTACACCCTATTCTTATCTTCATGTATAACTAAAAGGCTATAAAAGCAGTCATTTTATTGGCATATCCTCTGCAAATAGATGACCATTTGAGGAACAGCTCCTGATAAGGTATCAGTAAGAGGGCACAGTCAACAGCACACCCTTCCTGGATTCCTATGGAGATCTGTTAATGTGCAAGAACTCAACGTGAGGGGAAAGACGGTGATACAATTCAACAAGAAACAAGGGAAGAGTTAATAAGGAAAGAATAAGGAAAGAAGTGGTAAGAAACAAACTACAATCTACTGGAATGTTTTCTGGATAACAAGATATAATTCTAATAATCAATTAAATCATCAACAGAAACAGAAGAAGAACAGTTTAAAGAAGGCCGGCATCTGAAGAGGACATCATGGTTACACTGAACACCAGTTCTGTGACTTTGCCGGTTGGCATTGTAAGGATATTGGAGATTGTGCTGTCCTGTGTCTGTTTCAGCCTTGTGGCCTCTGTAGGACACTCAAACTCCTCCTATTGGGCCTGGTGCATGTTTACATGGTGTTTCTGCTGCTTCATGACTCTTTTCATCCTGATTTTGGAGTTCACCACCCTCAACGTTAAAGTGCCCATCTCCTGGGATGATTTTACTACTGCTTTTGCCATGCTGGCAACACTCATGATGCTGGCAGCCTCAGTCATATACCCCACTTTCTTTTCTTGCTCTACTTGTTCTCGTCCAATTGCTGCTACAGTCATGTCCTGCCTTTGTTTTATTGTGTATGCTGTGGAGGTAGGACTAACCCGTGCAAAACCTGGTGAGATCAGTGGCTTCCTGTCTACAGTTCCAGGCTTGATGAAGGTCCTGGAAGCCTTTGTTGCCTGCATCATCTTCATTTCTTTGGATCCAAGCACATACACTCGCTTCGCTGGATTGGAGTGGTGTGTGGCAGTTTACTCCCTCTGCTTCATTTTTGCACTCCTCATCATCATCCTCACCATTTGCAGACTGCTAGCTCTGTGCCCTTTTCCATTTGATAAAGTGCTCACTGGTTGCAATGTGCTGGCTGTTATGATGTATATGACAGCAGTAGTTATATGGCCAGTTTACAGTTTCCAAGGAAATAAAAGACCAGCAAACTGCAATCATTGTTCCTGGGACAATTTAGTGGTAGTGTCATTTATGACTTGTGTCAACCTCATTGTCTATATTGTGGACACATGTTACTCAGTACGCATGGTTTTCTTTATTTCTCCTGCATAAGATACAATTACAATAGCCAAGTTGACCAAAATGTGTTGATTAATAGCTAAAAGTTATTTTTCATTTATACAAATGGTTTTAAATTGAGTGCAAACTTTTAGAAATAGCACAAGATTTTTGTAAAACCAGACTCATAATGAAATTGTTTTAGTTTTCTGAGAGCATCTGCTAAAAGTGTATTTAATAATTGTGTGGTGTGCTCCTGCAATTAACCCTAAATTGTTTCTTTGTCTCCTTGTTAATGTTTTTCAAATACATGTCAAGCCATATCATGCTTTGGATGAAGCTACACAATTTTATATTATATTTCTTTTCATAACAAATGATTTCATTCTCCGTTGATAAATCATGCACATTAAAATGAATACATTGTTGTACTTGTGGTGTCACTACATGGTTGAATGTTTCACAGACAGAGAAAGTGTATGATACAGCTACTATATTAGATATAGAGTATAATAATTCAATATAACACAAATGCTGCCATATTTATACTTTATATATAATAATATATTACATGAACATGTCATTTTAAGAGAAACTAAAAGAAACAGAAAGATACTGAGAGATTATTTTTAGGATTAGGTTTATGGTTAAGAGTGATTATAGTGAGGGTAATGCAGCTTTAGCATTGAGCAAATCAAAGGCAACAGTGGCAAGAAAAAACTACCTCAGAGCTGAAGGAAGAAACCTTGTGAGAAACCGAAACCGACAAGGAGGAATCCATCCTAGGTCAGATTACTTATACTGTCACTGTACCACGTCTGCGGCAATGCTCAGATTTCCTGAAATAGTCAAAGTACTGATGGTAAAAATAATGAAAGTATTGATGACATTTATATGTTTTATGTGTGTGTATGTTAGTTGAATTCATATGGTATGTTTCAAATAGCTCTTTGGATGTTGCTTTATCCTCATTAACATTATTTTGTCTAATCTGTATTCACATTTTCAAAACTCTAAACACATGTCAGTTGTGGACAACACCATTAATACAATTAGCACAGCTCTATGTGTGTCTGTGACACCCTGTGATAGACTGGTGCCCTGTCCAGTGGGTATTCCTGCCTTCAGGTGGTCTCTGGATTAAACATTTAAACGGTCAGGTGTAAAGATTTAAACATCAAATTAATTCATCTCTGTACCTTTTTCGAGTTAATGATGACCCACTGGCCTGAGCTGATTAGGTGCTAACCTCATGTTCCTCTACCCCATCTGAGAAGGACCCCAAGCTCCCCTGCTACAATTTTACATTGGCTTTCCACCTTCTGGCTACTGGACCTGGACTAGTTTATCACCCTGCCATGGACTAGTTGTGCACCCACCATCACCAACTATGTAGACATCTACTGTTACTACTAAGTCCACCAGCAAACTAATATTATTTCAGTATACCCGAATATTAGAACAGAGGTGTCGGGGTCCTGTGTCCCTTAACTGTGTATAAGTAATTTGACCAGAGGAAGATGGGTCCTCCCCCTTGTGAGCCTGGTTTCTTCCTCTGAGGGAGTTTTTCCTTGCCACTGTCACCATTTGGCTTTCTCACAAGGCGATCACAAGGGGATTTTGAAATAAAATACTGTAATAGAGCAGCCACAGCTGATTCCAACCTCAGTCAGACATCCCCTGGTTATAGCACTGTCAAAGAATCATAGAATTAAGCTGTTTGTATTGAAAACAACACACACAAGCAGAGAGAGTGAGTGAGAGGGAAAGAGAATAATGCTGAATCAAATGAATGAATACAAAATGTTATGTAGTTGTAAATAAAATAGCAGAAACCTTAGCTCCAATTTACACAACACTAGATATGTTTCACTAAATGACACACTGAAATCTAACACTGTGTCACTTCTTTGCTATGTCAAAGTACTGCCTTTCAAAATACCACACCTAAGAACCAACTAATCAAACATGGCTGTCAGGTGTACATTTAGATACTTAACTGTATAGTCAGCCTTCAATCTTCAGGGGTAAGCTCTATAAAAGGACATGATTATGTGGAGGTAATGTACACTTCAGTATTGTAAAATGCATGCACAACCTTTTCTTTTGTACATGTATATTGAACTCTACCGTAGGCCTTTTCAGAAGATTTTGCAAATGGATGCTGAAACAATTTTGTATATGTTTATTTTCATAGATGAGGCTGGTTTTGACTTGTCAAAATAAGAGAAAGAGGGAGAAACATCATTGTTAATCCATTACCTCTCATCGTACCCATGCATACACCCACAGAGTTTTTTCTAGTTGTTGTTGTTGTTGTGGTCGTTGTTTATTTTTGGGGACATTTTGAAACAAGAAGGAGGTTATAATGTTATGGTTGAGCAGTGTATTTAGAAAATTTTCTTTTTTATGTTCAGTGTAAAAGGCTTTATATATTTATATATTTTATACAAACAATATTTCTAAATAAAATAAAATCAAACCTGCATCTCTAGAAAAGATATTGTAGTTGTTTTAGATTGAGAGCTGCAGTGTTTAGCTAAAGTATTTCAAACTGAATCTGAATGTTTGAATTCTGAATGCCATGTGACAAAACTGGGTTTTTATAAATTACTATATAGTTTTGAAGAATGTTTGAACTGTCTGTAGTGTTCTGACAAAATAAGCTATTGTAAAATTAAATGAATGAATAAGTGTGTGCATTTTTGGTAGCCTAATACTGTATCTATGTGAATGAGTGATATTTACTGTATATAGAATAGACAAACTTAACATGATGTTGCTAGTGTTTATCATCATCGACAACAACAACAAAACAACAAAAAATTTGAGTTTGCTGGCCAGTCAATCACAGTGATACCATGGTCAACAAACCATTGGTTTAGTAGTGGTAATAGTTTTGGCAGGTGCTGAGTCTAAGCTGACATCTTTCAGACCCATAACATTTCGCACATAGTCATCAGTGTGCTGAAGGCTGAAGATTTTTAGTATTCACAAACCATCTGGTACAAATCTGATCCATACTTGAATACAACATTAAACCGTGCCATACTAGAAGTGATGTGACCCATTTAACAGAATATGAAAGTTTGCACATAACCCCTACTGAGAGGAGAGTGAGTTGACACAGTGTTTAAACACTCCAACAACAATGATGTCTGATGTTCTCATACCAGTACAACACACAACATCTACAACCATGGTAATACATCACAACCATGTCAGTGTAACTGCAGAGCTGAGAAAAATCCACCAGCCAAATAATACCCGCTCTATGGTGGTCTGTTCCTGTGGGTTCCTTACCACTGAAGAACTGTGCTAACAAAGTATTCAGAAAAACTGATGGACTTCAGTCTACAATTATAGAACTACAATGTGCTCCTGTATGGGAAGTGGGACTGATAAAATGGACAGTGAAGTAGAAACAAGGAGGTAGTGTTGTGATGTTATGGTTGAGTGTAGAACTAAGTCTGACCTTTGATCATCTGTATAGAAAGGGTTGTGGCCAAACAAGGATATTCAAAGCTGTAGAAAGCAGTAAAGCAGTAGGTTGTATTGAATTCTCTCTTAAACCTGTCCATCAATGCAAACGGACCACTGCAGAACCTGAGAATATTTCTATAGTGGTCCTATAGAATGAATGGACACGGCAGTTGGGGTGTTTAATTATGCAGAAGCAAATGGGCTACGGTCAGTAATTATAAATCTACAAACTGCACCTACCTAATTACTTTTCAATTTTGCACAATATAAAAGAAAAAAAAAACAAATAAGGAACTATAACATAGCAGTAACTATAAGTAGAGAGTAGAAAAGGATAAAAAATAAAAAGCAGAATGGGGCTTATGTAAGGTACTTTTCCTCAAAGAATAACAAAAATGATATCAAAAATAGAAAATGATTAAGTTACATAATTACATACAGTCTTAAGAGAAAACAAAAAATAAAAGAGAAAAAAATACAAAAGAAGTAGAAAAAGGAGAAAGTAATAGCAGTAAGTAAAATATAGGAAAATAAGATGCAGTGTTGATGTAATCTGTCTGTAAAAGAAGATAGGCTTTGAGCATTTCTTTAGGTTGTTAATATCCTTACAGTGTGAATTGTCTGAGTGATGTTCTAAAGCTGTATGGAGATGGTTTCAAATTGGTTGGGCCATGTTTTAGTGTAAGATAAGGGAACAGAGCAGCATGTTAAATCCAGGTTGGAAATAAAGAAAATCTCAGGGAGATGGTTGATGGCCCCTGTTAAAACCTATAGTTCTGTAAATGTAGTACCCTGGTAGATGGGGTCTGGACATAAGGTGCCCTCTGCAGGTTATGCCGATAGCTTGCAACCAGTTCCTGAACAAATAAAATCTGATAAAATTCCTTTCCACAGACAACTTGAATTGGATCCCATAATTCTTATAAAATGATGTAAACATAAAAATGATGTTTTTCATTTACAGAATTATAATTTGGAACATAACTCTATTATAGACTCAAAGGCTAGAATAATAAATATAATGCAATAATGCAGTAAACATCTTCATAAATGGTTCATTAAAACTACAAAAACTGAAAAAATATTTTTCATTGCATTCATTTATTAATATAATATTTTATTATTTTTATTATTATTATTATTATTATTATTATTATTATTATTATTATTATTATTGTTGTTGTTGTTGTTGTTGTTGTTGTTGTTGTTATTATTATATAATTTCCCACTTATCTTTGGATTATGACTGGAAATCATTTGGCCATTACATACGGTTATTATGCTCTATTTAGTTTAATCTTACTGACGTGAAACTTACAATCAATGGGACTTAAAAATATAGATAATTTCATCCTACCTATATTTCTTTCTTGAAAAACTTAAACCATTAGAAAACATTAGAAAAAAACACGTTTGTTATTTTATGATGTATGAAATACTTTTTTCATCAACCTTACAAATTACTCCTGATTCCAAAGTTTAAAATAAAAATAAATAAATAAGCCTGTTGTGTACACTTGTTACAGCTGCATTTAAGAATGTGACATTTTATGATATTAGGCTCCATGACAACTGGAAAATGATGATCACAGATCTATTCTGGTCTGGACGATATCACCAAAAGATTTGAATATTAATAAAAACAATATACAAAACACAGAAATACTGCCATGAACATGCACAATGGAATTCTGTACCTTCTGTAACTTCAGAAAAGTGAATTTGCCTAGTGTATGAGACCTCCTCCTATAAAGCTATAATATTTTAGACTTTTATTTTATTTTAAGTGTTTCTATATTTAAAATAGTTAGGCCTGTTGCGATAATTATGTTATTGACTTATCATACAATAAATGGACATGACCTTGACAGTTTTGAGGACCATGGCTCACCTATCACCCATCTGAGATGGAACTCAAGCTCCCCTGCCACCCCTTCACATTGGCTACCCACCTTCTAGCTACAGGACTTGGACCTAACTGTACATCATACACACTGTATATCATTACACACTGAAACACATTATGCTCAGCTTGAATGCAATTAACATCAGTCAGGGACAGATGCTGTAAATAATGTATAGCAAAAAAAAAGCAAAATGTGTTCCAAAAACACATTTAACCATTACAAGAATTATTTTCCAGACCTATTTGTAGCTATGGTGCTTTATAAAGCCAGATAGCCAGCGTGTGAAATGAGTCCAAAACTGTCCAACATGCACACAGCTGCAGCATGAGCCCCCCTCACCCACCTCACCAAACCCAAATGAGGCAATCCTGAATGGAATATTGAAGCTATCCACAGTTATCTTATGTTGATTATTTAATTGTTGAGTCACGTGATCATATTTGTTTGTTACAGAATGCTGTTATACAGCAGAAAATATATTTAAAAACTGTGGCAGCTTTGGAACTGTAAATAACACAGCTTTGAGGGTCATTACTCATAGCACCTGTAATAATTGTTTATAAAACATTTGGTTGGTCCTTTCTTACTGTGCAGTGTAGGCTGTCTTACATCACAACAATGCTCATTGAAAATGATGAAAATTATCCATCTACTTTTTACAAAATTGGACAAAGCTGCTTTTAGCTACAGTACACCAGCAAGCTAGAATTCACTACAGGAAACTCTAAAGCTCCTCTTACTATTGTAAATCAACCATTTTATACTCTAACCATCATCTGCAGCTGGTTTAATCAATCTAAATTTTATTTTATGTTTTTTTAACATTTATTTAATGTGGAGAGCACAGTGGTGCTGCAGATAATGTATGTGTCACACAACTCCAGGGTTTGTTGGTTCTATCCACACTCAGGTTGCTGTATATGAGGTGTTCTCCCTGTGTCCACACTGGTTTTCTCCAGATACTCTGGTTTCCTCCTGCCTTCCAAAAATGCACATGGTAGTTGATATTGACCATGCTAAATTGCCCCCTAGGTGTGAGTGTGACTGTGAGTGTGTGGTACCCTGTAATGGACTAGTGCACTGTCCAGTGGGTATTCCTGCCTTGTTCCTAATGACTCCAGGTGGGTTTTGGATCAACCATGGCCCTATTCAGGAAGAACCAGATAAGATAATGACTGACTGATTTATGTAATGTGAAGTTATTTGATATCAATGTGATAGTTATTTTGAGAATTTTTATTTACTTGATTTATTTACTTTTATTCATTTTATGATATGTTTGTTTTGTTTTTAATGTGTCAGGCTGTAGAGAAGACAAGGAGGGCAGGGCTATACATGATACATGGGGTGGAGCAAGGGCAGAGTTGAGACCAAAACAAAAGAAACACACATGCTAAAAACAGAATGAGGACAGGAAGGGACAGACAGGGGAGCCAAACAGGACAGAAGCATGAAAGTAGGCCCCATCCTGATGCACAACACCAGGGTGCATAGGCCATCACTCTCCAGAGCTGGTGAAGGAGAGGGATCAGACAAACAAGAACAGGACAAGAACAGGACTAGACACAAACATAAGACTGTAGAAACGAAAGACACAGATGGACAGACAGACAGGAGACTGGAATCAGGAAACAGGTAACATAACTGAAGACCAGACGCAAGTATCACAAAACCTGATGGGATACTTGACCAGGGATATGACTTTTGAATGATATGTAACAAGCACATAAATATTACACTAAGATAAAAAAGTAATAAAATACAATAAATAGAAAAATAGAATAGAGAATAGAATAATAAAGAGCTGGTGATATTTGAATGGACATACTGTACATATCTGTAGCAGAACTATATTACAGAGCTATTATACAGAATATACAGAATGGTACAGACAGTGCAAATGAGCAATGTAGTGAGAGTCCATGCAGTGAGTGAGATCAGAAAGATTCCAGAAAACAATTCAAGTGCAGTTAAGGTGCCGTATGACCACTGTGGTTCAGGATAGCTACAGCTCTGGGGAAGAAGTAGTTGTATTGTGTTGTATTGTGCTGGTCTTGATAGACCTGAGTCTTCCACCAGAAGGAAGTGTCTGGAAGAGGCGATGTACAGGATGAGAGGCGTCAGCTGTAATTTTGCCAGCACACTTCTTCACCCTGCAGGTGTAGATGTCCAGAAGCATTGGTAGATTACATCCAATGATCCTCTCTGCTGCCCTGATTATGCATTGATGTTTGGCTCATTCTTGTGAAGTGGATGAATCAAGTCAAATGGAATGACACCACAGAGCTGTTGATATTAATAGAAAGGGGGTTGTGTCTGAAGTCACCACCATCTCTATTTTCACCATTGGTTATGAGGCCCACCACAGTGGTATCATCTACAGACGTCAGAATTTTCACAATGGGTTCCTTGGAGACACAGTCATTGGTGTAGTGACTGAAGAGAAGGGGTGAGAGCACACACGCTTGTCATTCTCAAGTACTGGGGGTCTGGAGGTCTGAGGTGTGTTTTCCTTGCTGCACGTGCTGCCTCCTTTCTGTCAGAAAATCCACAGTCCACCAACACATGGAGTCTGGCACTGACAGCAATAGGGGTAGTTTGTCTCCCAGGAGCTGCAGCATTAACATGTTAAATGCCAAGCTGAAGTCCACAAATGTAACTCTTGCACAGGTTCCAGGACTGTCAAGATGCTGTAGCATGAAGTACAAAGCCAGGTTGACCGCATCATCGATATACCTGTAAGCTCAGTATGAAAACTGCTGGGAGTTCAGCAGAGGATCTGTAATGGCCTTCAGGTAGGTTAGGACCACGCATTTGAAGACCTTCATGACTACAGAGGTCAGAATTATCAGTCTTTATTAATTAAATCCAGTGGTTTGGGTTTCTTGGGAATTGGAATAAGGTTTTGTAACATGTGGGAATAGAGCAGAGTTCCACTAATGGAAACCAGACATGGGAAAAGGGTTATGAACAGAAACAGGAACAAAAACTGGAACAGATGCTGGAACAAAAACACAAGTAGACATAGGCTGAGACATAGGCATGGGACCAGGACTGGCTAATGTCTCTTGTACAATCTGTGGAGCCAGAATGGGCACAGTTTTGGAGGCTGACAGAGGGATAGATTGTCTATTAGTCAACCCTGACACAGACGTGGAGGGTACCATGGGCACTGAAGTGGATGCGGTGGGCACAATTGATGCTTGTGCAGCGGGCTCCACTGACACGGATGCTAGTGCAGCAGGTGCTAATGAAACTGGTGCAGGGGGCACCTGTGGCATGACCTTAAACAGGCTGTTTATGCTCAAAAACCTCACTATGTGGCTGAAAAGATGATTTTCAAAGACACATGAAAGACTCCAATTATCACAAACACTTGATTGCAGTCTGCTTTTTCACATTGGGCTAGATTGATTTGGATAGCTAATAAATGAAATTGTTATTGAAAACTGCATCTTGTAGTCACTCTTTGTTATTGAAAATTGTTAAAAAATTATCTGAAAAATGTAAGTGTGACAAAAAAGCAAAAACAAGCATGTAACCGGTTCTTTTATCCAAGAATTCAAGGTTGGGCAGAATACATTCTTCCAGTACATGGCCGTCAGGCATTTTTCATGTAATAAACATATTTTGGGTAGTTTGAATTCTTTTCAATGACAATGGTTTGGAATAAGAGCAAAGATGCAAAGTACTAACACATAGGAATGACATTTTTGGAGATTCCATATACAGTGCATCCAGAAAGTATTCACTGCACTTCAATTTTTTATGTTACAGCCTTATTGGAGCCAATATATATTCCTGTCAAAATACTACACACAGTTCCCCATGATGCCAAAGTGAGAAAACAAGTTAAGGTCCCAAATTAGACAGTGCATGTCAGAGCACAAACCAAGTCATGAAGTCTAAAGAATTGTCTGATGACACAGATCTGGGGAAGAATACAAAAAACATTCTGGTGCATTGAAGGTCACAATGAGCACAGTGGCTTCCATCATCTGTAAAATGACAGAGTTCCAACATTGCTCTGTGGAGAGAGGAGAACATTACAGAAAGAAAATCATTTCTGTAGCACTCCACCAATCAGGCATGTATGATAGAGTTGCCAGATAGAAGCCCCTCCTTAGTAAAAATTTGGACCCTCAGACCATGAGAAACAAAAAGATGCACTGCTCATCACATAGCCAGTACTATTACTACAGTGAAGCTGTACAGCTGCCATCATCATGCTTTGGGGATTTTTTTCTGCAGCAGGAATGGGGAGACTAGTCAGGGTTTACTGCATGATACTGCATGATAACCTGGTCCAGAGCACTCTGGACCTCAACCTGGGACAAATAACCCTGAGCACACAGTCAAGATAACAAAGAAGTGGCTTCAGGACAACTCTGAATTTCCTTGAGTGGCCCAGCCAGAACTCAGACTTGATCCAGATTGAAAAAATAGATGTGCCAAGCTTTTAGCATCATACTTAAAAGGACATGAGGCTGTAATTGCTGCCAAATGAGTTTCAACAAAGTATTCTGTGTACGTACATGTCATATTTTTGTGTTTTATTTTTTATAAATTTGCAAAGATCTCAAACAATTTTTTCTCAGTTGGTCATTGTGTGGTATTGTGTGTAGAAACATGTCTGCAGTCATCCATGGCTTTTGGTTGGGGTGTGTTTTGAAACATTTGCAGACAATGACAGCATCAATGCACTTGATGATCTAGAGAGTCACTGATTCCATATTTTCCCCAGGTTGCTGGAGTCATCAAAAGTTGCAGCCTTCCTAAACATGTCCCAGTCAATGTGCTCAAAACTGAAAAGCAGCGATAACTCCAGATTTTCATGTGCTTGTTTTGGCAAGTCAGAGGAGTTGCCTGTATTTTGGAACCAGCATCACAGAGATGTGGTCAGAGTAGACAGGTGGGGGTGTGGATTGGCCCTTGGCACTATGAACCTTTGTGTAAACAAAGTCTAGCACAATAGCTCCCCAGGATGCAAAGCCAACATGCTCTTGCAAGTTAGGGAGCATTGACTTGAGGTTGAAACATCCAGAGGCAATTAACCATCTGGGTGTGTGTTTAGCAGATCACTGATAGATGTCACTGAATGAAATCGGTTCCTCACAACAATTAAAGCCGTCTTATTTGATACAAATGCCTAAATTATAGGCATGTCTAAACTTTTTATTTATTGAATGTAATATTACACCAAAGCAAGGCAACTTTTTAGAGCACATTTCATAGACAAGAGGCAGTTAAAATGTAGGAAATAACAAGGAAAATACAATAATTACGACATGTTAGGAGTGTAAAAGCAAAATAAAGGTGTAATTTCTAATGTTATAATTTGTTTGATCTCTCCTTCAAAATTACAGAAATAGTCCAGGTAACTATGTGTGAACTTGTGAACTTGAGCAAAATGTGGTCTGCTCTTTTGAGATGGTATTTTTCAGGTTAAAACAGTGTGATTTTTTTCCTGGAAGGTAATGGCCACAGTAGATACTGTGTTGAAAGACTGAGTAATAATGTATGTTGTAAAGAACTTAAGAAAGAATGTATTTGAGTAAGTTCATGCGGAGATGTATTTCAGTAGACCCTGCCTCATTTAACTATGATTTTAACACTTATTATCATGTGAGATTGTCATGTGAACAGTACCAAAGGGAAAGTAATGTGATAAACTTTTTATTTATTTGTCATGGTGGTGGGCATGATGAAGCAAGGGGAACCGATGGCAACATTTTACATATTTTGACTATCCTACAATTCTTGTATTTTGTGTAGTATAAAAAGTATTTACTTTATGTATTCAAGTGTATATACTGAATGCTGGACACAAATCACTCACTCATTAACTCATTTAGCATACACTTACTAGAATTTAAGCAGTTCATAACAATTAACCTTTCTTTCACTTGGAAATACATTGAGGATAATCCTCATTTTCATTGCAGCCATGGATTTATAACTTAAAGGGACTGAAAAGAAAATATTTATTGGTTTATTAAGTAAAATGAAAGAACTGCATAAACAAACAATAAATTCAGTTTGGAGAAATGACAGATAACAAATAACAAGATTTAATGATAATGATAATAATTTTAAATTAAGCAAAAACAATTAATAAGATTTCAACATAAAAGAATAAATGAGCAAACTAAAATTTAAAGCAGTCATATGACAGATTGTAGGAAAAGTAGGAATGTCACAGAATAGTAATAAAGTGGCAATAAAACTAAATAAATAAATAAATTAAACGTACAATTCTACTTTTTAAAATGAAAAATAACAGTGGTTAAAATAAAATATAATATAATAATGAAAAAAATAAATAATAAATAAACAAAACAAAATAAAGCAGAGTTAAATAAAGCTATGGAAAAGCAATACAATTTGTATAACAGTTCTATATCGGTCACATTTCCAAACCTTTCTGTGCTATTTACACTCCCCATGCCAAATGTAGTTCATTTAATCCTACATTACAGTGAAGCTGGAGGTACTGAACAAATGCACAGACAGGACTGTGTTCTTCAAATTCAATTATTAACTATGTTTAACCATACTGAATAAAATGGTTATCACTTGAGTTACCAATAACCAGCTGTATGTAAATGAGGATTTACTCCACTGTGCTGGGTGTGTTACACTGCCTGTCCTCTCCTGACCACCAGACCTTTACCTTCACTCAACACTGTTTACACTGCTGCCTGTGTTTTGATTTGTGTTTAAGTTTAAGTTTCTTTCTGAACAGAAGATTATGATTATTATTATTATTATTATTGGTCAATTGAGCAGAACGCATCCAAAAGCATCTCTGTGCAAACCGTCCTCTCTTGTAGAAAAGCGATTCTCATTGCAAAGAAAGCGACGCGTCATGAAGTGTGTCATCAAACCAGCCGTCAACATAAATACCAGCAGCAGCAGCAGCAGCTTCCGACTTTCCCACTGAATCAAACAAGTGACTGCGAACGCGGTGAGCTCTGCAGCGCAGCGCCACAACTCAATGAGCAGGACAGGGACGGATTCGCCCATCTGAACATGGGATTACACCAAAGACCACAGCTGAACATGCCATCTGACGTCTGTCATACATTCTGAGAGGAATGGAGCGCCTTTTTGCGTGGATTTTGCTTTTGCTGCAGTTTCATTAGGCGCAGACCCAGCCCTGTGACCTCCGCACAAGCAGAGGGACACATCAGGGCGTCTTTTTCTGTTGTTGTTGGGTTTTTCTGGAAATCAGCGCCAGTATAAAGTAAGGAGCCTTTCGTAGATCCTGTAAACAAAAACAAAGAGCTGAGATTTAGGTAGGTTTGGTTTGTAACTTTAATCGATTAAACCCAGTACTGCAACCATTAAAACCAGTATATTTGGACTAACTGTTGAAATAAATCCCACCTTTTGCTCATGAGCAATGCTGTGGGAAAATGCCCTGAACTGGTTCCTTTACCCAAACACTTCAGGGAAATGAAGTTTTACAAGGTCCCACTGTTTCACATTGCAGTCACTGCAGTTTATAACACACACACACACACACACACACACACACTTTCCTTTTCATGTCTACTTTTCAGCAAATTAAAACCTCATTGAACACCCAATTAATTATTAACTAATATTAAACTTATGTGCTTCTCTGAATCTGCCTCTATCTGCAAGGAAATGTTTGTACTTACAACAACGTCATGCTTAGCTCTATGTTTTGATTTGTGGTTCACAGAATTTCAACGCAAACTAATGCATTTTACAAAAGCTTCTGTTGCCCTGTTCCCCTACATGCCTCATCTCCAGGGAGAATAGGCACTTAAGTCAAGGTCATGTAAACACTTACTAGTGGGAAGCTTTTTCACATGCAGAGGAACCTTTGACTGACACACAAGAACAGACATAGTAAACAGATATTATATCATCTCTGTTGAAAACCCATTTGAGACTTTACTTTGACTGAATTAATTTGCAATGTTTGGGAAACCTGACCCCAGCAAATTCAGGCCAGAACCTTTAAAAGGGGGTTCGTCAGAGGTTCTGTATTAAAGAAAACGGTTATACTGGTGCATCTAATTAGAGTACTGTGAAAAATGTTTTTGATTCAAAATTTTAAACACTATGTCATATATTTTATAGTGACATATTTTTAATCTATATCACTATAAATAATCTACTCAAATTTGAATTCAAATTCTCAAATATTTTGAGATTCTACAGCAATACGCCATACTTATCAACAGTGAAACAATAAAAGGCTTGAAATGTCATTTTTTAATTATATTCTAATTGATGCACTTGTTTATAGGAGGAAATCTTATGAGTCCTTTAGAATTTTTTCTTATATTTTTGCATAAATAAATAAATAAATAAATAAAACTTCATCAGAAGTCCTAAAAGTAGATAAGGAGACACTTGGTCATTTATTTTTTGTGGAACATTATCCAATATTACATATCGATGACTGGCAAAAGTATGTAAACATTTGCTTTCAGTATCTGGTGTGACCCCTTTGTTCTCCTTCTACTTTTGAGGTCAAATTAATGCAGAAATATAGACAATTCTAAAGAATTCACAAATTGAATCATCATAATTCAAAGAATAGACAAATGGTTCTTCGATTAGATAGAGAGGAATTTGTTTATTGTATATATTTCTTTGAGGAGCCTTTTAAAATGGTTTTATACAAATTATAAGAAATGTCATTACTGTATAGAACCTTTTTTGTGAATTGTCTATTTTAATATATTACATATGCATGCATTGTCAAAAATGAAATTTACTTAAAAAATGAAAATGCATTATATATGTATATGTTACATAATGTCTGTTGTTGTATTTTCAGGCTTGTTGCTAGAACTCCAGTGACAGGAGTTTCTATTCTTCACATTTAAATTTGACTGTGTCCAATGATGGAGAACCAGAGGAACACATCTGTTCTTGATTATTGGAACCAATCTTTCAGCCATGATCAAAACATAAATATGTCTGCTAACACAAGCCTCGACAGTGACAGTAATAAGATCATGGCTGTAGTTTATCTCATTGTGTTCATCCTGGGCTTGACTGGCAATACATTAGTGATCTTTGTTGTTCTGCGCTATGCTAAGATGAAGACGGTTACCAACATGTACATCCTAAACCTAGCGGTAGCTGATGAACTATACATACTTGCACTTCCTTTTCTTACCACCCACAATGTTCTCAACTACTGGCCATTTGGCAACTTTTTGTGCCGTGTTGTTATGTGGGCGGACACCATAAGCCAGTTTACTAGCACCTTTTGTTTGACAGTGATGAGCATTGACCGTTACATTGCTGTGGTTCATCCCATCCACAGCGCAAAATGGCGGAGGCCTAGTGTGGCTAAGGTCATAAACTGTATGGTGTGGGGCCTGTCCTGTATTTTGGCACTTCCAGTCATCATTTACGCTAATGTGCAACCAAAGCATAACACCTGCAACATGAGCTGGCCAGAACCAAGTGCCGTGTGGTCAACCACCTTCATACTTTGCACTGCCATCTTAGGATTCTTCTGCCCTTTACTAGTCATTTGCATGTGCTACCTCCTCATTGTTGTCAAAGTGAAGTCAGCCGGAGCTCGGGCAGGGCTCACCAAGCGGCGCAAGTCAGAAAGGAAGGTGACTCGCATGGTGGTGATCATTGTGGTCGTGTTTGTGCTCTGCTGGTTTCCATTTTTCATCCTTAACATTATCAATGTCATCATCATCCTCCCAGAAAGAAGCCTTATGACTGGTCTCTACTATCTCGCTGTTATTCTGACATATATGAATAGCTGTGCCAACCCTGTCCTCTATGGCTTCCTTTCTGACAACTTTAAACAAAGCTTCCAGAAAGTTCTATGTGTCCACAAGGCCAATAATTTGGAGGATAGTAACCTTGGACGAGCCCGTGTTGAGAGCACCAGTCAGCATGACCCCTTCTTCTCTCCAAGGACCACTGTTTCCAATAGCCATGGTCAGAACCATCAAGTAAGTAACACCTTGTGTTGACACCAGTTTTTAAGGCTTTTGTATGCTGAATCATTTTGTGAATGCTGAATTTTCTGAATCAAATTTGATGCAGATACTTTCATTTTTTAATTACATAATTGCTGTAATAACAAAGCATTGTATCTCTGGCACAGTCTCTTTTGGAAATGACAATGTTCTACATCAGCATACTTTCAGTTTCTGCTAAGTGAAAGACATTTGATTCCAATTACATTTTTCAGACAATGTAAAGAGCAGCTGGTGTTTTCAAGTTAGGAGGACAATGGTTATTTATTTCAGTTAAGATGAAAATGTTTGTGTCTTATATTTTTGTCTCAAAAGACTAAAAAGTAAAGGATACACAACAGACCTTAAATAAATAAAAATACAGTTTGAGATCCAATTATATAAATGAGATGATAGATCATAATTTCAGTTTTTATTAAAAAACTGGGAATTTTATTATAGTTATTGCAAATGCTATTACAATAATTTCAAATGTCTTGTCTCATCTATCATAACCATAATCATTTTATCCCAAATATCTTTCTATCTAGTATCTAGTGTACAGCAAAAATAAAAGAACTGGTCTTGGAGGTGAAACTCCAGTTATGCAAGTAATTAAACAATCCTTAAATCCTGGAATTCACTTTCTGCATGTTTATAGGGTAGATGAAAAATGACAGAGGAAGCAAGAATATGTTTCTTAATATTTTGGCTGTAGGTGCTTTGTGAACAGACTGTCCTGCAGGCAGTGCAAACAGAGGGCAGTGATGTTTCTGTTCTGTTCTATTCTTAATCTCATCTGTAACATTTAATTGATTTCATTATGGTTTAATTGGTTTATGTGTGCACACACGTACACATATACATGTGTACACCTGTAAGACAAACACAGAAAATATAAAGGAGAAACCTTCTCTAAACTGTGTTCATTTGTGTTTTATTCATTTTTATATTTGTTTACAGGACTTTCTTTCTTCTGGAATATTGCATGACAAATTGATGCACAGCTTAGTTTAGCTCAGACATTAGTTGTACACTCTTTATAGGGGTTTGAACAATTTAAATGTTCAAGCCATTTGAACATTTAAATTATTCTTTGCTTGGTCTTCTGTATGTGGAAAAATATATATTTTATAGATGTGTATCAAAACGGATCCACTTTTGAGCAAGTTTCAGTAGTCCTTTTTTCTTAAGGGTGTAGACAGTTCATCATTAATTTTAACTGTTTAGTGTTATAAATTTGAATATGTTAAATATATATATATATATATATATATATATATATATATATATATATATATATATATACAACCCCCTTTTTTATTCATATGAAAGAGTACTTTTGTTTGCTCATACTGTCTACTTTTATTTTTGCAGAGTATCCAGATGCAGACTGGAGTTAATGTGAAAGTGGAACTTTTGCCCTCTGTGATAAGTCAGTCAACAATATGACCACTTTCCACCTTATAAATCACAGAGACAAACGGGATGGTAAATAAATCTAACAGTGGTAGCAGATCTCTAATCAGTGGACAACAGTCAACAGTCTACTTACATCTTGATGAGGAGAGGTTCCATAGTGCAAGTTCTTTCCCTTCATATTGTGACAGAAGGAACGGGATGGGAAACTAAGAGCTATGGTGGAATTAAGTTCTCTTTTTTTTCATGCTGGAAAACTACTATTTGCGTCTGGACCAATTACTGGGACTGGGGCATTGGGAAGTTGTACAAGTCATGGGTGACCTCTGACTTGAGTCTGTTGAGACTGTTGGGAGAGGAAGTGCAGTGGTCATACTGTGTTGGGATGGAATGTGAAGTTGAATGATGGAACGATTCTTGGTGAGCTATACTAACAATCTCACACATCCTCTTAAATCATGTGGAGTGTCTCAATGGAGTACTGACCATCCCCCTGAATAAAAATGGATAAATGCTGAGAAAAGCACGAAAAACTGACAATAACACATGGATTATCCTTTGCAACTTAGACTTATTTATTAATAACAGATGTTTCTGATTATTAACATATAAATGTGTGCCTTGATATATAAAAAAAGGCATTCAGAACTTTCCCTAGTTGATACTGAATCATAGCTTCATATCAGAACCATGTTAAAGAAACTTTACCGACAGTACCTCATTCTGCTAAAAGCAGCTGTGTGTTTTCCAGTTCTGCATTAAAATTCACCTTAAGTGGTCTTTATCTTTCCATATTATGCCATGTTTTGATTTTGAATAGCTTGAGTTCTAATGTTGCAGAAAGTGACAAAGTAAACTGTCTATTATGTGATTTTTCATGCATCATTTGCTATACTATGTCCCATTCAAACTATAAGGTTCCAGTTGAAATTCTTAATCAAAATTTAGCTATTTACATATTCTTAGTCTGTAACTACTAACATCATGCGAGCTGTATGCATTTTAGACACTTTATGTAGAAAACAGAAAGTTTCTATCTCCATATATGTCAAAGTCACTATAAAGACTTTAAGGCTCAATATCTCTGGAACTGCTCAGAGTACAGATAGAACCTTATAGTTCCAAGGGGACGACTAGTGCAACTGAAAATTAAGAATATCATGAAAAAGTTTTTGGTATTCATAAATGAATTAAAAAGGGTAAACTGCTATATATTTTATGATTATTACATATCAGGTGACATTTCAAGCCATTTTGTTTGAATGATGATACTGTCTGATTGTCAATTTATTCAAGCTTGAAATTAAATATTCTAATAATTTGAGATTATTTTTTATGATTTTTATGAGTTGAAAGATATACTGCTTTAAAGTAAACAAGAAACATTTGAAATATAACTTTGCATACAATTAACATAAAATATGACAGTTTACCATTTTTGAAGTAAATTTTGAACAATAATGAACTTTTTCACAATATTCTAATTTTTCTAATAAACAGTTATTACCAACCTTGTTTATTTTTATTACTATATATTTTCATGAAGTACTGTATCACTGTCACATGTGTGCTGTCCTCTGAAACTTTCATTGACTTGTTTTTTACTATAGTAAAACCCTGATGAATTAAAGTTTAACTGGTTAAAGTAGCTTAAGACTTAAGGTCAAGACAAACCTTGTGCAAGGGTCCTGCATCATCTTTTTAAAACACTAGCTCCAGACAGACCAATTCAGAATATTTCACACAGAGAGCAGTCTTTTAATTTCTGCCCTTGAGCCTTCTCCTTACACTTCCTCCTAATACTTCTCATTTAGTATTCATGTTTAACATGACAGGCTGGCTTAGAAAATCCACGTGTCCAAAGAAATCAACAGTGGCTTTATTTCAGTAGGTAAAAATTTAACTTTATGTAATGTATTTTAGAAAGAAATCCCATGTGATACACAATCTATTCCCAACATGCATTTTGTTGGTAATTTGTAAATTTGTGTCGCATGCAGTACTATGGCACCATACACACAAACATACACAAATAGTAAAACATTAACTATATAATCCTTTCCCCATAAACCTTAAACAGTAGTAATCTGCTTATGTTGTACACACAAGATTACAAAAGTGTTTCTTTTCAAATGGCTGTGTGTTCCATATAGGGTTAGCTGGACAAACCAGTTAGCCAACATCTTGTTGAAGGGTAAGTATGCAAAACATCTTCAACCTGCTTGCTAAGAATGTGCCTTAGTGCATAATGCCTTTTGCTCTCCTTAAGATATATTATATTAAAGTTGAGATTGTAATACATTTCTGCTTATCATGGAACACATGAAACAGTTTTAGTAACTTACACATGGCTTTAATTATTTTTGAATAGGGCTGTACTAAAATGTTCTAGAGGTTAAAGTTGCATATAAATTATTTTATGTGGATGTCACAATACTTCACGCTGTGATAAAATACTTTTGCACAATGTCTCCAAACTATTAAATGATTTCTTTCATCTCTGTCCACTCCCATTGCTCCCTCCCAGCTGCCCCCATGTCTGAGTTGTTTACTGAAAACCTATTTCTCTGGGTGCTGCAGGCGCCTTGCTGGAAACAGTTTTCCGTACAGTTTAGCCCTATATTCTGTATTTTGTCTCTAAGAATGCAGCATATCCTCAAGGTCACCCTTGAAGACACCTTTGTATGAGATGATCATTTTCACTGGTTGTGAGTCATTCCTAACCCTATGTTGCATTTATTTTTAAGTAATTAAGTTATTCAAGAGATAGTTCAATATAATATATGTTATATCGATAACAGGATGATAAAATGTACTAAAGTTACAAAATATGCCATTCTTTTCCAAGCCTCTGTCTAACCTAGTCTATATCAGGAGCTAGGATCACCATGGAATCCAACCAAGCAAGAGCACATCTACTATACCAATCTAGACCAATCAGTTGTGTGAAGATCAGTTGATTAAATAAGTGGAAGTGTTCATAGAAATATATAAAGATAATAAAGAAAACAAACTTTTAATGCATGGATGATATTGCTCTGATGGGTTTATGTTTTAAAGAACAGTAACAGTAAATTCCTGAAAACAGATTCCTCAACTTTCACAGTTCCAGCAGTTTTGGAAAAGTATTTGTTTTACATTTCTAATGCTCATAAATGGAAGCATTTTAATTAGGATACAGTTACAACTTTTATTCTGTGATCAACATAACACTTAAATATTATATTGAACTAAAGACCCTTAATAACCATCATATTAGTCAGTCATAGATATTTCTTCCTTTTGAATTCTAATATTTCAGATAAAGTAGCTCAGGTAGTTTAAGGACAGTAAGTAATAAAATAAATGATTAATTATCTGCTGCTGTGAGTGCACTAGGTACAATTTTAATTCTTTATCACAAGACATTTAAATTTAATTAGTTAATGATCATGTTAATCAAAACGGATAATATTATATAAATAAACATGTATTAAATAAATAATGCTGGTAGTATGCCAGACCCCTACTGAGACTAGCAGATGAGACAATACTAGAGAAAACTGATCTTGGCCAGTTGCGAATCTCTAAGGGCTAAGTGTGGGAGAATGGAAATTACATTGTCCTCACCTTACATTTCCATTGTCATTAAACAAGTCTACTGACCTAAGCACAGTAATGATGAAAACCCACGCTTAACCAGTCTCTATTCATTATTAGACTTTTCCTGGAATGGCTGGCTCTCTAGAATAGGAGATTAGCAGAACAAGTCATAAGAAAGGATGCTGTCTAAACCCTATTGTTGTAGGGATTTGGAGTGGAAATGCAATTTTGGATATCTTTCAATTAAGCTTTATATATCCTCATGAATTCACATGAATAGAGGTAGAATTGCTGGTTACACTAGAAGAGATGAGAAATGAGAGAGTGAATCTTTATCATTATTTTGCACAACATGCCATTAAATATTAGGTATCAACTATAGTAACATAAGACTCAAGACGCTTAAAGCATGTGAACTGCAAACAACAAAGCAGTGTTTAATAGATGTGGCAAGTATAGCACTACATATTGAAAATAAAAAGGAAAACTTATCATCTCTAATAGACTCGGAGGTTCTAAAAATGACCTTTGGTCCTTTGTCACATCAGTGGCAGTGAACTGCATCAAAAAGTGCCAAATACCTGGAAGGCCGACTCCTGGAGCAACAGGTGTCAAATGTCTTCCAGGAAACTGATTTCCCTTTAGAAACCCCAATCTTGTTTGTTCAGGTGATACTGAATTTCATATTTAATATTATAGAACTGATATACACTTTCCTTCACTGAGGTTTGAAGAACAGAGGCATATTTTAAGAAGTCTACAATACAGTGAGTCTTTTTTTAAGCAGACAGTGTGTGTTGATGTGGATAAAAGCATGTTTTTTAAAGTCTGAACAGACATTCTGTGATTTTCTACTGTCCAAGTGAACAAAACTACACCTCAGAAAATAATTTTGCATACAACTGCACTAGCACACAAGTACAGCTTTCAGATCATGATTAATTTTAATGTTATTAGTATTTGGTTATTATGCATTGCAAAGCAATGTTTTACTATATTGTTATTGATTTCTATTTTTCTCAACTTTTATTACTGAATTGGCTTGGAAAAGCAAAGTTACTGTTCTTCATAATCTTATACTCTTTGTTAAGTTCTTTATTATTAGGGGCCCGAGCACCAGATGTTGCTATTGTTTTTGTTCTCCCATAAAACAGATTGAACAGACCAAACCGTAATTTTTACAGACATGAAACTTGCTAACTTGGTAATAGTCCCTACTACTACTCATGCTAACGCTATAGCGAGGCATCAAACTTAAAGAAAATGAATTGTAAAAACATTAATAATAATCAAAAACATGGATTTGGAATTTCAACACAAAACATATATATATGCCAATATGTGTTTAACGTCGTGTTTAACTCTTTATTTCTCAAACCATTCCTAAAATTCTGCCTTCCTGGCTGGAGTGTTGCCATGCCTCACCGCAGCATGTTATTTTTTTTCTAGGGCAGTGACCAGAAAAAACATTTCATTAAAATGTTTATTACAAGGAAGTTGGTCAGTGGTGTTTCCCTGGTGGGCCAGATTTTCAGAACATTCTTAAATTGCACAAAGCACACAGTCCACACAACACACAGTCCACAGCACACAGTCTTTAACACACAGTCCACAACACACAGTCCATACAGCACACAGTCCACACAGCACACAGTCCACAACACACAGTCCACACAGCACACACTCCACAGCACACAGTCCACACAGCACACAGTCCACAACACACAGTCCACACAGCACACAGTCCACACAGCACATGGTCCACAACACACAGTCCACACAGCACACAGTCCACACAGCACACAGTCCACAACACACAGACCACAACACACAGTCCACACAGCACACAGTCCACAGCACACAGACCACAACACACAGTCCACACAGCACACAGTCCACAACACACAGTCCACAACACACAGCACACAGTCCACAGCACACAGTCCACACTCTCATTTAGCCTTCTGACCCTACTGTGTACAATGAATTAATATCTCTCACTCACTCACTCACACTCACTCACTCACTCACTCACTCACTCACTCACTCACTCACTCACCCACTCACGCACACACACACACACACACACACACACACACACACACACACACACACACACGTGTCTCATGGGGTTAGAAGAAAAATGCTAAAAACTGAAGGTCAGTGACATTTTAAATTCCTGATCAATTACTGATTGTCTGACAAACCTAATGAATGTGGGGTATCCTAACTTTCATCACAATATTTAATGTGTTTAGTTATATCAACTCCATTTCTCAATATAATAGAAATGATTTTAATATGTTTAAATATGTTGAATTGTTATCTTGGACACTGTGATATGTCTGCAGCAGTGTGGCTCAAAAAGCCTTGATTATATTCAGAGTTAAAATTACGACAAATGTACGGTTCCATTTTCTCTGAGAGAATGTAAAGTTGGAGAGTGACTTCTAGGAGACTGTCTAACACAGTTTCATCTAGGTCCACATCCAAATCAGCACTGAGTTCAGAGCACACCAGCTCTGGATGCCATTTACAGCAAGTCTGCACTAGAATAACATATATTTTTTGGGATTATTTCAAATATTTTGAAATATATTTAGAAATATAGCTGCAAGCAGCAATCATTGGGGTACAATCAGATCCAAAATGTCAGTATGTGACCCATTCCTGGAACAGAGGTTACATAATGTGTAGCTTGTGTACCTGCTGAAATGTGATTGGCTGATACCTGCCTTTTTTAGTAAAACAACATACTCATGCATACCAATCCAAATATCTCAAAAATGCTAAATATCTCCCCTCCAAGTTTCATGTGTGGATGGCTTACAGTGTGTTCTCCACAACATGGTTTTGGTCAGAAATTAAGAAAGAAAGAAAGAAAGAAAGAAAGAAAGAAAGAAAGAAAGAAAGAAAGATGTGAGCCAATACAATAGGGCCCTTGGACCCCTAAATATACACTACCACTCAAAGGTTTTAGAACATCTGTTTTGGGTTCTGAAACTTTTGATCAGTACTGTACATAAATACACCTCTATATTTTAACGTCTCCTTGTACTCACTGATAGTAGATAACCTTCCCTCTATAGTTTATAGTTCCTGAACTACCAGTATATACACTGCCTGTGGCTGTGTAAAAAATGGCTACATGCTCTACCATTTAATTGGACCAATTTTAGCTTTGATTGATATGCTGTGGCATTGTTTCTGTCAAGAATTGCATTAATTGTTGCCCAAGATTATAATGGGAAATTTGGACTACTGTGCACCAATTCAAAAGCCTCTCTTCTTACGCTGATGCACCCATAACTCTGGAACAGGGTACATCTGGATTCGTCAGACCACATGACCTTCTTCCATTGCTCTAGAGTCCAATCTTTTGCTCAAAGCTGAACATTTGCCAAGGTGCTGATTTCTGAGGTGAGTATTGTCTGAAATTGTGAAATTAAGTACTAAGTGCATCATCTGTAAATGTGTATTCAGGTTGTCATTAGTGGTGTGTCCAGCACACAGGGAAAAAAACTGTTTTGAGATCGAGTGGCTCTTGCTGTGATGTTCCTGTACCTCTTTCCAGGTGGCAGGGTTTGGAACAGAGAGTGGCTGGGGTGTGTGGGGTCAGAGGAGATGTGAATGGCTTCTCTTTTAAATCTCTTGTTGTAGAGCTCCTGTATGGGTGGGAGGGCCTTCAGCAACAGTGTACCAGAGTACCAGTCCATAATGCTTTTGGTCGAGATGCTCTCCTCATAGGATCTTAGTTGGTGCTGAGGACTTGACATGGCAGGTTGGCTCTTCTCAGTCTTCAGAGTTCTGATCATTAATGTTGAATGAACAGATGAGTAATGAATGCATTTTATTATTATTACTATCGTTTATTACATTATATACTTATCAGATCACACCACCCTCATCCCAGTCATAATGACAGTATTGTCTCTAGTCTGTAGAGCCTATTATGACTTTATGTCTGTTTGTATGGCTCATGAAAATCCATAAATCTCAATCATGTAGTCCACTTCAGCAATGATGAGAGATAAGGTGGTTCAGTGCAACTAACACCCATACCAACACCCTGGCATGACAAACACTCAGGTGTACCTGAACCTTAAATTCACTGCCATGGGTTTTAGATACATTGATTTCAGCGATCTGGGGAAAAGGTTGGATTGTAAAAAGGCTGCTGTTGTTAGTGTCCAGGAAATGTTTCTGTCATCTGTCTGTTTGACCAGACCTCCCACAGATTTGTGAATCACAGACAATGCCCCCACTTGAGAAACAGCACGTTTCTAAGCACATACATTTCTGTCTAAGACAATTTGGCAGTTTGCATCTAAATCTTCTGGGCCCAGAGGAAAATCACAGATACACAACAGTTTCAGGAAAAATATCCCATTTTAATGAAGGAAACACTGGGTTTTATTGAACAAGACATATGAAGTCACAATTGCATGTGAAGAACATAATAGGCTAACACTTGTTGCTGGGCTAATTATGCATCTCTTTAAAAAGTAACTCATCTCACTGTTGTTGATTACAGATTATTCTAGACGGTCATTCATTTGTAAATAAAAACAGATATGAGCTAAGACGTTGCATTGTGAAATGTCTATTCTTCAAAAGAGAGACTCCTGTTAACACATATGGCTGCTCCAAACAAATGTCCCAGACAGGCCTCTACCAAATTCAAGAGAGAAGTTTGTGGTTTCACACCCCAAGCTCAAGCACATTCTGTACCCACTCAGACACTAACATATTTCCACTAATATACAACATATAAAATTATAAAGTTTTAATAAACCAAATTCCCCCAAATGATGCCAAAACTATATACATATTATTCTCTATATAAGCTCTAGATACATTGTGTGGTTCCATTTGTAACTAATGTCTGTGCTCAGGATGCTAAGTAGACTGGCTTGCCATTTTTGTCATAATGATAAACAAGCATTTTGATGCAGTGGGAATTGGCTGGTGAGATCCAGGGGCTGCTGGTGATGGAAAAGTGGTGGCTGGCATAGAAGGGTGGGGACTGTTTCTTGCAGCGGAAAAAGGTTTTGAGGACTGTGGCTGCCATGGCTCGGAAACGCTTGCTGATAAAGCAGTACAGGAAGAAATTGACTCCAGTATTAAGAAGCGCCAACATGTTGGCCACATCAGTGACCACATGGAGCAAACGGGCAGAGCTGTGCTTGGCTGGCTGTGTAGTGTACAGGTGATACAGGACCATGATGGTCCTTGGTGCCCACAGTACAGCAAACACAGAGGTGATGACCAACAGGATGGCAGTTGTTTTTCCAGTGGAGTAGCCACGGAGACGAAAGCAGCTACGCCTGCAACGGAGTTTTCGCACAATCACTGCATTGAGTGAGAAGAAAACTGAGCAGGGAAGCAAGTAGACAGTAGCACAGTGCACCCACACCAGCACATGCTGCCCTACACTGCTACTGCTTCTTCCACTTACTCCCGAAAGCCCATGCCACAGCTCAGGCCACCAGTAAAATGGAGCACTAGAGAGTAGGCATCCAGCATATACTGCAAAGATCACTCTGCGTGTGCGTGCTGGATAGGAAACTGTGTGGTATCGCAGAGGGTGACAAACAGCAATGTAGCGATCAACTGTCAGGGGCACAGTAATCCAAATAGAGGTGTGCATGGAGGAGAACTCTAGAACTTGCACTGTCTTGTTCAGAGATGGTGGCAAAGGAGTTCCAAGGATGAAATCCTCCAATAGAAAATCAACAAACACAATAAGAAGGAGGACAAGGATGTCAGCCACAGCAAGAGCCAGGAGATAGTTGTAGGATGACTTCTGACGGCGCAGCACCAGCTGAGACAGAATGATGACTGTGAGAATGTTTGCTGTGGAGATAGGAAAAAGAGATAAAACAGGTAAAAGCAAGGTGTGAAAATGGGAGAAGAGCACTTTTAAAATATTAAGTCACAGATCTGTTGTAGCTAAACATTCTGAGAGACATTGCCAGTACTTGAATATTGAACAGCTGCATATATTATGATGAACAGATTTAAACCAATTACACAAAGAATATAAACAACAAAACCACTGTACTAAAGGCATAAATGACATATTACCAATCAGCTAATTTCAGCCCATTATGTCATCGTATTCAATCAAAATCTGAACATGAAAATTATTTAATTAGTTAATTAATAAATTAATTTATATTTATATTTATATTTATATTTACGTGCCATAGTCTTGTACAATCTGTTGTTGTTGGTTTTCTGTTTTGTTTTGTTTTTTGTTTTGTTTTTTGTTTTTTTGTCTGTTATTTTCAGATGTTTGTGTAAACACCAAAAAAATATTCAGAGAGAGAACAACGTCAGTTTCACTTAAATTCTCCAAACCACCTTTTTGCCAACAATTACAGCTTTTGAAGCTAATAGAAACTAACCCTGGACTCACTGTCTAATTAACATTTGCCTTTCAGGTTACATAATGAAGGGCTGCTCAGAGAGACAGGGAGATATTTATGACCCAGAGTGGGAGAAGGGATTTGCTTTGTGGCAATCTATGCCATCTTAATTGTAGAAGTTAAGCTTCAGACACAATGCCTTAATTGCTAGTGAATTTAACAATTCAATGCTTTAAGTTCTCACACAGTTCAGAGTCGAGGTGATAAATATCAGGGAAAGTAATAGTATGCATTTCGTCCAGATTTCAAAAATCTCTTAACCAAATTCAGATGTAACGCACAACAGTGGGTTTCAATGCCTTCATGGTTATTGGTTTTAGCATGATGGCTCTTATGACATGTTTTAATTTTATTAATGTATTAATTTATCCAGTTAATGTACAAGTGTTAGAACTTACATCCTAGACAGTGTTGTGTAATAAAATATATGAATCTGCCAAGCTTGGTGGTGCCTGGGCATAAAAATGATTGATTAAAAATTCCATAGTCAAATAATTCATGTTAATCATTGGTCATTTCCAGTCTTGCTGTTCAACATCATTTAGCATAATCTGTATGTGCTACAAATAGGATTAAAACATTATTAAATGGTCATTCTAATAAATATTCCATGAAAACAACAGACAGCATTTCACCCTTTATTCTTCACTGTCATGGTCATGGTTGAATCGATTTGAATCATTTTTCATTTGGAGAAGTAATGCCATGTTATCATAATGTTGCAATGATCTTTCAGTGGTGTTACATTGTTTTCTATTTTTACGTGATTTAAAGTTTGCAATATTTTAGCAATAACTAACATGATTCAACCACATTTCAACCTTTTGAAGGTTTGTCATGTGTCAGCTAGGACGCCAGTTCAGTGTTTATGGATTTCTATTGGAGGATTTCACCCACCGAGGTGGGTTAGTAACGAAAAACTGAAATCAAGTAAAAGTACTGTTAATTTAAAACAAACATTACTCAAGAATAAGAAAAAATAACTGCTTTATTTGATTATTCAAGTAAAAGTAATAAAGTATCTTCTAAAAAAAAACTATTAAGTAGCAAATTACTTTTTTACATCTCATTCAGTAATCAAAATAGAACTGTACAATGCTTAGACAAGCGTCACAGCACATATATACACCAAATTAGATATAATCAAAACTTAATTTCACCAAAGCAGATATATCCCTCAGCCTATACACATCTGTATAAATCAGATATACACAACATATTGAATTGTAATAAACTAAGGAACATGTAAAAATCACTGCACACCCCAATTTAAATAACAGACAAGTTTGCTTAAAAAGCAAAACAAACTTGAATGGACAAAAGTATTGGGACAACTGCTCATTCATTGAATTATAAGGGAATTATACATAGTTCATGAACTGAATGTAGAAAGTAGGCTTCATACTAGATTTTGAAGCATTGCTGTGAGGATTTGATTGGATTTAGTGATGAGCATTAGTGAGGTCAGGATGTTGGTTGAACACCACAACACCTCATCCCCATCTCCCACACTCATTCCATGGAGCATCATCATTTCAGAATTTCGGAGCTTTATACCCCTCTAGCTTTTTTTTTAATTCAAAATGTTTATATATTATATAAAAAATTACATTAAACAGGATGGAGAGAAAACACATCATTACAGTACAATTACACACATTACAATCATGTTACAATCATGTTAGAAATGTCTTCAAGTGCAAAGTTCTATTAAAGTTCTATTAAAATTGTTTCAGAATACAATCACTAGATACAAATTGTTGGTCACTGGTTAATTTACATCTTGTTTTCCATAATATACATTTAGTTATACACACAACCACATACTTTCTTGTTCTGCTTTTGAAAAGGTGTCAAAAAGTCCAACAGAAATTGTTTTATGTTGATTAGAATTGTTTCATTAATTTCTTTTAACCCTTCCCAAATTTCCCTCGATCTGTAACAGTTTAATAGAAAATGCACTAGGTTTTCATCTTCTAAAAAATTAGGCATTGGACGTTTGATCATTTTAACATAACAACTCCACTTTACTACCCTTACTGGTAGTCTTCTTACAGCTATTAACCAACTTGCCCTTATTCTTCCTGACAGTGTATTATTAAAAATATTTTTAATATTTGAATCTATAACCCAGTTCATATTGAGAGATTGGTATTTTCTTATAAAATCTGAGTATAAAATTTTTAAATATGGGACTGTTGATCTCGCTTTCTCCTTTCTCCTTTTGTTTCTTTCCCATTTGTGATATTTCCCACCCATTTCACCTGTCTATGGTTTCTACTTGCTATACGTTCACATGCAGCAATCTTTGTTTTAAGACCTCTGTTTAAAAAGTAACTCTCTTTTTGTTACTTCCTATGTGGAGCCCCAAATAAAGCTGCTGCAAATCTTGTTTATTTTCTTTACCCAAGTCCAAAAGTAGGTAGAAAATATACACAACAAAAACATAATTATTGATAAAATATATGTTTTGATCACATTCATCTCATGATTGTCATGAAATCTAATTCATCTTTAACTTCTTTCTCTTTAAGTTCCCATTTAAAATGTACACACCATTTATTATTATATTCCAAAGACTTTAACATTCTCTTTCTCTGCTAGGTTAATCAGAATTTTTTATGTATATCTCTAATCCACACATATTTTTCCATGATTAATTATGCACCTGAGATCTGTTGGAAACTTTTAAAATTATTATATATTAAGACCAATTCTACATTTGATTTAATAAAGACCATTGTGCCATCTGCATGTGCTGTTACAGTTCCTTTTCTTTCACCCATTTTAATTCCTTTTACTCTGTTATCGTTTCTTATATTCATTAATAGTGGACTAATAGCTAAAACATATAGTGCCACACTAAGAGGACACCCTTGTTTTACACCTTACAACCCTTAAAAGACTGTACCTAACTTCCATTTGCATTTACTCGGAGTCAGCATACAGACATTTAATGCTTATGCTAAAATTAGGTGGAAACAATTTCATGACTTCCCAAAGTTACTCTCTTGAGATGTAATCAGAGGCTTTTTCTGGTCCATTGCCACCACGTGAAAAGACAGGGTTGTTTGATCACAAACCAGTTCTTTTAATATATACAGATTGTGCCACATTAAACATCCTTTAAAGAAGCATGTACCCCAGTTACAATGTCCTCCATTACATTCTGTTATCTGTTCATTGTAACATTTGCAGGTATCTTATAATGTTTATTCATTAATGTAATTAGTTGTTGATATGGCTTTTATCACCTTTTTTGTATAAAGTGACATCATCATAAAAGAAGTGTAACATGTAACCCTGTTCTATACCTTCATTATACACCTTTGTTAACTTTTTCATGATATTCTAATTTTTTGACCAGCACCTGTATGTTTTTATTCAATAAGTCAATAAAGGAATCAAAACATGTTCTTTCTTCATCTCTATAGGTTTCATAGGTTTTATTTCTTTATTAAAACACATTTTTTATTCTTTAAAAAAGTGTTTAATTTGTATCTTTAGTGTTTCCCATAATTCACCACTATTATTTGCAAATATCTCTATTGTTATTCTTTTGATTTCTTCTTTTAGGTCTAATATTAAATTAACAATATCTAATATATTTACATTAAATTTCAAAATGATCAGTCTCTACTAACAATTTGATTTCATACAAATAAGCTTCAATTTCATATTCCATAGATATTCTATCAATTCTACTATTACAAATTGAACTATTGAAATATTGTATGATCACATCACAGATATTCCAAATATTCGTTCCCTACAAATATTGCATGGCTTAGTTGTTATTCTAACATTTTGATCAGTCACAGTATTAAAATCACCGCACTACAACACAATATCCTACACATAACAATAATTTGTTCTTTAAATCTGCAAATACTATTGTTCCAGGAATAACTTCTCTATATTTTATTATATTAAACAAATTATTATAAAAAATAAATCCAGATGGAGAAAAAGGACACCTTTCTTTAGCATTTTCAATATCCTCATGGGTAGTCAACCTTGTCTCCTGAACACAAACTACATCCAGGTGTTCAAAACTAAGAGTTTCCAGTTTAGCTTTACTATTTTGTCTGGACTGTATCACCCGAACATTACATGAGGTGATGTTAAACCTAATGGAGGACATTAATTTATTTAAGCAAATTCTTTTTCCCCCTACATTTTGCGTGATTTTCTTCCTACCTTCCTTCTCTGCTGTATTTTTCTATTTCTTCTGAATAGTAGTGTCCTGTTGCATGTGTGAAGTAGTCAAGGTGAATGATGAGCATGATGATGTTCCAGAGTGCTCCAAGGATCCTTCATCATTTCCTTCACATAATTCCTCTTTCTTGCTTGGGAGACCAGTTTCATTGTTTACATCTTCCGCAGTGCCACTCGTGGATTTCTCAATGCCTTCATGCTCTTTTGTCTTTCCTTGACTTGAAGACGTGTTATCTCTCACAGGATGAAGTATTTGTGCATGTTTCCATGTCATGTTGTTTTTGGGTCTTTCTCCTTCTCTTGGGTTAAAGTTTGAACATGGACTTTCTTGATCATGGATTTTCTTGTAGAATCGTGGATGCATATTTGAACTTATAGGCATATGGTTTTGGGCATATAAAATAATGATGCCCATCTGATCCACAAAGAGTACATTTGGCAGTATTAGTACAATTGTTCGCTTTATGGGTAAGGGAGTCAAACTGGATCCACTGCCAACACTGGATCTTACCACATTCTTTTGCCTGGTGGTCCTATTCTAGACAGATAAAGCATCTTTTTCCCTTGATGGATGATTTTTCCATTGTGGGGACCCATCCAATTTGCAATGTTTATTTCCGTACCCAGGCTATCTTTCTTCAGCTTCACTTTATACTTTGTAATGCCATACCAAATCCCATATTTGTCCACAGGTTTTGACCCTGGTTTTAAGAAGTCACAGAATCTGCCAAGGCAAGACTTGATGTCTTCATCCATGAGACTCACTGTCCAAAACTTGACAATGATGTCTTTTTCATCCATCTCACTGGTAAAGCAAATTCAAAATCTTTCCATTTGTTTGTATTTTTGGAATAAATATCCAGGAAAGTCAGTAGCGCTCTTTTACTCCTAAAGCATAATTCGAAATCCTTCCTATTATTTAGATTAATTAAGAAATGGATATCTTGAGCTTGAATCTATTAAGATCAAATCTGCCACAGATTCTCTACTTGGAGTTTCTGCTTGGCTTTATACCCCTCTAGCCCAGCATTAAGCATGATGCCAATAGGTTCATGGAGGTCAGCTACAGTGCCGTGGGCTGTAAATTTCTTTCTTACGTGTGCACAGTCAATACAGGAACATTACAGTCTCTGGAGATGGACTTGTAGCCTTGAGATTGTCCATACTTTTCTGCCATCCTTGGACAGTTCTCTGTTCTACTTTTTTTCTCCATTCTCAGTGTGGTACACAGACACAAAGACTGAGTAAAGTCATGATTTGTGTATTTTCAGCACCAATTACATGCCACAAATATAAAATGAAAAATACATCATGTGATTGAAATCCAGTTATTTTTACATCAGATTTAAATTGATTGCATGTTTCCAATTCAAACAAAAGCAATATGTCTTTTGAAAATGAAAGCAATTATAATGGTAATGATGTTCTGGGAGAAGTGGTGCATTTTCTGAAAAAAAAATGTAAATATTTAATGACATCATTTTGAGATAGTAGTGGAAAAAGAGAACATTCAACAAACTGCCTGCTATCCTGGAAAACACATCTTACCTCCTCCATGACTTATTGGTCAGACAGCAGAGCAACAAAATCATTCAATTCCACTGTAGCAAGTACAGGAAGTACAGGAGGTCATTTGTTCCAAGAGCAATCATACTGTACGACTCCTCTTCACTGTGTTGGGACATTATTGCACACTGAGCCACTTACATATCAGATTCACTGAATATGGCTTCTATTCAAATCTCTTTGCACAGACACTATCTAGCCACTATCCAGCAGATCTCCTCTAGAACAGTGATGTTTTGGGGCTGTCGCTGGGGAACAAAGACTTTCAATAACCTCCACACATTTTCGATGGGGTTGAGCTCTGGAGACTGGCTAGGCCAATCCAGGACCTTGTATGGAGCCACTCCTTCACTGCCCGAGCGGTGTGTTTGGGATCATAATCAAGCTGGAAGCCACATTCTATTTTCAATGCTCTCACTGATGGAAAGAGGTTTTTGTTTAAAATCTCATGATACATGGCCCTGTTTATTCTTCCCTTAACACGGAACTGTCCTCCTGTCCCCTTTGCAGAAACACAGCCCCAAAGCATATTTTTTCAACCCCATGCTTCACAGTAGGTATGGTGTTCTTGGGATACAACTCAGCATTCTTCTTCCTCCAAACATGACAAGTTGAATTTTTAACAAAAACTTCTATTTTGGTTTCATCTGACCACATGATATTCTCCTAATCCTCTTCTGGATCATCCATATGCTCTCTGGCAAACTTCAGATGGGACATGGCATAAGCAAGGGGACACGCCTGGCACTGCAGGATTTGAGTCCCTCTCGGCGGAGTGCATTACTGATGGTAGCCTTTGTTACTTTGTTCCCAGCACTCTACACGTCATTCATCAGGTCCCTCCATGTAGTTCTGTGATTTTTGCTCACCATTCTCATCATTATTTTCACCCCACAGGATGAGATCTTGTGTGGGGCCCCAGATTGAGGGAGATTATCAATGGTCTTGTATGTCTTCCACCTTCTTACAATTGCTCCCACAGATTTATTCACACCAACCTGCTTGCCTATTGTAGATTCACTCATCACAGCCTGGTGCAGGTCAACAATTTTCTTCCTGGTGTCCATTGACAGCTTGTTGGTCTTGGCAATGGTTGAGTTTGGAGTCGGACTGTTTGAGGCTGTGGACAGGTGTCTTTTATACAGGTCAAAGGTCAAATAGGTGCCAATAATACAGGCAAAGAGTGGAGGACAGAAGACCTTCTTAAAGAAGAGGTTTCAGGTCTGTGAGAGCCAGAAGTCTTGCTTGTTTGTGGGTGACCAAATACTTATTTTCCACCATAATTTACAAATAAATTCTCATAGTTGAAGTGTACTTATGAGGAAAATTAAAGACCTCTCATCTTTCTAAGTAGAAGAACATGCACAATGAGTGGTTGACTAAATTCTTTTTTGCCCCACTGTATATAACCAATCAGGATCACTTATTACTCTTTCTATTGATATCATTTTGCATTGACACTTTATCTACACATATACAACAGGACATATAGCTGTTGGACATTATAACTCTTTCTGTGACTGTATGTATATATATACTGTACTGTACTGTTACCTGCAGCCACCCATCCATCCAGTTCCTTTCAATCTAATAAAAGCTTAGAGAAACATTTTCATAATGATTTAAGATATGCACCAAAGTAACTGCAAAATAAACTGACTTAAAATGGGAAGTTTTCTTTACATTATGTATTCAAATTAATACATTATTCTTAATTTTATTGTTACTGTGTTTTGGTGGCTTTGTATGCTTCCATCTATATAGTGAAATCATTCTTAGAGATTGCATTATAAGCACAGCCAGTACAGGTGTAGCACAGATGATGTCTTCCTTCATTTGGTATCAATAATACCTGTAATTATGTCAAAGTCTATTCCATACTGAAATGACTAGAGGACCATCATGCATCTGCTTCAAAATATCTTGCCGGAAAACACCACAGAAGGCTCTGTGGACAAAAGGCAGCTTTGTTAGGAGAGTTGAACCATTGTAAAAGGACACCATCTCACAGGTAAGGTTGTGTCCACTGACCTCAGTAGCGTTCGTTGCAGGTCCAAAAGTGACACATCCACCCAGGTGTGACACTATCCTCCCTTCTCCAACCATATCAGGATCAGGATCAGCCATCTCATCTGTGCACAGTTCCTCCAGAGTCCAACAACTGAACAGAGCAGTTGTCTTAGCATCAACAACACAAATTCTTTCCAGTGCTGAAAAGCTCTCCTTATAGTCTTGACATTCAAAGTGAAACCCACTCTTCATCTTAGAGGGTTTCAGGGCTAGGGTGTTCCACTAACCCTACTGAGTTCCATAGGAGTAACCTCACCAGCATCTGAAGCAATACAGAGTTCAAGATTACACCGTACCTTTTGGTGGTGGACCTTGTGGATTCCCTCATCAGGATTTATCATGTTGCAAGTGGATGTCTGTTTACATTGTCTCTGACATAGCATCCATGTTGTGTTAATGAAATCCCAGGCAATGTTTGACCTTAGTCTAACTGTCTTGACATCTTGACAAGCCACTGTAGGGTACTATGATTAAAATCCACCACTAAAGGCCTTCCCAGCAGGTACTGACAGAAGTATCTGGTGAACTCTACCACTGCCAGTAGTTGTCATTGAGTGGTGCAGTAATTATGTTTATTAGAAGATATGCCATATGCTAACATATGCACTGCATCCTTGTGCATTTGGGATAATACAGTATTAATGCCAAAAATTACTGGCATCTGTGTCAAGAATGAGATTGCTGCTATTATGAGGATAACCCAAGACAGATGCAGTGGTGAATGATTTTGTGAATTTTTCAAAGGTTTCCTGGCATGCTGGTGTCTGGAAATGAACATTCTTCTTGGGGAGAGCCAACCCATAAACTTCTGACACACAAGTAGGCTGTGGCCACTGTTGGACCTTCTGGACCTTTTGTAGATCTGTCAGTGCCTTGCACTGAGACAGCTACTTGATACCAAAAAAGGCAACACTTGGCTGGTATAGAATTTAGATGGGCTGGACAGACAGGTAAACACTTGAGAAAGACATTCAAGCATTTCAGGGACAGAAGTGTGACAATAAGACATTGAAACATCATGGGCACATTGCAAAGACTGAATTGGAATCAAGATTGTTATTTCAAAAAACACTTTCAGAATCACCTTCAGCAGGCTTATTACCAAATCAATCACACTTATACTGTCTCTGTGGCTATGCATTCTGATTCTTTTTTGGTGGCATTTCTGTTGTAGAACTCAGAGTATAAGAGCTGGCATTTTATATGGCAAAGAGCAGTAAATAGCATTTACAAATTTAAAAACCCACACTGAGAAGAGATGAAATATATTCATATGTGGCAGGTGCTGTATCAGTGTTTCTGGCTGAGAGACATTCACAGTATTTTTGGGCCAGCACTATGGATCATGGTTGTCACCTTTTTATTTTAAATTAAGTTGTGACCCAAATCCACTATCACACCATTTTGTAGTTACTTTATCCTGAAAAGGACTTTTTTTCATTGCCTGATATATGAATGAGACTGACTGTGGTGTTAGACATGTGGTTGATTGTACTAATTTATGGCTATATCCACTGTTGCCATATTTGTTATCAAACAGATTCACCCAGTATGAGATCTGTGACTGTCTGTGCTCCTTTGCTGTAGGTTCAAAGACTTACCAATACAAATGGAATACATCTTGAGACAAGCCCCAATGTTACCTTTTCCAAATCTGCCCCTCTACAGGAGTCACAAGGCTCAGGGGAGCTTTATTTCTCAGCAGCTCCACTCAGTCTAGGGTAACCCCTAACAATGACATGCTTCCATCAGTAAAAATTAGTTAACTTCGCTGCCGTGAAGTATTATATAAGTATTTAGAAGTATTTATATATATATATAGTTAAATTGACTTTTGTGCCTTTTCCAATTTATCTGACATCTGGTTCCTCATGCCCAGTTGTTTAAAATAGAGTGTGCTTGTTCAGTTATGCACTGCATTATTGTGCTCAGTGTAGTTCTTGAGGACTTCAAAGAGCAATGGCCTGCTTTGTTTCAATGAAACCCTTGTAAAATAAGTCTTAATCTTATTACTGTTGTCATTAGTTGTTCTGTAGAATCTCTCTCTCTCTCTCTCTCTCTTTTTCTCACACACACACAGAGTATGTGCCTTAGCATCTGGAATATATCCCAAGGAAAATTGGTGCAGAATGAAGAAATTAGATTTTTCTCAAAAGTAAAAAATTAGAATCTGTTACAAAAGACAACAGCATTATACCTGCTGATTTTTTACTGAGGAAAAGTATGTTGTATTACATATTTGTGTATGGGAATCTAGTGTAATCAAGTCTGGATTTGTCTAGATTATTTTATTTTATTTTATTTTATTTTATTTTATTTTATTTTATTTTATTTTATTTTATTTTATTTTATTTATTTATTTTATTTTTTTTGCATTCAACTACATTTGGTTTACTGGTTGATTTAGCAACAAAGGGAGCAGTTATATTCAATAAATCTAAAGATTGTTTAAAAAGAGTGTTTACTCATGTCATTTTGTTTGTTGCATTTATGTCTGTTATGGAAATCTGATGGCCTGCAGAAGAATTGTTCTATCATGACTGACTCTGATATTCAAATTTCCTAGAGCATTTACATATGTTGGAGTTAAATGTTGTTGTTTTGGGTGATTGTCAATGAGAAATCAAAATGAAATAAACTGAGCGTTGTGCAAGGCCTTTCTTTGTTGTTGTTCTTCTTCTTTCAGCGGCTCCCTTTAGGGGTCGCCACAGAGGATCATCTGCCTCCTCTACCTTTACAGAAGGTGTTTCTTTGTTCAGATAATTAATTTGTTAATTTACTTTAATCTGAAAAGAGGACTTTGGAGCACTGAGCAGCTTTTTTTCTCCTTAGCCCAAGTAAAATGATTCTGACATCTCTGCTTAATAATGATAATGATACAGAGGAATGTTGTAGCATGTAGCTGGAGAAAACTTCACAGTATTGGTTACTGGTTTGGCTACTAGTGTGATGGAATATACATCAGGAATGTGGCAAACCATTTCATATTATGCTTAACTCTAATGTTAAATGTGGTTTTACTGTACCTCTGGTACATTAGTAATGTTGATTAGTAATGGTAATTAGTAATTAGTAATGGTAATGACCTCTGGGTACAAATTAACCTTAATATTTAGTGGATTGCAATATTCACTTCATGAGCTACAATCTATGTCCAAATGTTTGGCACCCCTTTTCACGAATACAATCAATTACTTTAAGCTGCACTAGTTGCCGACACATGTGCAAATCTACACACTCCTTGTATAGTCAGTAGAGACATCCTACCATTAAAATAGGGTTCTCTGGAGCAGATAAACAAACATGAATCTGTTGGAACAATTCCTAGTGCCAGGTGGTATACAGGGGTAAAAACTTCCTCAACATGTAGAAGTAGAAGTGTTCTGTAGACTGATGGTGCACCATCCAATTCATTTGGGATGAGTTGGGGAGTTGGTGATGAGGTGGAGTGGCGATTATTCAACATCCCGCCCGCATTAAGACTCATCACTGAATGCAATCAAATTTTCACAGCAATTCTCTGTAATCTAGTAGAAAGCCTTCTCTGGACAGACAGCTACTCCTAAAAAACATGATAAACTCTTTTCAATACCCTTGTTTTAAGAAGAAACAATGAATGAGCAGATGTCCTTGTGTTGTCTTGTCAGTTACATAAAATGTCCTTTATATTTTGCTTATTTCATTACAATTAATCCATTCATTCATCATTTCATTATGGTAGCATATATCTCATTTGGTGACATCCAGTGGCATCCAGTAGCTTTACAGAGTAACTGGTTGCTTATTTTTCCCTCATTCCCTCATCATCTAAATTAAAAAATTAGAAATATATATCTAAAAACAAGCCATACAGCTTAAGTAAATGAATAGACCCCTGTCCACCTGTCTTCACGATAGTACAGCTTTTGAACATAACTGATGGCTCACAAATGATCAGAACATTTCTGTATAATGTGAGAGACATTTATTCTTAGATTTTCATATTTTTACAAAGTTTCATGAATAAGGCCCATTGATTGTAATAGTTTATTATTATATTATATATTATTATTATGTCTTATTAGCAGATACACTGGTTTCCCAGACAGACATCACCTTTATTATCTTGACTAGGCAGCACACTGAAAGGAGAGACTCAAGTGAAAGGAAAATACAATCCAAAACTAGGTTAATCCCTTTCTGGAGAAACTGACCCAAAATGTTCAGCATTTTGTTAACGTTTGATTTCCATTTTACATTTAAACCATTTAAATGCAACCAGCACCATGACACAGACATTTCACTCATGCATATTAAAAGGCCAAATAAGAAAGCAGGGATCATCAAAGTCAATTTCAATCGTCCTTACTGTACACAGAGTGAACCCAATACGAGTAGCTTTAGTGTAATTGATTATACAATTAGCACCTCATAACACAATCAATCTGATTTAGCTTTTCATCCCCACCTCAAGGACACAACAGCTGCTTTTAATCTCTTTAGGCACCAATGCTGTTTTCATCCAGGCTTCTAAACTGTGCCACAACTATTTGTGCCCACTGTGACAGAGGAGCATCAATACATTTTTCAGTGGGAGCACACCTGCAAATCATACCATTAGTCACAATTGGCCAATCACTGACTAACAGTACCAGGAATATTAATTAATTTTGTAGTTCTGTGAATAATCATTTAATGCAACCTTAAAAATCTTCAGTCATGTATTTTGTATATATGTCAAATATCAAATACAAATAACTTCACACCCGATATGCTTTTCTAAATCCTAATAACCTAGTCCAACGCACACACACACACACACACACACACACACACACACACACACACACACGACACACACAATACTTTTCTGTGTGCAGAAGCAACCATGCACAAACTGTAAAATTTTTAAAAATCTACTTACCAGGAAGCCCAAGACAGAGTAAGGTACTGTAGTAGATGACTGGCAGAGGTCCAAGAGGGCAGCCAGGGACACTGTTTTCCTGCAGTTGCTCTGGACTCCAGGCACTGGTGTTAGCGGAAAGCATGAAGATGTGGCTGTGCTCCATTACCTCAGTTACATGGTCCTCCTGATTTCTAAGCAGCCAAGAGAAGACACTGCACATACCATCACCATGCTGAAGGACACAAAGGGAAAGGGTTCTGCCCTTTGGTGATAGTCTACGTGAGTGTGCATGAGGAAAGACAAGACTGATAGAGAAACTGTGTGTGTGTTTGTGAGAGAAGGAGAGACTAAAACACAGGCTCAGATGATGGTGATATGTGTAGCAGGGAGCAAGAATGAAAAGGGAGGAGAGAGCGAGAGGGGGGGTGAGTTTTAGTGGGCTAGAGGGATATAAAGCCCCCTGCTTTGAGCTATAGAGCAATGGAATCTAATACTGATACATTTGGGATGACCTGTTGGGATGAGGTGAGGTGGTGACCATCTGACATCCTGACCTCACAAATATTCTTGTATTCTTGTCACTGAGTGCAATCAGATTCTCACAACAAAGCTCCAGATTCTAATAGAAAGCAATCTCTGGACAGAAAATACCGTTACTTCAAAAAGCAAAATTGTTAATACCCTTGATTTCAGAAGAAACAATGAATGAGCAAGTGTCACGATACTTTTGTCCATATAATCTATTTTCTTCATTCTTTCTTTTCTTTTTTTTTTTATAAGAAATGCTGTATGTGTGTTTTATATTCTAAAAATTATTTTTTACTGGATGTGTTGTATTGTGTCTATTAATAGACATAATAGATAAATAAATAAATAAATAAATAAATAAATAAATAAATAAATAAATAGATAGATAATCATAATAGATAATCAATAGAAAATTACCCTAAAATTTTTAAAACATTTAAAATTATTTTTAAATGTTTAAACATTTGACATTTCTTGTTTATTGAGCACCAGCTGGAAATATTGTTAGAGCAAGGAAGAAACTGGACAAATATTTTTAGGAGAAAACACACAGGAGTGTGTTTTGCACACAGTTTCAACTAGCAAAGAGACCCTCAATTATCACAGATCTTCAACCAGCACAGAGTTAAACTAGCACACAGAGCTTAAATTATCACACAGCTTAAATGAGCAAGTGTGTAACCAGTATAATACTGCACTGGGAAAAGCTTATTTTGATGAAAGCTGGAATTGATGTCGGTGGTGTAAACATATTACTAACTCAGATTGGTTCTTTGGCTGATCTGATGTCTGATAAGCAAAATTTTGTCCCATTCAATTTAAATCCAACAGACAATAAATCAAGAATAAATTTGAAAAAGGGGGAAGGGCCTGCCTGAACTTTTCCACCATTTTGATAAAAATATGCTGAGATTTATAGCAACATTTTCTTAACCTTTTCATTTTTATTTCATTTCATCATCCCTCACAAAGACTCTTTTCTGGACTGCTATTTGTTAGACAGTACCAGAGCCAACAAGCAATCACTGGCAGACATCAAACCTCAACAGCCATCAGACTCCTCAATACAAGGACTGATGCTTTCAATTTGATGCTTGATCATTCTTTATCTTGATCTTTATTCTTGATCATACTTTATCTGGAAACATTGCTGCTTGTGTACTGTACTACACACATACTCAAATATTCTACCTCAGCACAGATATTCGACCTAAACTGCTGTGTTCACATATTTTATAAGTTGACTACATATACATATGTCATAGCATGTTATACAGTTTGTTCGTGCCACAGAAGCTGAATAGTTGAGTGTTTAATCAAATGGATGACGCTTACTGACTTGTAACTTGAAAATACATATAATCCTGCTTTTTTCCTTGCCTTCAATTTATTTGAATGTGGTCTTGTCTACAGTGGCCTAGCATGGGATTTTATGTGGCATTTCCAATGTGCAGGCTGTCAACATAAAACCCACTTTGGGCCTGTTTGGAATTTGAATGGGAAAGCCCACTATGGGCCAATGTTTGCTGGCTGCCATATTGATGAGCAAATCTCAAAAGACCCACTGTGGGCTGCCCTAAATGTTTTTATCTATAGTACATATCAGGAGTCCTGCTTCTGGAGAGGTACCTTCCTGCAGGCTTCAACTCCAATTCAAATCCAACACACACCATTCAGCAAATCAAGAACTTAGTTGGTTCTGATGGGGTGGATTAGGGCTGAATCTACAGTGTGCAAGAAGGTGGTTCTCCATGAACAGGGTTGGTGGCCCCTGCTATATATATTTTTCTATATTTCTTTGGACTGAATATTATTTTATATATACATGGTACTCTGAGAAAAGCAATTCTGTTTCTGATTCTCTTTTAACAAAAAAAATATTGTCATTGTCAACATGGCATGGGATATTCTTATATTAATGCTCCAGAAAACTCACAGAAAACTACTTATTGTGTGAGCATATTTTCATATATTCTCTATAAAATGACTGAACTGAATACATTTAATTATTCTACTAAATTCCTTAAGTAAACAAGATAATAAATAATATTTAAAAAAATAAATGTAATTTTTGTATGTACTACCTTGTATATTTGTGTAAATGTGAAAACATTTTCTGAGTGTAATTTAAAGGCTGAATGGGCCTAGGTCTTGCATATGAAAGAAGTCTACTAAAGGTCACAGCCCTCCTGTGTGTATGGATGTTCAAGTTGAAATAGAGAGGCTTTATATGCTCTTTTTCATGTCCAACAGGGGGCTTGCTTTGAGCTATGTCTCCTTCTGGGCTGATGCAAAGACTGAGTGACACAGATCTTTGAGGGGTGAAATGACAAGCCTTGATTGTAGAGTGATTATATCAGCCACTGGCTAGGCTTGAAAGACATTTGTTCTCTGACACCCTGCAGATGGCTGTGAGGCCTGGTTGGACATCAAAACAGAGAAAAAGATAGAAAGGGAATGAGGGTAAAGCCATACATGAACCTCATCTCTAAGGCTATATCAGGAACAAAAATAATCCAAATCTTAATATGGTCATATTGTGTGTACATATACATACTTTACATAGATTTGAATTATTCCATATTCACTGCAAATTGGGTTTATTTGCATAAATGCAGAATAGAATCCTGTGCTGAATAGAAAAGTGCACATTTGTAAATCGGGTGTTAGATAAAACCACCAGACTGTTAGAAAGAGGAAATGTGAGAGAGTGCAGAAGAGGTACAGACATGTGTATTACTACACTGTAAAATTTCAGATATGATCTATTTCTGTGAACAGATATGATCAATGATCTGTTTCAAGTTAACAGAACTTAAATACTACAGAAAGTTTGGATCAGATATGACTTAAAAACACCTACAGACAAATAAAATATGATTTCCACTAAATTGGTTTATTATCTCTATAAATGTTGTGCATGTGATGTTTGGATGCTAATTATGTTGTATGCATATCCTTTTAATGTATACATGCACACAGTAGTATCAGCACAACATATTCTGCTCATGATATTTGATGTTTCTGTTTATAAATAACCATTCAACTGAACTTCTCTTAAACATTAGTTTTAGTTCATTTAACAAACTGAAGGCTCTTTGGATTGACTACTGGTGTAGCACACAGGATTCCAACTGACGTTCAGTCCTAAATATAAATACTTACATTTAACAAACTGGATACAGTTCTTAACACATTTTTTTATATTTGGCACAACTGCTAAACAATGGCATCCCTCACAGGACTGTTTGGTATTCTTCAAAATTATTAATAAAACTGTAAACAAAACATCCTGAACAAGAACTAAGTTGAGTGGTGAAGTTCAGTGTGCCCACTGAGTTTGACAAACATTTCATTATGACTGAAAAAAACTGGTGTTGCAGAAAATGGCTCAGGGGAGTAAATGTTAAACTGTTGTAAACTGATACACATCAGATTTATTTGACTTGTTGATTTCATTTTGATGTATAATTAGTTATTAATGCATTTAATTGATATCTTCTGTTGAGGGATTTTTTGGGGGTGCTATATTGACACCACGTCACAAGACTCCACCTGGAAGAGCCGAAGGCCATGCGCGATTCAAAGAGAAACAGAAATATAGAGGCCATGTCTCAAGATGCCTCAGTTATGGAATTAAAATAAATAAATAAATAAAGCAATGAACTGTTTGTGCTTTTCTGAAACAGGCCGATAATTGATGATAGCCCATAAACAACCCACACATTTGAGGTGGGGTGGTGGAATCATTTTGTGCTAAAGGTTTAAAATCTCTCCTTTTACAGTGGAATGAATTTGAACATCGTCACATGAATAAAGTAAATAAACAACAGGAATCAGCTGTGTACACCGTGTGCACGCGAGGGGGGCTGCATTCTTTCATAGTCAGAATTCGGCACAACACCGGACGCGCAGATGAAGGACTTGTTCCGGTGTGCGGGATTGTGGGTAGCTCGAGGGCTCCCTCTTCTGGTCGTTCAAATGTCCCAGCGGCAGGCGGGACCAGGCGATGATTGAGAGGGTAACGTTATACAACAGCGTCCCGAGACCGTGATCATCATCTCAGCCCATCGCAAACAAACGGTGCCTTATAAAAACTACACACAGCGCTCCGACCAGGTAAGGGGTCTTCACAGAGACGGTGTTTAGGACATGCGCCTGAAGGGCCTGTCCTACAATAACAACGTCGTTATAACGTTTATTTCATCTCTGCGCGGCATTGATGCGACGTCTAAACACAGTCTAAGACATACAGGAGGTTTTAAATAGGACGTCGTGTGAACATATTGAAGTCGTGCGAGTTGCGGTGTTGTACTGATGTTGTTGTTGATCGGTTTAGTGCGTTATAGATTTATAGTTCAGTGTATCGATGACTTTTCTCTGATAAAAGCGCTTCATCTGAGTACGTTTAAACACCCAGAAATAAACAGTGTTCAACCACAAAGACAGTGTTTAAGAAAAACACTGTGTGACAAACACAAATACCACCTAAACACTGTAAATTATTTAAATATAACAATTAAAAGTATTCCACAAAATAGTGTATAAAACAGCGTTAAAATATGATATGAGTATATGAACATTTTTAAATATGATATAAATAAAAATATAAATTTATAAATAAGAGAATAAAACATTAATAAATATGTAAATAAGAGTATTACAAAACAATTGTAAATATGACATAAGGAATATTTTAAAAACATTTATAAATATGATGTAGATATGTTTTACCAAAAAACTTGTTAATGTATATTATAAGAGTATTACAAAAAACATTTATGCATTTGATATAAATAAGAGTATTACTAAAATATTGATAAATATATAAATAAGAATATTACAAAAACATCTGTAATAATGATGTAATTTAGAGTTTTACAGAAAAATATGATTCATATAAGAGGATTATAAAAACATTCAGAAATGTGATGTAAATTAGAATATTGCAAAAACATTCAGAAATAGAATGTAAATAAGGTTTAAACTAGGTTTCGATCAGCTTTTCAGGGCAACACCACCTGTCTCCTCAGTAATAAAACTCACACTGGAGGACAATAAAATCACCAGGATGAGCAGATTTAGAAAGTTTAATTCATGTTGTCACATGATTACATTCACATCAGTTTAAAATCATCACCAGTCCTGGAGGGTCTCCAGCCATGTTCAGTTAGTGTCTGGTAATTAAATGAGAAGATTACTTCTAAGCAACTAAAGACCTTTCTCATGTTAATGTTAATATCTGGGAATGTTAATGATAATGTGCACAAATCCTCATCAGTAGAATGCTGAACACAATGGTGTGCTTGTCAGAGTGGCTGGTCGAGGAGAAAGCCGCTGCTCTCAAAAAAGAACATTGTTTCCTGTTTGCAGTTTGACCTGACAAGCCAGAAGGCTACCAGAACAATGTTTTGTGGATGGAGGAGACCGAAATTGATCTTGATTTTGGTCTAAATGTGAAGCATTATGTTTGGAGAAAACATTGCATTCTAGCATCTATCCATCTAAAATCCTGTGAAACATGCTGGTGATAGTATGGTAGTTTTGCTGCATCTTGGCCAGTACAACTTGCCATCATTGATGGAACAATGAGTTCAGACTTATACCAGCAAATTTTGAAGGACTATCAAATTCTTCAAGTTTGTGGAAAAATTTAGTTGTAATTATTGCTGCATCAGAGGGTCACACCAAATGCTGAAAGTTTCACTTACTTTTGCCACTTACAGATATGTAATATTTCCCTTAAAAAGAAATAGAAATATGAATATAGATTAGGTCCATGCTATTGCAACATGCTTTACTGATGTAACTAGCTGAATAAAATTTCATTTACCCCACATGTCTCCTATGCTTGTTTTCATCATTTAAACAGGTTTTAATGTTCAGTCTAAAAACTGAAACTGAAATTACTCGTGTATGCTGGAAAAAGATTACATCTCTACAGGTTGCATATTATTGAGGTAGATAATAAGTCAGAAAAATAGTCTCTGGTCATTTTTATGTGAATATATCTTCTAGAAACAGATTATGCAGTATATTACATGATCTCAAATTGAAATAGAATAGCATTGTGGCAATCCATAATGTTTTGTGAAATAAAATAATGTTTTATTGTAAATTACACAGATATACAGAGACAACTCAGAGGCCGTCAGTACAATGGGCTGTCTGGACACTACGGTTTTGCTCACTTTTCTTCTGGGCTGTATGAGTACTGGACTGGGCAACAGCAGAGGTACTGCCTTTTATTATGTAAATCTGTTGAAATCATATTTATTAATTTATTTATAGAATTTGTTCTTTGTGTAAACTATCTTGTAAGGCTGTTGGTTTTCCAGCGTTACAAGGGCATAGCTTAGGGAGAACCTGAAGTGATTTTTTAAAATAATTTGTTAATTCTTTTCATTCTGGGTTTTAGAGGCATTTCAGACTAGCTATTAAATGCAAATATATTACAGTCAATTGAAATAATTCTCAAAGAGTATTGCTTATTTACAAAACTCACTGGAAACTATTTGATTTGGTAATTCTTATATTCTTAGATCAATATCTAGCATTATTCAAATTAATAATCTCTAATCTTGTGTCTACTGTTAATTGCATTGTCAGTCACACAGCAGCCCTCCCCCTCTTACTGGAGCCTGATGTGGGTGTGTGTGATTGGGGGTGTGTGTGGGGGGGTTGCTATATTTTTCTGTCTTTCTGTATTGACTTAAAGCGTCATTGGATTTTCTCAGATTTCAGAAAAATACATTTGTTTCAGAAAAGGGGAGCCATGTCAATGATAATAAAAGGGCTTTTTAATGTCAATTTTAATACAAGCACACTGTGAAGTGAAATTACATTCCTCCCGTGACATCACATTCATCCTGGCCTTATAAATTATAATCTGCAAACATATAGTGGGGAAAAGAAAGGAGATGTCTGTCATTTTTAAAGTAGGTACACTTCAACTATGAGATACATAATCTAAAAAACATTGTATTTTTAAATAATTATTTTGCATTTTATTACATGAAATAAGTATTTGATCACCAACCAAACAGCAAGAATTCTGGCTTTCACAGACCTTTTGTTTAAGCATTACCTGTTTTAATTGCACAAGTTTGAACTTGTTAAAGACACCTGTCCACAATATAGGACAACAGGCAAGCAGCTTGGTGAGAAGGCAACAACTGTTATTAGAAGCACAATATTTAGAAAATGGAAGAAACACAAGATGACTGTCAATCTTTCTTGGTCTGGGGCTCCATGCAAGATCTTGCCTCATAGGGTAAGGATGATTCTGCAAAAGATCATGAATCAGCCCACAACTACATGGGATGACCTTGTCAATGACCTGAGGAGAGCTGGAACCACAGTCTCAAAGATTACACTTTGAGAAAAAGTCTGTGTGAATGGTGAGTTGGGTCATCCATGATGCCTTTGGATTTGCAGATGCAGCATTTGATATAAATTTCCGTAGCGGAGCGGAGAGGGACCCTGATGATCTTCTCACCTGTCTTAATTATTCACTGTAGGGTTTTGTGGTACGATGCACTGCAATTTCCAAACTGCACAGTGATGCAGATGCTCTCTACAGTCCCTTGCAGTTCTCTGCAGTGTGAATGCAGAGGAACTTGGTGTTCTTGGCGATTTCCACATCAGAGACATTGCTCTTTAGTGGGTAGTGGTCACCTTGTACTCTCTTTAAATCACCAACCATCTGCTTCGTTTTCAGGAACAAGTAGTTGGCTCTGCACCAGTTTGTTAGCATTCATCGTGCATCTTGCAGATGAGACCCACCATGATCATGTTGTCAGTGAATCCATTGTGGTTTGAGCTTTACTTTGCAGTACAGTCATGAGTCAGCAGAGTGAACAGCAGTGGACTGAGCACACAGCCCTGGGAGGCACAGATTCTCAAAATGGTGGTGCTGGAGATGCTGTTACCGATTGAGGTCTCTCTGTGAGGAATTCTAGGACCCAATTGAAGAGGGAGTTTTTCAGTGAGGTGCTGAAGGATGATGGTGTTGTCTGCTTAATTGAAGTCAATGAACAGCGTTCTGAGATAGGTCTTTTTATTGTCCAGGTGAGTGTAGGCCATGATGCATGATTCACATTCTCTTCACATTGAGCTAATGGACAGATGTCCTGAAATTTTTCTTTAGAATGTCTTGTAATCGATGATGCTGCCACCATATTTTGCAAAATGGGGCAATTTTTCTATGGTTGCAAGCAGTGTTTTCTTTCTCCAAATGTAATTTAAACCTCAAATAATTTTAACCTCATTTAAAATAAAATACCTATCTTGGTATTGTCAGTCCATTGTTTTTCCAGTAGCCTTCTGACCTGTGATTCTTAGAGAACTGCATATGTTTTTTTTGTTTGTTTGTTTTTTTGTTTGTTTTTTTGGAGAGTAGTGGATTTCTTTGTGTAATCCTGCAATGAACAACAGTGTCTCCTGTTGTGCTTTCAGTGTTTTCAGTGTGTCCTGATGGTGGATTGGTGAATATTAACATTAGCCAGTGTGAGAAAGGCTTTTAGTTGCTTTAAAATTACTTTGGGTTCCTTTGTGACCCCTTTGATTATGTCTCTTGCTTAAGGCATGATCTTTGTGGGTGGACCACTCCTAAGGAAGGTAATAATGGCCTTGAATTTCTTCCATTTTTACACAATCTATCTGATTGTGGATTAGTGGACTATAAACTCTTCAGTGATGGTTTAGTAACCTTGTCCAGTCTGATGTGCATCAACAACTCTTCTTCTGATGTTTTCAGATATCTCCTTTCTCCATGCCATGATACACTTCCACAAAAATGTTATGAAAATTAGACATTGATAGATTCCTGTTCTTTAATTAAAACCACTCACACCTGATTGTCACGTAACTCTAATTTCACCTTCAAATTATCTCCTAAAAGTTCACATACTTTTGTCACTGACAGATATGTAATATTGGATCATTTTCCTTAATAAATAACAGGTATAATATAGTATAATTAGTATAAGATAATGCTTATTATAATTAGTCCCACAGTGGAGAAATTCACATATTGTCTCATTTGTTGTATTTGATTCTGCTTTTAGGACTTCTGAAAATCTATTGAAGATTTATGCAGAAAAGTCTAAAACTTTCACAAATTTTCAAGCATCACTGTAGCTAAACAGTAGTTACAATAATAATGTTTATTGTTTATATACCAAATGCAGAACTAAAGAATTAAACCTGTCATCAAGCTATTTTTGGAGAAGGGTAATATTTTTTAGAACCATTTTTTTTTTTTATTTTGTTTCAGTTCAAGTGTTCCTGGACCAAAAGGAGGCCAATGAAGTTATATATCGTCAAAAGAGAGCCAATGCAGGAGATGAAGAGAATAGACTGCCTGCCAGTCTTGAAAGAGAATGTCTGGAGGAGGTGTGCAGCTATGAAGAAGCAAGAGAGGTGTTTCAGGACACTTATCGTACTGTGAGTCTCTTGTTTGGAACTTAATTATTTTGAAAATATGTAAGCTAATAAAAATGAATAGAAATATATTTTAAAGTATTGCCAAGGACAGGGGACAACTTAATAGAAAGTGAAACTGACATCACGTACAGTCATGTGAAAATGCTTGGACACCCCATGAACACCTTTGATATTTTTACTATATTTAAACATATGTACATTTGATATTCAATTCAACAATTTTGAGGGATAGAAGTAATGTAATTAAAAAATAAAACTGAAGAAGTGTCTTTTTAAAATAATTAGTAAAATGTAACTGTTAAAAATTCAGTACAGGTCACCTTCACATTTATTACTATTTAAAATGCCTACAATTACTACATCAGCTGCAAATGAATAGACCATGGTTAGAGGGGACTTTAGAGGAGGATATCACATTAGTTTAGTTTGCTCTTGATTGTTGAAGTAAGTGGTATCACTCTGGTGAGGTCCAAAGAGTTTCCTGAGGCCTCCAGAAATGAGGTTGAACAATTTACAAGTGGAGAACATTAAAAAAAACTACCAGCGTGGTAAACTCCAGCCGATGCGTGGTAAAGTCCAGTAAAGTAAAGTCCAGTCCAGTAAAGTCCAGTTGACCACAAGATGCATAAAGAAGTCTTCAACGATGCTAAAATGTCATCACAGGACCTTCACTTGCCAGAGCTGATATGAAAGTTTGTGCATTTACCATCAGAGAGTGCACAAGTTTAATTTTCATAGGAGGTGTGCAAGAAGGAAATCATCAGCGCAAGATGTTTCATTAGTTGTTTTTTTTTTTATCCTAAAGCAATGTCTCATTTTCATTAGTTGATTTTCAGTTTCAGTTCAGTTATTTCAGTGGCCATTGTAGGTTTTTCTTTCATTAACAGAAGATTACCAATCATTTTTGCCACATGTGTATCTTCCATGGGATGTCCTAAGATTTTCACATGACAGTTTGTACATATATGGCACAAAATTCACACTTAGATTGTTTTAATCACTCCCTCACTGGCTGTGGCATAACACTGTTTTGTATGCATGGTGATAAACATGGTTGTATAAAACTTATATGCTAAGTTATTTAATATCTTTTCCATTTTTTATAGGATATATTCTGGTCTGTGTATATTGGTAAGTAGCACCTCTAGCAGTTACACAGTACATATGAGTTTATTGTTGGGGATATGAGATATCATTATAAGGACCCATATACAATACTTACATATTCATATGTTTATTTTTTGGTCAATTGTTAGCTTTGTTTCAAATTATTTAAAAAAATATTACAATAATTCCACAAATCACTAATAAGCAATTCAGTGGCCAGATTGGACCAATTTCCTCATTATTCCATAATATACATATACAAATAATCAAATTAATAATCTGGAATTGATTCCCAGGTCTAAATTTGCATTTGGTATCTGTTCATGGAAATTCTACAGAAGCAAAATGATAATAGTTTTCACTGCCCAAATACTTATTAACTGGACTGTATATACTGTCAAAAAATATTTAATGTAAAGGTGACGTGTGGGTCTTTAGATGACTTTCAGTTGATTTTAAGTTCTGTAGCATCTTTTGGCTCTGAAAACAGGCTCAGTTCTTTGCAGAATCAGTTCTATAAGATCTTTAAAACATTCCTCTGACATTCTGGTCTCTGTTGACATTATTGCATCAAACAATTCCTGCAGAATTTTCAGGTTTTTTGGATTCAGATATAGAGACTGGGAAGGCTAAAGAACATTGAACTCACTGTCATATGAAGAAAACACAAAGTAACTTTTGCTTTATGATATGGTGCATTATTGTGGCATTCAGAAAAAATGTGTTAAGAAGTTGGAGGAATATTTTGAACTTACCCTACATTTTTCCAGTCTTTAACTATCTAGTTTCAGTTAGCCTGTGTCACACTGCAGTCTCAGCTTTCTATTCTTGGCTGACGGAAAGCAACCCAAAGTGGTCTGTAGCCACTCCGTTTCAAGTTTTGGCATATTGTGCATTGTCTACTCACCAAAAGTGTACATTTATATGTGCAGTTGTTTGAGTGTATCTTTTTGTCAGCTCAAACCAATTTTTCTATGCTGACATCTTTCATCATCAAAGCCTTTCCATAACCAAAGTGGCATGATTTGGTTTTCTTGCTATTCTAAAGAAACTATAGAAATTGTTGCACATAAAATACATGGAGATCAGCAGTTAAGGAAATACTAATGCTAGCCCATCTGGTATAAAAATACACACTGCTAAATTTACACAAGAAAAAAAGTATTTGTTTGAGTCCATTTTTAATGATAGATATACAACATCAGGGCAAGATGAACATTTAGACAAAGACCACTAACAGTGTTTTGGACAAATTAATCCAAAGTTGAATTATTTGGACACATTAAGAGAGGATATTCAAAACTACAAAAAATACAAAATTGCATTTGTATTAATGACATTTTACAAATGATTTCTTGAGTTTATTTAGTTTCACGTCTCAGTATTGCTAAAATATGTTTTAAATATGTTCAAGTGTTAATAAAGTGTTGTACATGAATGTGTACAACTATAAATAATGGTTTATGCTAGAGTTCCACTTATAATACCTAAACATACATCTTTGCTTAATGTTTATGTTTCCCCCTCTCCTTCCTTCCTGCTGTGTTTGTGGGCTAAATATATAAAAACAGCACAAAAATAAATGCATATAAAGAAAATAAAATAGGTATGTAAAATATATAGACTAGGCAATTCCGTTTTCATTTAATGGAATGTGGTAAATGAATCCTCAGCTCTAACATTAATATTAATTAATATTGATAATCTGTTCTTCTCTTTCACCTAAGCCTTAGTTTTGAAATTCGGTTTTATTATTTTTTGTCCCTTTTGGCTTCTCAAATCAAAGTCATTTTAAACTAGCAAAATACTAAATAATGTCACCCATCTGAAATAAACAATCCTTCCTATCTTGTTTATATCCTCATTAAAGAGATTTGCAAAGGCAGATGTGTTTGATTACACTAAATATAATTGTTATTCAGTTCATTTTCTCAGTGAATTTGACAGAACAGCTACAACTGCACACACCTCTGATCTCTAATATACACCTCTAACAGGACATTAAACTACATAAAGGTAAAGGCTTAAGAACACTGGCTGTTTTGTGTACTGAATGTACTGAAAAATTAGGACACCTCTTGAGAACCTTTGTCTTCATTATGTTTAAACATAAGGACATTTAATCTTCATAATTGACTGTCGAGGGATTTGAAATAAAAATGATGAAATGCCTTTTAGGATATCCCACATTTATTACCACTTAAAATGCCTAAAATTAGAGTACAGTGCATCACATCTGCTGCAAATGATTATACCATCATTAGAGAAAGTGCTCTGAAGGAGTTAACAATTAGACTAGACCTTCAGCTTTTCCACTACCCAGGAAAAAATTAGTTAAAAACATTTAACAACTACCACATGGCCAGGTCAGTTCAGAGCACTCCACAAGATGTATAGTCTGCAAAAACACTAAAATGCGGGCTGTGCAAACAAACCTCTCAAACATCACACTGCTGAAGGAATTCTGTTCTCCCTAATGAAAAAATGTTCTCCCTAATGTTTTCTCCAGTTTCGTATTTTTAGTAAATGATGATAAATATTGATATGATCAGATGTTGATATGTGCATAAAAAAGAACTAAATATTTAATGAGTTGTCAATGTCCACAGGTTACTGTTATAAACACTTAAAAGCTGGCACAGACTTAATTGCATTAGGATTTGGTTATTTTTTGTTTTTGTGTTTAATTACAAAGTATCTGGTTACAGAAAAACATCCAGTGATTAGTAGTTCTGTGGACGGAGATGTCTTGTTGAAGAAATGAAAGCAGAATGGCCAGACTTCTGGTGTGTGTATGGTTCTGTGAATATAAAAGACAAACTGTGTTTGAAAGTCCTCTGGAGAACCATCAGCTCCCAAAACCTCTGTTATTAGAAAAAAAAAACATTGCTTATTCTCAGTGGCTTTTGAACTGACCCCAATCACCAAGCTAGTCTTTTGACTGAGTGAGAAATATAAATTGTACAAAACAATAAGAAAAAATATAAAAATATGTTACATTTTCTTACCACATCTGGTTCAACTTTTCTCAATCAAGAACAGAAAACTGAAGTTTCAGTGGGCACAGACACCAACACTGGACTGTTGAAGCCTGATGCCCTCTGGAGCAGTTTGTGCCTGTATGTACATATCAGTCATTATTTAAATAGAGTATATTTGAGAACTAAAGTTGGCCATCAAGCTTTGCTTCATGATAAATATTTATCAAACTTCTAACATCTACTTTCAGCATGATAGTGCACTATGTCACAAAGCAAACATGAATCCAGTAGGTGTTAGATGGAGAATCACTGGAGAATTTCACACTTGCTGAAATTACAATCTGAAAGCAATGTTTTTTTCTACAGATGGAGATCAGTGTGCCAACCAGCCATGTAAAAATGGAGCCATGTGCTCAGACAGTGTTGGGGGATATGACTGTATTTGCAAAACCGGATTTTCAGGAGTCCACTGTGAAACTGGTATGAAGCAGAAATGGTTTAACAATTCTTAATTGATAAGATACATGTTTTCAGTAGACATTTGTCATATAACTGTATAACTTGATTAATATATTTGTGTTGATTATTGTCATTTCTCAGATCAGACAGTATGTGTCATAGATAAGAACAAAGGATGCAGTCAGTTTTGTAAGCCTGGATACCAGTCTTATGAATGCTCATGTGCTCTTGGCTGGAAGCTTCAGCAGAGGGAGAAATGTGTACCTGCTGGTGAGTACTAAATGCACTTTCTAGAGCTGGAACTGTCTGAACGGAAGGTCTAAGCATATTTAAGAAAAATGTTTATTGAAACAAGCCCAATTACCTACTTACCTGCCCTTCTAAAAACTTAATTTAACCTCACAGTCTTGACTACTTTCGTCGTTTTCTGAACTTAAGCATATGACCATATCAGATCTGTATTATTAGCAGGATGCCGGTAATATTTTATATTGATTATAAAATACTGTTACTGTCAGAATTCAATAGAATCAAGAGATGGTTTTGCTCCAAATTCTAGTGGTGGCAGACAATGCCATTTTGAGATAATATGCATCAGCTGATGCCTTAGCCCTCAACATCATAGGCTATTAAAGAAAGTCTGCATGTAAATAGGATTCAGATTTCATGTTGTTTGGCCAATGGTAAGCCAGTGAAAACCCTGCTGATTGGCTGATTGTGGGTTTATTAAGAATTAGGTTGTCCATAAGATGTTCTGTATAGAGTAACTCAAGGTGGCAGAATGCAAAGTTTCAACTCAGTGGCACTTTTTTTTGCATGTTATAGCGCCTCCTATTGACTAACTGACACCAAGCTAAGGATTCTTCCTCAGAATTGCTATAAGCTTGTAAAGTTTGGTGAGAATTGAAAATAACTTTCCAGATTTATAGCCAGTTTTGTGAACTGAGCTCCACTCATTGGGGCTTAATTGCCATGTGTCAGCCATATTGTTTACAATATTTTTGATAATTTTGTATCTGCGGACTGCTGTGAACAGGAGCTATAAAAATTATATATAAAAAGGAGAAATTGGCAAAAACGCAAACTGATGCTCTTTGGCACCCCCATTAGACCAAGTTTCATGTCTGGATGGCTTATGGTGTCTTATCCACAGCAAGTTTTTGGTCAGAAATTGGGAATAAAAGGATAATAAGGACAAAGCAAAATATAAGCAAGTACAATAGGGTTCCAGCACCTATGGTTCTTGGACCCCCAATAATATATTAAAGCATAATAAGGCCAAAAATAAAAAAAGTTACAGGCACAACTGCATGCAGTTTTACTTCTATGGAGTGATGTTAGAGCTCCCTCTTGTGTCCATTTTGCCATTCTACTTGCAGATGTTTCTGAATGCTGTGAAATGTACCTGAATGCATCATTTCCTGAGAGTAAACAGGAAAAGACTTTACTTTCATTTTTATTAAATTTAAATCAATTAAAATTTAAGTTTAATTACTAATATAAATTGAATTAGTCGAGAACAAAACAAATGACTGCACAGCAAAACTAAAATCAGCTGGTTTAACTATATGTAACATTTTCCTCTTTGATTTATTTTAATTACATTTACAGCTAATACTCGAATGATGTTTCTTCTCTTATGTTTTGTTACATTACTATTATATAACAAATTAATATAGTAATATAACTTGTACTGAATATAACTGGGGTGTATTGATTTCACATGACTAGTATTCATCATTGTGAGCTTTTCATGGTACTTTGAATTTTTTTGCATACATTTATAAAAAAAAGTCTTAAAAGTAGATAAAGTGAACCAAAATCAAACAAATATACAAAATATTACACTTTGTCACTTATTTATTGAGGAAAATTATCCAATATTACACAAGTGGCAAAGAGAGTGGCAGGAGTATGTGAACCTTTGCTTTATCAGAAATAATTACAACTAAGCATTTCTGGTAACTTTTGATTAATTCTGCACTCATTTTGGCGAATTTCTCCATACAAAACAGCTTCAACTTATTCAACTTTTTTTTATATATTATTATTATTATTATTATTATTATTATTATTATTTTATTATATATACCATTTTTTTTCTTCATGATCTTTGTTGGTCAACCACTCTCTGAGGAGGACAATAATGGTCTTGATTTTCCTACAGTTGTGCAGTCTGTCTGACTGTGGATTGGTGGAGTCCAAACTCTTTAGAGATTATTTATTAATTAATTATTTATAACTTTTTCCACAAATGTTTTGTGTAGGTCAGACTTTAATAGGTCCCCATTCTTTCAGTAAAACATGGTGCTCACTTACATCTGATTGTGCCCCACTGATTGAAAACACCTGACATTAATTTCACCTACAAATTATCTGCTAACCCTAAAATTACAAAGATTACACAGATTTGTAACTTTCTTAATGAATAATATGACAAAAAATACTGAAAATGTGAAGCGGTGCATTTCTTTCTAGGTTTCAGTGTATGCACAAATAATTAATACATTGTCTGAAATTTTAGTGCCCTTTCCTTGTGGTAAGGTGAGCAGTTTGAGCCAATGGGAAAAAAGGAAGATGAGTAATATAGGATCTGAATATCAAGGACTAGACTGCACTGCTGAAGAGTGCCCCTGGCAGGTACGGACCCTCAAAACATACTTTATGTTTTAACATTCAAAATTAAATACAATGACATAAATTCTACATTCATCTGTTTAAATGTGTTCTGTCATTCAGGCTATACTGCGCAGTAGTGGGTCAAATGGGTTTTGCAGTGGCGTCATCCTAAAACAGAACCTAATCCTGACCGCTGCACAGTGTGTCAACAAGTATGATGACTTTCAAGTTGTTGTGGGTGAGTGACCTTTTTTTAAGAACTGTGTAAAATGCTTGCTAAGTACAATTAAAAAAACGTTGAAAGGTGATAAAGTAACTTAATTCATTGTTTTAATGTGTTCTGTTACCAGTTAAATGATGACATATGCGTTTTTGTTTTTGTTTTTGTTTTTGTTTTGTTTTTTTCAGGCAAGAGACAGCTATCATATGAGCCTGGAGAACAGACCCTTTATGTAAAGCAGATTCATGTACATCCACTATACATAAAAAATAAACCAGAAAATGATCTTGCTTTGGTGGAGCTAAAGGACAGAATGATTCTGAAGAAGACTGTAGTGCCAGCCTGCCTTCCTGACAGAGACTTTGCAGACAGGGTGTTGATGTCCGGCGATTACATACACATGGTTACTGGCTGGAAAGATTCATCAGAGTTTCAAGGAAATCTTATGCTAAATCACTTGTCATATGACAAATTGCAAGCCTGTGTGGAGCGCCACTCTGGCCAGGTTAGTAGATGCATGGTGCAAGGTAAAAGCTGTGTTAGTGTAAAGAACCTTTTACTGGCAGACATTACACCTACAGGAGGTTTTATGACAACCCATTCTAAATCCATAAGCAATGGAGTTAACACTTTCTACTCTTTTGAGAACACTTTCTCTGTTGGAAATGTTTACCATTCATCCAGAAGAACATTTATGAGGTCTGATACTGATGTTGGATAAGAGGGTCAATCTCTGTTCTAACTGATTCCAAAATGAACTAGCTACAGTTGTCATAAGCCGGCTTATTGCAACAGTGGTATGCTTGAATTCTGTAGGTTCTTTAGAACAATCCGTTCCTTCACAAATGTAAAGGTAGACTGTATGCCTAACTGTTTGATTTTCTACACCAGTGGCATAGGGACTAAATGAAACTGACTGGGTGCAGCAGGTAAAAGATGACAGTTAGGATGAGACAGAATGAGACAGTTGAGTCTGAATGTAATGGAAGAACCATAAGGCATTGCCCGATGGCACATATGTAAGTCTGGCAGGCCCAAATGCCTTGCATCTTGCATCCAGATTGGAAGGGTGTGAAAAGTTCAGGTGAGATAGATCCTTCCTGATGCTGTACGCATTATGTATACATAATGTGGTGTAGCTATCCTAGATGGCAGCAATAATTTACTTTTCTAATGTACTGGTCTTTACTATATGCTACATTCTGTCCTGTTTAAGCAGAGCTGATGATGAGCCTTCATCGATAGGTTAGAGTTTTTGCTTGTATATTGTCTCTTATGTAGATAGAAACCCTCTTTTTTCTGTCAATTCTAAAAAAGTAGCTAATTGAGGGGTACTTAGTAACACAGAATGCCAAGATTCTATTAACAAAAAATGTCCAGATGATTGCATGATTAAAACTTTGCACTGATCCAGTTTACCATTCTGCAATAGACTCCTGAGATTTAGGAGTATGCCTAGGCCTCTGTTATGTTTTTATAGTGTCTTTTGTAGAGTGGACAGTATGTTTGGATAAAAAGACTTGTGAGGTTGAGAGAGTACAGGGGATAGCAGAGATTGCTCAGGATAATGTTATGTAGGCTAAAATATATATATATATTTTGCATAGAATTTATAGTTTTAGAATTTAGAATTTATAGTTGTATTCCTTATCCTAGGCCTACTACTGATGACAACAGGAATATATGAACAGCTATTGCAAGGACTATGTAGTCATTTGGAGTTAGGATTTGGGAGAAATATAGCAGACCCACAGGTCATGTCACAATATCATGCAGTATGGGACTACATTTCAGTGTCATGCAAGGGAGCACTCCAGTGTGTGCAGGAGTGGGACAATATATTCACATAACAAATCCTGAAAATGGATAATTATGATTAATAAGTATGAGAGATTTGAACTGATTGTTGCTTTCTCAGTCCATATTGCATCTCAATCATGTCAATAATACATTAATTTTGCATTATTGCGCTACATAAATTTCAGAGCTTTTAATGCTTTAAAGAAAGGCTGATTTATAACAGGAGTGGGTGGGAACAGGATGAATTCTAGCAGGAGCAGAAAAAATAAATAGCCATTCTATCTAGAGTATGAGAACAATGCTTATTTCCTGGTTGACCCAATCAGTAATCAGGAGTAAATTGTCTCTACATACTTCCCTCCTTGCACTCAAGAGTATGCTCAGAGACAAATTTAGGAACTACACCTATTTATTTAAAGACTGAATGGTGCTGTGTCAGCGCTGTGATTGGTCTGTAAACTAGCTGCCAGACATGGTGCCATAGGTACAACCATTTTCAGTCACATGGGGGGTGTTCCCCTCAGTGACACAACTCACTTCTGATTCAAAGAAACTGCCTTATATAGTATAGTATTAGGATAGGATAGGATAGGATAGGATAGGATAGGATAGAACTTTATTGATCCCTTGGAAGGGTTCCCTCAGGGAAAATAAGGAATTGTACAGTATTGAGTATAGTACAGTACTGTGTAGTATTGATTTTGTTGCTGATTCAATATTGATTGGATTTTTTTTCCTTTCTGATTTTAAGGTCACCAACAAGATGGCATGCACCATGCCACGTCCTAAGGCAGATTGCATCTTTGGCCCTGGAAGCCCCATCCTCACATTGTATCGAGAGGTCTTCTTCCTCACTGGCATAGTGAGCCAGTCCCAAAATATGGATTGCAAGAACGGTTATGTCCTTCAAAAGGTGTCTCGCTTCCTTCCCTGGTTGAAACCTCTAATGAACTCCTTATAAAAAGGGTAAATGGATACTGTAGTAATATACTAGAAATGGGTCCCTAGTTTGTGGTGTTTTCTTCTAATGTATTGATAGACTTCCAAGGCTTTTGCGTAATCACTTCAAAAGTATTTGACTTTGCTTCTGTTCTGTATACAATCTAAGAAATATTTTCATTTATCTTACACATTGTTGCAATACATCTGAATAGCATAGTTACAGACAGCATATTTATCGCAATATTTTACTTCTAACACTAGTTTTGGGGTAAGATTGTTCATCCACTTCTGTTGTCCTGGAACCTGCTACTCACTAAAGCAAGATCTGGCTGTATAAACAAGTACTACCGAATTAATACTGTGTGGAAGTAATGTGAGGATGTTGATATGCAGAATGATGGAGAGTATAATTTTCAAGAATAATGAAATGTCACTATAAAACACTGAAGCTGGAACTGACAAATAAAAATTATGAACCAGAATGCATTTTATATAGATCATTTGTTATCTGTCTATCCAGAACCATTTTAAATGTAGCTAGTATTGAAATTCTGTCTGTCAATCAGAATGATCAGAAACATTAGTTTAATTTGAAATCCATTCTTGATTGTCTTACTTCATTGTGCACATTACAATTTTAAATAACACGTATTTTTTTAAGATTTAAGAATTGTCCCTTTGGTTTTTCAGCAATTAAGCAGACCTCAGGTATGTCAGTAGTGTTAGCTGGATCATAATATTTAAACCTTGCCAATAATAGCGCAAATTGGAATAATTTATTCCTATTTACAGTTCTGTCTGGTATTTATTGGTCTTTACAACCCCAGGTCTTCTTTCCTAGTGTACATGGGTTCACACTCCTCTGCCCCACATTTAAGGTTTGCTGATGCTGCCGACCACACTTGGTTCGTTTTAATACATTTTTTGCTGTTTGTTCACGTCATACTAATTTTCTTTTTACTCTCTACATATTTACTTAGCGTGGTAGGTACAGTTCTTTCATTGCAAATGTCAAGCATCTGGCTTTACATATATTGTGGCTTTTGGTATCTTTGAGAGTTCCTACTTCATCTTTGAACACACCATATACTATACTTGTGCAGTAATTCTTAAATTGTCTTAACTGACATGTCTCCACTTTGGCTACAAATGGATACATTTGTCTGATTTGGCTATACTTTCTTGTGTAGCCTATTTCTACCACACAGAGATGGTCCAGTTCCTTTGACCACAATTAGCAGCAAAGACAGTTTGGTCTTCATAGACTACAGTGGCTAAGAACTGCCCAACACAGGGACATTTCTATTCCTGAGCTTGACATGTGCCCCCTATAGGCAGCAAATACGAGAAGGTTCTCCTCTCGTATTTGCTCCCATGTCTATTTCCATGGTCATGTTTTGCTTTTTCTCCACAAAATCATCTGTAAACAGTTTAGCTGCATCATAAACTTAGAGAACATGTCTAGCTCTAGTTCTTCATGTGCTAGTAACTAGTAACAGCATGCCTTTCCTGCTGCTGTGTGTTTTTCACTTGACATGCCTTAATTCACAATTCAGACATTTCGTGAATATAAAATGGTATTTGCTGGCATTATTGCCACAGTCACAACATTTCTTTATGCACTTGTTAAACTTTCTCTCTTGTACTTTATGCACTGCCACTAAGAAGTTGTTTATTTCTTTAGCAGCTGCATTTCCCTTTTTTTTACAGTTGCAGTCTCCACAGTTCTGAAAGCAGTCTCAACTGGCAAGCTATGCTTTTTATTCCACTCACAAAATCATCACGCATAGTTTCATCCAGATTTGCACTGAACTCACAGTTAGTTGTGCTCTGTTTCAATGCAGTAACATACTGAGTGACAATTTCATGCAGCATTTCAAAGTAGAGTACCCTATGCCCTATAGCTGACATTTACTCCTTTCCTTATTTCAGTTATGAGATGTTTTAGCATCAGTCTTTGTAATGATTATCTTACATTTTCCTCAAGTCCCCTCAGATAGAATAAAGATTTGATTGTGATGGAACACTCCAGGCCCTGCTGCAGCAAAGCAGCCTAAAATATAAACATGAAACTTCCACCTTCATGCTACATTGTAAATAAGGACATCTGTATTCAAAGTTTAAATAAACTTTGATTGATTGATTGACCAAGACCAGTGAAGTTTCTGATACATTTACTGTATTAAACACTGTGGTAACCCTTCCTTTTACAGTGCCGTAAGTCCTTACCAGATAAGTGTGAGGTTAAAAATGGTACTAACAGCAAGTACTAGGCAGTTATTCTGGGTAACATGGTGGTAAGTACCAGGACAGTCTTAATAACACTGAAAAGTAACACTTCGTTATGACTTAAATATCATATATCCTCATATATCATTATATCCTTATTTATCATATAATGACTGTCATAGCCTGTATAATTATTCATAAATATTTTCATACATAACTCATAAACTATGAGTGTGTGACTTAATAAAACAGGTTTTATAATTAAAGAAAGACTTTTGTCCCCAATTTGGCTACATTCAGTGCCCCACAGGACCACCACAGAGCAGGTTTTGTTATGGAGTGGTGGGTCATTCTCAGCACTGCGGTGACACTAACATGGTGGTGTGTTAGTGTGTGAGTGAGGCACTGGCATGAGTGGAACAGACACAGCATTGCTGTTGGAGAAGTTTAAACACTGTATCCACTCAATTAGACACTCCTATTTCCTCCACCTTGTAAATGTCAGAGCCAGAAGCTCATTTGTTGCTGCAGGTCATCCTTTAGTCCTTCATCAGTGCTCACAGGACACTGCCCACATGACGTTGTTGGCTGGATATTTCTGGTTTCTGGACTAATTTCAGTTCAGCAGTGACACAAAGGGTTGATACACTCATATCAGCACAACACACACTAACACCACTAGCGTGTCAGTGTCACTGTAATGCTGGAAATGACCCATTGATCAAATAATAACCAAAATGTCACATCTGTTTGGTACTGACCATTGAAGAACAGTGTGATAGGAGGCTACAAAATATGCAGAGAAACAGATGGACTATAGTCTGTAATTCTGTAGAACTACAAAGAGGTTGTGTATGGGAAGAGGAGCTGATACAATGGACAATGAGTGTAGAAACCAGGAGGTGGTCATTGTAGACAGTCATTGTAAGGCTGATTAGTGTACATTAAACCAGCATTTCCCAAATCCGGTCCTGGTAATTCTAAGGATTGCCTTACCTAAAAATGAGCTGTTAATTAGCTGATTATTTGAAACAGGTGTGTTGGGAGCAGGTAAACGTTTTTGGCAAAACCCTTTTAACTTTGAGCCCTAGTTTCACAAGTTGTGTGTTTTTGTGTGTTTTTTTATCATTGCCTCTTTTTTGTAATAACACAGTAATTACATGAGAGTCACATGGCATATGATATCTTTATGGAAGGCCTTTTGCTTCTTAAATATGTAATTACTTGATGTGTACATACTATCAAAAGTTTAATATCTTGATGAAACTGATGAAGTTGTGGGATGTTCAGTCATGGTTGGATACATATATTTCATTTTTGTTGCAGTAAGTGTCTACTCTCTAGGGAAAGGGTTTTTTTTTAGATTTTGGAGAATTGCTGTGAAAATTGGATTGTATTAAACAACAAGAGGTGTAGTGAGGTCAGGATGATTATCCAAAAATTATTAAATCCTTCAGCAGAACAGAGCTCTCTTCTTTGGTCCACACTTTGCATTGCGTGGCATGATATCTTGAGTCAGCATTGGGTTCAACTCATGGGTATATATTTGTACAGAACTGAAAATTCTGAACATTCATTATTAAAAATCCTTGATTTTAAGGGGAGGCTGGGGACATTGAGTCTGAGTGGACCATGTTCTCAGCCTCCATCGTCGCCGCAGCCATCCATAGCTGTGGGCATAATGTCACTGGTGCCTGCCGTGGCGGCAATCCCCGAACCCGGTGGTGGACACCGGAAGTAAGGGATGCCATCAAGCTGAAGAAGAAGACCTATCAGCCTTCCGACGAAGGCTAAGCGTGCTGCTGCTTGGGAAGGTAAGGATGCAAAAACCAGGAGCTGGGAGGAGTTCGGGGAGGCCTTGGAGAAGGACCAGTGGGCCAGTGGTGCAATGGATAGCGCGTCTGACTACGGATCAGAAAATTCTAGGTTCGACTCCTGGCTGCCTCTTCGCAGCTTTCCTTGCTTCAAGACGTCCACCATTGTTCTGTGCTAAAGAAGTCTCAAGTGTCCTGCCTCAATGACTACCCTCCCATTGCACTTAATCCCATCATCATGAAGTGCTTTGAAAGGCTGGTCATGAGGCACATCAAAAATCATCCCTCAGCACCTGATCGGAAAACTGAGCTTGCTGGGCCTGAATTCCTCCTGGGTCCTGGATTTCCTGACTGAGAGACCTCAACCAGTCAGGATTGGAAACAACACCTCCTGCACCACCATACTGAGCACCGGTGCCCCCCAGGGCTGTGTGCTCAGTCCACTGCTCTTCACTCTGCTGACTTATGACTGTACTGCAAAGCACAGCTCAAATCACTTCATCAAGTTCACTGATGACACAACTGTCATTGGACTCATCAGCAAGAAGGACGAGTCAGCATACAGAGAGGAGGTGCAGTGGCTAACGGACTGGTGCAGAACCAACAACCTATCTCTAAACATTGACAAAACCAAAGAGATGGTTGTTGACTTCAGAAGAGCACCAGGTAATCACCTCCAGCTGAACATTACCACTGCAGTGGTAATCGTGAGAAACACATAGTTCCTTGTTGTCCACATAGCAGAGAACCTCACCTGGTCCCTCAATACCAGCTCCATAACAAAGAAAGCCCAGCAGCGCCTCTACTTCCTGCAGAGACTGAGGAGAGCACATCTTCCACCAACCATCCTCACCATGTTATACAGAGGGACTATAGAGAGCATCTTGAGCACCTGCATTACTGTCTGGTTTGGGAACTGCACCATCATGGATCGCAAGACCCTACAGCGAGTCCCTCTCCCCTCCATCAGTGACACCTACGCCTCTCGCTGCATCCGCAAAGCCACCAGCATAGTGGAAGACCCAACCCACCCCTCACACAGTCTCTTCACTCTGATGCCGTCTGGCAGAAGATACCGGAGCATCTGAGTCTCCACCACCAGACTCTGCAACAGCTTTGTCCACCAGGCAGTCAGATTCCTCAACGCACGGAGACAGAACTGGACCCCACCACTCCTCACACCCACATTCACACAGGGACTGAACTGGAACTGAAACTTGAACCTCACACCACAAAGACTGCACCAACACAAAGACTGGATTGTAGCCACCCAGCACTCTACACAAACACGCACTCAGCACACAGAGACTGGATCATCCCCATCCTTATCAGCAATATTTGCTGCTCACTAAGAACTATAAACTTTCTACCTCAGTAACTGCTGTTATCATGCACATCTGTATGTTACAGTATGTTACATATCTCTTGCACCTTACCTCTTACCCCACTGCAAACATTTCATTTCATTGTACCACTCAGTGTTGTACTGTCCTGTCCTGTCTGTTATACTGTCTCTTGTTTACTGTATTTACCTTGTATTTACCTTTACTGTATTTACTTCATATACCTTGACTTGACTTGAGGACTATTGGTCAGTTATGAGTTTAGAGACCAGTCTGAATGGAATAATGGTGTTAAAAGCAGAACTGACATTGATTAACAGCATTCTGACATGGAGTTTGGTCTTTTAGCACAGTAGGCAGACTGATAGGGGTCCAGAATGCTGACTGCTCTTTATATTAGCTAAAATCAGCCTCTCAACATACATCACTATGGGTATGAGAGAGCTGTTTCTTTGGAGCCGGGATAATGGTATTTGTTTTAAAGCAGGCAGGATCAGTAGACTGTGCCAAGGAGATGTTGAAGATGTCCATGAAGTTGGCAGGCAGCTGCTTGCCACATGCTTTTATGACTCTATCAGGGATTTCATCTGGACCCTGCTTTCTGAGTTGAAGCCCACATCAACACTCTTCTCACCAGTTCTGTATCCAGTATGAGTGGCCCATCGATAGACGGGGCAGAGTAGTTGTGGTTAGCTGCACCTGAGCACTGATCTCAACATGGACACAGAAGTTGTTCAGGACAGCAGGAAGGGAGTGTTAGTGGCCGTTAAGTTGCTGATCTTGCTAGCATAGTCAGTGACTGATTGGATTCCCTGTCGTTCAAGCAGATGAGACTTGATTGTTGTATCCTACCATCATCAGCTTTGAAGACCTCCCAATTTTCTTTTCAAACTTGATTAACATACATAGTCAGGCAAGAATACTGAAGTTTGAGATATATATTTCCATAATGTAACTCTATATGACATAAGTGTCAAACTTATGTAGACATGGCTACTACAAATCCCAGAATGCTCTGGGGCAGACAGGAAAACTAGAAATCCCAGAATGCTCTGCTGGTGTTTTGGCGCTTCACTCGGGCCAGGACCAATAAACACCCTCTCCTCTGTTGACAGTAGTCATAACAACCTCGTTGCTCATTGCACTCTCTGAGAATTCAGAGACCTGGACCTGACTCAAAGACTTGGGCCTAACTGAGAAACCTGGACCTGACTCAGAGACCTGACTCAAAGACTTGGACCTGACTCAGAAACCTGGACCTGACTTAAAGACCTGGACCTGACTCAGAAACCTGGAACTGACTCAGAGACCTGGAATTGACTCAGAAACCTGGACTTGACTCCGAGACCTGGACCTGACTCACAAACCTGGACCTCACTCAGAGACTTGGATGTGACTCAAAGACCTGGCCCTGACTTGGATGAGATAGTTTCACCGCAGACTACGTTCAGAGAAGCCACATCACAAAGTGATTCTGCTGTTAAAGCCAGTTCTACTGTGGCAACAGGGATGACAGAATCAGCCCGGCCCTTCAGTGAGGGAGTTATTGATTTGAGTTTTGAAGAAGAGATGTCAGGTATCTGGCCTGGACTCATCAGAGTAGATCAGTGAGCAGCAAACTGAACTATGATTAACAAACTGAACTATGATTAAGCATGGGCTTGAATGGTTGCATGTTCTTCGAAGGATATTATTATTAGTTACCTGGTTAATTGCTGTTATTTTATTTTTAAATTTATTATTAGCCTCTGGGAGAAGGCTACTGTTGAACTCTAAATCAGAAAGCTGCAAATAAAAAAAGAGGTATATGATTTTTATTAGAATTTTATTTAAGAAATGAATGACATTGATAAGTTTTTTTGTTGTTGTTTTTTTGTTTTGTTTTTTTTGTTTTGTTATTTGATTTTGTCTGTGTATTAAGCTTTGTTTGTTTCATTTTCATTGTTTAAGCAAAAGTAGTTTACACTTATAGTAGTTAGTAGTATATATATATATATATATATATATATATATATATATATATATATATATATATAGTATATATATATATATATAGTTATATATGTATGTATGTGAAAAGGTTCATTGTTATATCTGGATTTTATGAGATATAACATGAGTTTATATAATATATTTATTATATATTAAAAACTTGTTTGTTCATTGTATATATATATACAAAGATTTTTAAATAAATATTGAAAAAATGTTGGCTGGTGACTTTCTCCGAGTTTAGAAATTTGGCCCATTGTGTATTTGAGTTTGACACCCCCCTGTATGTGAAATAAAAAACAAACCCAGGTAGTTACTGATGAAGGGTGAAATAAAAACCAGTTGTAATTGTCCAGCAATGTTAGCTGTTACACAACACCCCCCCCCAAGTAAATAAATAAATACATGACCTAACCCAGGTAGCAATGAATGAGTCTACTATATTAAGCAGTATTTTAAATGTTGACATGCACTGATCTAAATGTCAAGTCTGACACGTTCTCGCTGTATGGAACAGGACATGTCTGTGTCCCAGAGCAATGAGCATGCTACAGGCATGAACACACAATGTTCCTCTGAGAGGGAGGACAGTGATCGAGTCCTCTGTGCCACATCAGAATGTGATTCTGTTTCGACCTTCATCAGACAGCTATTTCCAGTCTGAGCCCCTGTGTGAGGGGGTGAGGGGTTGTGGTGAGGGGTTTGAGGGGCTGTGAGGAGGTGTCACGGGCTGTGAGGGCTGTGGGACTGTGAGGTGGGGGGTGAGGGCTGTGAGGGGGTTGTGAGGGCTCTGAGGGGTGAGGCTTTAAGGGAGTTGGGCTGTGAGGGAGGTATGAGGGCTCTCATGAGAAGTGAGGGTTGGGGGGGGTTCTCAGGGGGTGTGAGGGGGTGGGACCACTGTCACTCACAGCCCGCTACCCTCCACTGATCTGTTCCAACAGCTGAGGAGAGGCTGGACAAGCAGACAACAGGACGGATTAACGTCTCCAAACGCGACGATAAGCAGCAGCAGGAGGAGCAGGAGGGGCAGGAGCAGCAGGAGGAGCAGGAGCAGGAGCTGAGATCTACAGAAACCGGTTTAATGACGGAGCTGGTTTATTTCAGCGCCTGAAAGACGACAGAGCAGCCTGTTCTCCCGGGAAGAGCACCGAGATCCGCCGCGGTTCGGCTTCATCTCCAGCCGAGGAGGAAAGCAGGATTTCTGCTCCGAGGAGCGTCATGTTTTATCCCCAAACCGGCAGCAGCTCCGCAGCTCAGAGCGCCGCTCTGTCAGAAGCGCAGTCTGTCTGACCGCTCCGCCCGGACACCCACTCTCCACTAGCGGGCGCTGCGCGGTTCTGTCCTCTCCGACATCAACACATTTACTCACCTCGAGAGGATTCGGCTTTATTTATATTTATTTACTGGTTTTAACTGGTTTGTTATCGAGAAATTCGGAAACACCAGCTGCATCCATGTTCTTATATATCGAATAAGAATGGGATTGGGATTGGTAATGACACGGTGGGCTTTGTGTCTTAAATCAGTAAAGCTGCTTTGAGGACATCTATAGAAAACTGCGCTGTCTCCGTCAGGACACACTGGTGGGCTGTGCTGCGCGTGCAGCAGAGAAATCTCCGTTCGCAGAGGGTCTTCAACGAAATGTGACGCCTGTGTCTCCAACCGTGTAAAACGCGTGACCTTATCTCTGCACTGGCTTAGGATTCACTGTGGATAAGGTAGATATCTCCAGCTCCTGCCAACCATGTTTCAATGTGATGTTTCAGTGTGTGTGATTTTTCAGTGTGTGTGTGTGTGTGATGTTCAGTGTCTAGTGTTTGGGGTGTGTGTGTGATGTTTGGTGTGTGTGATTTGTTTCAGTGTGTGGTGTTTGGTTTGTGTGTGTGTGTGTGTGTGATTCAGTGTGTGTGATGTTTGGTGTGTGTGTGTGTGATGCCTGGTGTGTGATGTTTAGTGTGTGTGTGTGTGTGTGTGTGATGTTTCAGTGTGTGGTGTGTGATGTTTGTGATTTTTGGTATGTGTGATGTTTCAATGTATGATGTTTGGTGTGTGTGGGATATTTGTGATGTTTGGTGTGTGTGTGTGGGATGTTTTGTGTATGTGTGATGTTTGGTGTGTGATGTTTCAGTGTTTGGTGTGTGATATTTCAGTGTGTGATGTTTGGGATGTTTTGGAGTGTGATGGTTTAATGTGAGGTTGTGTGGTGTTTCAGTGTGTGATGTTTGTGTTTGGTGTGTGATGTTTCAGTGTGTGATGTTTGTGATGTTTGGTGTGTGTGTGGGGGGTGTTTAGTGTATGTGTGATGTTTGGTGTGTGGTGTGTGATGTTTGGTGTGTGGTGTGTAATGTTTCAGTGTGTGGTGTTTGGTGTGTGATGCTTCAGTGTGTAGTGTTTGGTGTGTGATGTTTGTGATATTTGGTGTGTGTGATGTTTCAATGTGATGTTTTGGAGTGTGATGGTTTAATTTGATGTTTCAATGTGGTGGTTTTGTGTGGTGTTTCAGTGTGTGATGTTTGTGTTTGGTGTGTGATGTTTCAGTGTGTGGTGTTTGGTGTGTGGTGTTTGTGATGTTTGGTGTGTGTGATGTTTCGGTGTGTGATATTCCAATGTGATGTTTTGGAGTGTGATGGTTTAATGTGATGTTTCAATGTGGTGATTGTGTGTGGTGTTTGTGTGTGGTGTTTGTGATGTTTGGTGTGTGTGATGTTTAGTGTATGTGATGTTTCAGTGTGATGTTTGGTGTGTGTGGGATATTTGTGATGTTTGGTGTGTGTGGGATGTTTTAGTGTGTGGTGTTTGGTGTGTGATGTTTGTGATGTTTGGTGTGTGGGGATATTTGTGATGTTTGGTGTGTGTGAGATGTTTCAGTGTGTGGTGTTTGGTGTGTGATGTTTGTGATGTTTGGTGTGTGGGGATATTTGTGATGTTTGGTGTGTGTATGGGATGTTTCAGTGTGTGGTGTTTGGTGTGTGTGATGTTTCAATGTGATGTTTTGGAGTGTGATGGTTTAATGTGATGTTTCAATGTGATGTTTTGGAGTGTGACGGTTTAATGTGATGTTTCAATGTGATGTTTTGGAGTGTGTTGGTTTAATGTGATGTTTCAATGTGGTGATTTTGTGTGGTGTTTGTGATGTTTGGTGTGTGTGATGTTTAGTGTATGTGATGTTTCAGTGTGATTTCAGTGTGATGTTTGGTGTGTGTAGGATATTTGTGATGTTTGGTGTGTGTGTGATGTTTCAGTGTGGTGTTTGGTGTGTGGGGATATTTGTGATGTTTGGTGTGTGTGTGTGATGTGTAGTGTATGTGTGATGTTTGATGTGTGATGTTTCAGTGTGTGGTGTTTGGTGTGTGACGTTTGGTGTGTGTGATGTTTCAATGTGATGTTTGGGAGTGTGATGGTTTAATGTGATGTTTCAGTGTGGTGATTTTGTGTGGTGTTTCAGTGTGTGATGTTTGTGGGTGGTGTTTGTGATGTTTGGTGTGTGTGATGTTTCAGTGTTTGATGTTTTAGTGTGTGACATTTCAGTGTGATGGTTTTAGTGTGCTGGTTGTTATTGTGGTGGTTATTTGCAATGTTTTGGAGTGTGATATTAATTTTAGATTTTAAATTTTAAATGTATTCACGTTTTCTGTTGTTGTTAATTGTTCTTCCTAATTAAACCATTACAGACTGTATTTGTTGTGTAATTTGTTGTGTAAGTCTTCTAGTCTGCTACTCCACTGTCTCCATTTTTAACTGACTCAGTATTTTATAATGAAACCTTTCGGCGAGAAAGACAGTTTTGATTTGAAACTGCTTTGAGTGTGAGAGCAAATATGTTTTTAAACTCTATAACCGTGACTGGTAAACTGTAATATTCAGATGTTGGAGAATACTGTGGAAAATTCATTTTTTGTTTACTATTTACTTTATATTTATTACATTTAAAGTGAATCATTTCAAGCTTTCCTTGTGTGTGTGTGTGTGTGTGTGTGTGTGTGTGTGTGTGTGTGTGTGTGTGTGTGTGTGTGTGTGCGTGTGTGTGTGTGAGTGTGTTGGAGAATGTGATGGAGCTGTGTTCACTGTGGTGTTTGATTAGTCAGACCATGGTGAAAATTAGCTGAGAGGAATCCAGACAGACACACAGTAAGAAAGAGAGAGAGGGAGGGAGAGAGAGAGGGAGAGAGAGAGAGAGAGAGAGAGAGAGAGAGAGAGAGAGAGAGAGAGAGAGAAGGAGAAAAAATATGAAAAACAGGTTTGCATTAATGTCACAGAACTAATCTTAATCGGACTGTTTTTAGTTCCCAAGCTTCATTTACTCACTGTAGGCAAAGATTACACATTCGGATTAATTACCAAGTCAATTAGCATACGGTCACAATATGACATCAGTCACCCGTTAATGAGCCCTAATTACTAGAACCAGAGGTGACTAAGTACATGAGAATAAATCAACATGCTTTATAGGAGTTAATTGTTTGACTCTTATTTTTCTCACTTGTATTTCTAACTGGATAATACATTTATCTAATACATTTATTTAATGGCTTTACTGGGAAACTGTATCTATTTAAAAAAACACATAACAGTTTGCATTCAGCTTTGTAGAGTACACATTTTTACATTAAATTATTTTTAATATTAAAAATGTACATCCTTGCTGTAGTCTAATTTTAGGTGACAGTTCTGGTGGTTGAGTTCCAAGCTCATGACAGTGCTGAAAACATCATTGTGTTCACTAAAGACAGTTATTTGCAACAAAAGCTTTCCATGTACTCCAACCTTCTTCTGGACAGTTACATTCAGATTTTGGATTCATCCATTTGTGATATCATTGTAAAAACTGCTCCTTCTCCAGTAACCAGGATGTAATGTTATTACAGTTCTTTTGGTTGGGTAAAAAAAATCAAGGAACTGTACCTTTTGTTTTTAAACAATTATAACCATGTGCACAGGCATCGTGGTTTTCAGCTAGTAACTGTATTATGCTTTTGAGATAAACCAGATACTGTGTATATTTTGCATTGGGTTAAATAAGACAATGTAAAATGATCATTTCTCTCTATTAATTGTAGCTTTGCAATGCTGACAGGATGGAGAGAGAGAATAGTGCTTTCTGCAGGTGGGTGTAGTTAGTCAGAATCTACCCAGAGGATGAGGATACCTCTGCTCAGTCCATGAAGTACAACTGGAAAGAGCTGGATTTTTACTGTTACATAATAGGAAAAGAAAGAGGGGGGGAGAAATAAGCAAAGTAGAGTGAGCTGAAGAAAAGAAGAGGAGGGAGTGTTTATAATTGGGCAAGTGTTTGGAGAGGGAGTGTAAGATGAAGCAGTGTCTTCTCAACACATTTTCAAAAGTCAGAGAGTTCCAGCAGGGCAAAGAGAAAAACAGACAAACGTGCCAATGGAACGAATTACTAGTTATTAGTTAAGGAATTAAATAAGTACATATGGAAAGGGCAGATGCATGAAAGTGAAAAAAGTGAACATGAAACACTGACCTCTCTGTCACTAAGTGGTGGATGTTTCCTCTCAGTCCGATATAACTTACTGATGGAACCTTTGTATTTCCAAAATCTCCCATGACCACCTTACCAAAGCAATGCTGAAGTCCTCAGTACTACAAGTGTAATAACTGAGATGGACATGTAGAAAACACAAAGAGAACATGTTGCCACTTGTTATTATCTAGTGATTTTCCATGTGTTTTAGTTGGTTTATTTATAGCATGACTTGGCTTAATATAGGCTTAATAAAGATATGCACACACTTTCTTAGATTTTTTATAATTTTTTTATTCTTAATTTTCCCTTTTTTGTCAGTTTTAAAAGTACTTGTTTTCCTTCCAGCTGATTTTCATGGTCAACACCTGGTCAACAAGAAATGCTTCAAAAATTGTTGTTTAACTGATATAGATTTGTAGCTTATTTTTATCTAATGTTGTCACAGTTTAATTTAAATTAATTATTCAATGTTTAACAAACTAGAAAATTGGTATTTCAAGTACTTCTTTAAGAGAAAGCCTTTTACTGGTTTATAACTCATGATTAACATAAGAAGAAGGTTATAGGTACACTGTAATAGATGTACAGAGCTCCTCTGCTCTTTCTCCCTTCTGCTCTGTGCTGATGTTACCATGGCAATCAGGGCCTCTGCTTGAACACAACACAGCCAGCCCCACTGGAAAGCCAGCTTAAACCAGCTTGAATTTTAAAATGGTATAAACTGTTTTAGCTGGTTAGAACTAGTAGACTAACTCATCTCAGCTGGTCAGGGCTGGTAGGTCAGCTTGACTTAGCTGGTCAAGGCAGGTAGACCAGCTTAAGTTGTTTTCTTCCAGCAAGGGCAACACAGCAGTATCTGAAGAAATACGCAGCCACACAACACTTAATCAAATGGCTTACAATAAAAATACCTGCTGAATTTCTTAATATAACATAGTGACACCAAGCAGATAAAGTTTGAGATTTTGTCACATGAAAACAACTCCTAGTCAAATATACTGTGTATGAGATATACAAGACTAAATTAACTAAAAACGTAATGCCTAAAATACTGCTGTATGGATTGAAAAAGAGGAAAAAATTGAAGGATACACAAAGCAGTCACAAAGAGTGAACTTCTAGCTGTTTCAACAGTTCAAATCAAATCAAAATGTATTTGTGTAGCGCTCTTCACAACTGATGTTGTCACAGAGCAGTTTTACAGAAATATAAAAATAAAAAAAGGTTAACACCACAGGAACAAAAGATAAGAAATAAAACCCCAAGTGAGCAAGCCAACGGCCGACAGTGGCAAGGAAAACACTCACAAGCTATATTGTGAGGCCCGGTACCAAGTGCTCCACGGACCGGTACCAGCCCGGAGGTTGGGGACCACTGATTTAGGGGACACTGAACCCCCCACACGTCTGTTCTAATACTCTGGTGTGATGTTAGTTGGTGGACATAGTAACAGTTGCAACTAATTTGGGTCTGTGTAAATTTCTACATAGTTCCTGATGGCGGGTGGGCAACTAGTCCAGGGCAGGGTGGGAAACTAGGGAAACTAGTCCAGGTCAAGTAGTCGGAAGGTAGGAAGCTAATATGAAGTTGTTGTTGGGGAGCTTGGGATCCTTCTAAGATGGGGCAGAAGAGCTCAAGGTTAGCGTTTCATCAAGGTCATCATTAACTCAGAAAAGGTACAGAGATGTAATTAGTGTGGTGTTTAGATTTATAGAGAATAGAGAATGTAAACATTACCAGAGTGTGACTCCGGCACATCTGACTGTAACAGCCTAATTAAGGAGCCTTCTGAATTCTGGGATCTACTAGGAAACCAGTGATAGTGATGACTCATAAAGGTGTATTAGATCTTGATACATTTATACATTTGCAACATGTTTGTAATATTTTACTGTTTGTCACCCAGGACTCAAGTGATGCATCATTGAGGATAAGGGACCCATTTCATACATGAAAAGACAACAGTTAAACATATAATTAACTACTAATTAATAATCCTTGATTATTTATTTCAGTATTAAATATTTCTCTTGGTTTATAAACTTTTATGTATTGGATATTTTGTTTATGACACTTCATTTGTGTTGAATCTTTTGTGAGGATTTGGTTTGGTAAAGCACATATTTATGCTGTGTCCCTTCTTTTTACTTTCTCTGTCAGATGGCATATTTTCCTGCACTGATCTTCCTCCTCCATTTTTTGGCCATGGGTTTTGCTCAGAACGAAGATCCTGCGACACCATGGGGCTGTGGATTTGGCCTGACACGCCCCTACACCCTCATGTGTGACCTCGAGACTATCTGGGGTGTGGTGGTGGAGGGCTTGGCTACTGGAGGCAGTCTGGCTGCCATCCTTCTGGCACTGGTGCTGCTGTGTCGCCTTCGCTCAGTAACTGAAGCAGAGAAGCGAAGCGGCGTGGGCCCCATTCTCATGCTGCTCATAGGCATTGTGGGCTTATTTTGCCTCAGCTTCGCCTACCTCATTGAGCAGAACGAGAGCCTGTGTGTTGTACGTCGTGCATTATGGGGAGCCCTATTTGCTCTGTGCTTCTCCTGCATGCTGGCTCAAGGTGTAAGGCTACAGCGATTAGCACAGGAGCAACATTGTCCGGGCGGATGTGCTCTTACTGGGCTTGCTCTTGGGCTGGCAGCAGTCCAGGGCATTGTGGCAGCAGAGTGGTTGCTCCTAACAGTGCTACGACAGGGGCAGCCTGCCTGCCAGTATGAGCCACTGGATTTCACCTTGGCTTGCTCTTATGTGCTGGCACTTTTGCTTGCTGCTTTAGTGGCAGCAGTGCTGGCATTGTGTGGGAAGGTTCAACCTTGGCGCTGCAATGCATTATGGCTTCTTGTCTCCTGCACACTGTCTATTTTCCTGTGGGCTGCCTGGATGGGCTTCTACCTCTATGGTAATTCTGCACTGGGAAAAGCTCCAGAATGGGACAATCCTGCACTGGCTGTGGCGTTAGTGGCACAGGGCTGGTTGTTGCTCCTATGTCATGCTGCCCCCGAGGCTCATACCTGTCTACGTCCTCCACCCAAACCCTCTGCTCCGGACTACTTTGACACCTCCCAGAACTCTTCACGCATGAGGGAGACCAGCTTTGATGAAGACATCCCACTCTCACACAGGCAATTTGTAGAGAATCAGGGATATGCATTTGATGAAAATGCTGCAGGTATATGTCTTAAAGAAAACTATAAAATAGCAAAGTATTTGTAATTCAGAACAACTATGATAATTATTGATATTACTGAACATTTTCTGTTGGAAGGAAGACATGCTAATATGTCTTCTCACTGTTAGGACTGAGGAGTGGAGGCCATAATGGCAACACAGGGGCTAGACCCAGCGCCCCTTTCCGCAGTAATGTCTACCAACCCACTGAGATGACCATGATACTAAATGGGGGAACGGTGGGTATTCACCTTTGTTTTACATTTTAAAAAGTCCAAATGACTAGTGGTTTCAGATGAAGTATGGAATATAAAAAATGAACCCAGCTAGAAATGGTTAGTATAACATTGTGTGAATGTTACAATTTATGTTCTTAGAACATTCAATCTGTCCAGTTTTCTGGAAGTATCTAGAACCTTGGGGGGGGGGGGGGGGGGCATTATTTGTTCATTCTCATGAATGAATTATTTCAGTATTTCAATAGTTTCTGCAAATGTTTCAATAATGTTCTCTTTTGTCAGACTTGGAAACTTGGGGAAGGAATTTTCTAATTACTTTGTGATTCAAACCATTATGTCACACATATTCAGAAAATTCCTGAAACATTATTTCTGTAACATTAACCTTTCTTTCTGTAATTATAACCTTCCTGCAACCCTTTGAAAACATTATTGTATATTTCTATATTGTATATTGCTTGCTGGGAACAGAGATATGCCTTTGACAGAACTGACAGTGGAAAACAGCATCCAGAAACACTAAAATTCAAGCATTAACCCAATGTAGGAGTCTCTTTTCAGTCCAGAGAAACAATGAGCTATGCCAAAAGACTGCTTGTGTCATCTGTATGTGTCCAGGTTGAAGAGATTAGAGTTGAAGCAACCTCATTAGCCTAATCACTGATTAAGTCTGTGAACAGATGGAGAAAAATGGACAAACCCAATTCCAATCCTATCGCTTCTTCCTCCCTCTCAGCAAGATGCAGAGAATCTCAATACAGAGAATTTGTTTGCTTTGAATTATTGAGAGCTGTGACTTAATATCTGATTCAAATCAGAGCATTTGCCAGAAAGAAGTAGCATCATCTAAAATGTGTAGCTTGTAATATAGCATGTTCTCTTCAACCTGAAACTGCTTAGGGAAGAGTTTTTTTACAGTCATGTTTTCATATGATATTTAGACAAAGTTCTTTATAACTCTGAAGTCAAAGCAAACCAAACTGCAATCTAGCTGAGAGGGAGGACATAGCGATTACCTCTGAGTATCCTGCTGCTACTTACTGTGTAGTTTACCTAAAGCTGAGCAAAGCTAATTTTAGCAGTGACTAAATTCAGATGCTATGTGTGCTTGGTCTATTTCTGATGTTTTAATGTTTTCATTACATAGGTCCCGTCTGCACCCCCCACATACACAGGAAGGCAGCTGTGGTAAAGGAGCACTGAAAAAAGAGAAGAATGGTGAGGGGACAAAAGATCCTGATTTGGAGGATGAAGCTCTGATGACACTAATGATTTTAACTTGTGTGCAATGACCCCCAGCTCTGCAGCATAACTGGAATAACTGAGGACTGTTGACATGTGTGCATGTGTGAATGTCAGATTGTTTTGCTTGCAGGACTTAGATGGATCACTATAAATAATACTTTGATAAATAGCAGTAACCAAGAGTTAACAGCAATTCAGTTCATTGATTTTTCTATTGAAAGGACAGCAAACACAAATTCATTCTTGTCACAAATTTCACAAAAATCTTGAACAAATGTTTGCACATCTATCCTGCATTTCAGTTTTATGATAGACGTTTTACTTTTATTTTGATAACTCATATCCTATCATTGAAAATATATGTGCTAATATATACTGTGTGTGTGTGTGTGTGTGTGTGTGTGTGTGTGTGTGTGTGTGTGTGTGTGTGTGTGTGTGTCTTCCACATACACTTTCACACACAGTTTCAGGGTCTGTTACCTGCCACTTCTGAATAAAGCCTTTCCTTTATAGGTGCTAGTTCAATCTGTTTTTGCTAGTTAAATCTGTTTAAGTAACACCCACTTGCTAATTCAGTGGCACAGAAAGGTTGCGGCAAAACTGTGAAGAGGTACTGTGATTAGTTAAAGTTCTGTTGGTTTGTTACTTAGTTAGTTAGTTAGTTAGTTAGTTAGTTAGTTAGTTAGTTAGTTAGTTAGTTAGTTAGTTAGTTAGTTAGTTAAAGAAGTTAAAACATCTTAAGCAAGATAAATGTTTTTTGTTTGTTTGTTTTTGTTTTTTTTTTTTTGTTTGTTTGTTTTTGAGTGAACAAAAAATGAAATGAGCAGCATGCAAAGATTTGGGCACACCTAAAGATTAGACCTTTACCATGGTCTCAGACCTTAATTAGCTGGTTAGGCCATGGCATGTTTACAGACATTATTGGGAAAGACCAGTGATGCAAATATCAAAGCTTTATAAATTCTCCAACTCCTGAAACCTTGTCCCAACAGTGAGCACTCTGAGAAGATATTAAGGTCCACAATGTCAGAGAAGACAGTAAATAGGCATTTTTATTTTCTTAATTTGTATTTTCTAGAAAAGCAATCCCCTGTATAACCACACAAAATCAGACTTTGTAACGTTGATGCACTGTGCAGCAACACCTGCACACATATGTCACTCTTTATGGAAAAGTAAAAAAAAAAAACCTTCCTCCATCCTCACCATAAAGTTCAGCTTCAGAAGCCTTTAAAGGCTCATCTAAACATGCCTTTTGGAAGTCCTGTTGACAAACGGGAGTTTGTGCAACTCCCGTTTGTGCAACTCCAGTTTGTGCAACGGGGTGCAGAATTGCAAGAATTGCATTGACACCTCTCTAACTGTTACGTTTGGGGTGTAGCAATTATGTTTTGAACTTGTATTGTAGCCTGTGGCATAGGGAATATTTCACTGGTACAGGAAATAAGAAATTAAATGACATACCCTGTCAAAAAAATGAAGCCCGAAAAGAGGACTGCTTTTACAGTAGGATCATCATCCTAAATATACCACAACATTCACAATGGACTACCTCAAGAGCCATAAGCTGAAGTTTTTGTCATGATCCTCAGAGTCCCCCAACATAAACATCATCAAAAATCTGTATAGACCTAAAAATTCAGTGCATGCAATATAGCCCAAGAATCTCACAGAACTAGAAACCTTTTGAAAGGAGAGTGAAAACCCTCCAAAGAATCAAAAGGTGTTTACAAGCTCTGGTACTAGCCATGGATGGTCTAACAAATAATGGACCATGCAGGGTTCCAAAACTTTGGTTTCAAGCTCTTTTCATTTTTCTGTTATTTTGAAAATGGTAAAAGATTCATTAATTCACTTAGCTAGTCATGATAATATAAATTTTGAACAGAGGCACCAAATTTGTTTGCATGCCACATTTGTAACTCCTGAGCAAATTCTCTCTTCCAAGCGGTCCAACTTCTACACTACTAGTGTCAGTCTAGCTATTCAAAATGACAGCAGACAAGTCATGTCAGAACAGTTAGACTGAGGAGATAGGGTTGGGTGTTGGGGTGGAATTGTGAATCTAGGTCAGATGCCTGCTATCATACACACACAGCACTCTCCATCCATCCCCATTATTCTGTGGTATTATTTGAGTAATGTTTTTGAAAAGCAATTGTCACTTTATATACAAAAAATGCACAGATAAGGTACTTGTGATTTTTTATTAGATTTCATATTTGAGATATAAAGCTGGACTATGGATGTTTTTGTGCACTCACACAGGCTGCATTACTGTGAGCTTTATCCCTGAAAGGAATTGCTGGGTGAATGGCATACTGTGATTCACTATATATAGATCTGTTCAATGCTTGGCATCCCATATGTCTGGATGTTTTACCAGATTAAGGAAGCTCCTAGGGGTGTGTGTATATATAAAGACCAGTGATACTGACTGTGTTTTTGACTGGGATGTTCATTATTAATCATTATTAGTCACAATCGTGATATATCCTACTTGTGTGGGAAACAAGCAATTGTGGAACCATGATTCTGTGTGTGAGAAAATCAGAGTGTGAGTGAGTGTGGGCACTGGGCAGTGCTTTTTTTCTTTTTTGTGTTGTCAGGAAACTATTTCCCTTCCCTCCTCCGTCTGTGATGACGTCCTGTGCCAAGACAGACTCGGTTTTATACAGGGTCTCTGTGTAAATTTATTCTTTTCTCCTAGATAGTTAAAATATAAATATTAGTGATTTTTTTTTTACTAAAGATAATAATAAGGATGCAGGGTTCACAAAATAAATGAAAAATGAATTAACTGATTAAAAAATAAAACCTTTTTGTTGGAATTGTTGGAATGGTGTCCCCTAAACCTCTTTGTGCATGGGATGGAGTTTATTTTTCCAAATATTTCTGTTTTAATTAAGGAAATGATTCATTAACTGATTTTGCACACAACAATGTTCTGTTTGCATTAACAGTTATAAGATGAAAACTAATAATATATATATACTTTTTACTTTTCCTAATAATGTTCATTGTATCAGTGCTGGTTTACACTTCAGTGATGATGCTGTCCTAGGATTAGACTAAACTAAATTTAATCACAGAGAGAAATAGTGAGACCTTTGAAGTGTATGAGAGAGACTGCTAATAATATTGCCAAATGTAAACACTTTACAATGAATGCAGTCTGATAACACTAGTGGCACAAAGAAAAAAAAAATTTGATTTCAGAAAACCTAATTATACAGCAATAAGTATTTGAAAACAAGCCTTCTTGGTGCTGATCAATGCTACACTTAGCTCCTAAAGAGTAAGATCCAATGGACCTGTGCAATTCAGAACTACATCCCCACATTTGTTATTGTGATACCTGTACATGTGTGCAATTAAGAGACATATTTACACACACCTTGTAGAATTTGCACTTGTTAACACTTGTGTGCATGCTCACATCTACACTGAAACTTTTCTTAGAAACTGGTGAATACTAGTTGTAACCTTAACAGTTTTTGTTACATCAAGCTCAACATATTTTAGATGGCACAAAATGTCCTTGATTTCTTTAATATGAAGGATATACAGTTGTGAAAGAAAACACACACTTTGAGTCTCTGGCAACATCTTAAAACATCTTTAAACGCCTGATGTTTTAAGACTGAAATAGAAAGACAGTAGTTCCACCAGAAGACTCTAGAGGAGTAAACGCTCTATTCTCGACCAAGGTTTTACAATTTGAAAGATTATAAAGTCTTGAGTCCAGGTCTTAAAATATCTGGGCCTTGCAGATCCTGAGTATGGAAGACCGATGGGACCAAACTAGCAGTGGTGGGGATGAAGGAGGGGAAAAATTTAATGTGAGCATTTGAAAAGCCACAAAAAGTGCATGCGAGTAAAGGATTTTTAAACACAGAGGAGGGCAGCTGACTGGTAGAGGAAGAGGTTTTAGCATTCGAGTCTCCTGGTAGAACTTTCACTGTAGCTTTCATTTCTGTTTTGAGATTTGCACACCATACTGTTTGTGAAGTTTGTATTTCTTAATCCCCGCTATACTACTGATTATATTGTCTTCTGGTTTTTACATTGTCCAAGTGACCCACTCCTTATTTGTCTTGCCTTCAAACTGTACCATTAGGGACAGCTGACACGAGTGGCAGTTTTCTAGCTGTAACGCAGCATGCCTTTGTGTGAAAAATGTTTCCCCATTAAAAAAGGTATACTGTTTATGTGAAATAATTCAGATAAACTGAATAAAATGATAAAGTTAAATCTTTGTAGTTAATTTTTGGAGTTTGTAGAATTATTGGAGTACAGGAAAGACACATTGCATTTCTCAAACTGTTGGCAGGGGACCACCAGTGGGCTGTTAAATACTCTCTAGTGGTCTGCAGGCCCATCCTCAGGAGGAGGCAGCAGTCTATAGGGGTCCAGTAATGGCACTTGTGAAAAAGTAAGAGATCAATCATGTTCAAACTATAAACATTATATGATCATTAATGGAAACAAAAGCACAGCAGTAATGCAAGGCAAATTATATGTTTTTGTTTGAGACAGTGCATCCATGGGCACATGATGCAGACTGTTAGCTATAGAGATGCAGAACATTCTTAAATGAAGAAAAAATGGTGACACTGCATCTACAAGTCAAATGCAAGACATCCACAATTACAAACCAGACTACGTCAAATATGTTGTGGTAGCATATGAATTGTCAACATGGGGTCCAACATAGAGAACTATGTAATAAAGAAGTCTTAATTTTGTAACTAGATGTGTCACCTGATGATGCATCTTTCCTGCTTATTTTTGTGAGCTACATGGGACAGATGTTTTCATGAAGACATGCTATTGTTCAGGCCCCAATTCTCACGGTTTCATTGTCAGAGAAATAAAAGGCAAATACAGTATTACATGAAAAGCTGAGTTGAGTTTTTCTTGTGGGCTGATATTTTTTCTAGTTATAGACAGGACTTCATCCTCATGAAAAAAAATACTATTAAGGCCTTCAAGTATGACAGCTGAACATTCTCATGGCCTACAATGAAGTGCACCTCAGTCAATAATTATCTCTATTATATATAAAAGAAAATAAGGAGAACAAAATTTAACAAATGAGACAAAAAATAGTATGTGAACCTTTTGGATTAGCAGATCATTTGATGGTGAACTTGGAGTTAGGTGTTATAATCAATGGGATGACAATCAGGTTTGTGTGTGGCTGCCCTGTTTTATTAAAAGAACAGGGATCTATCAGTGTCTGATTATACAACCTGTTTCTATCATGGCACAAACAGGAGATTACAGAGGAGCTCAGAAGTGTTATTGATGCTCATCAGGCCAGAAAATATTACAAAACCATTTCTAAAGTGTCTGGACTCTTTCAATCCATTGTCAGACAGGTACAAATGGAGAAAATTCAAGACCATTATTACCCTCCCTATGGAGTGACCCACCAACAAAGATCACACCAAATGCACGGTTTTTAATAGTCCTTGAAGTAATAAAGGAAAAAACTCTAAGCAACTAAAGCCCTTTCTCACAATGGCTAATATGTTCATTAGTCTACTATCAAGAAAACAATGATGCACATTGCAGGATTGCAAGGAATCATCAGAATATATTAGATATTCAAAGGAATATCTAAACAAGACAGATGGATTTTGCTTTTGTTGACAAGTTAAACCTGATATGTATGCCCCAATGAGAAATATTTGGGGAAAAATGGGAGCAGAATTGCATGAAACGAACACAGGAACAACTATTAGGAATGGGAGTGGATCAAACATGATTTAGATTTGTGTTGTAGCCAGTTGCATGGTGGAATATTTGACCAGAAGATAAAATATTTAATTTAATTGCAAATTAAATGTAAATTTCTGGAACATTACATGATCTGTTATAAATGCTGCAGATGAAACAAGGCAAGGCAAAGCAAAGTTTTAGACTTTCTGAAGTAATAAATATTTTTCAAGTGAACAAATAATTTTTAAGTGAATAAAGTAAGTATTTTCATTTGTTTACAGCACCATGTCCCTTTTTCATAGATGTACTACATTTATAGAAATAGAAACAAAGATTACATTCTTAAAATTAGGCCTCAGTGTAAATGTAATGCTTATACATATTTTGTACATGACCTTTTTATTGTTTATATCTATATACAACCAATGGCAAAACATTGGCTATCAAACCCAGTATTCGAAAAAAATGAAACTATCGAATCAATAATTAGCTAAGCTCTGAACCAACTGAACCAACAGTCAACAGCTAACAGCAACTTGCAACCACCATAACACACTGGACTCTCTGTGCAATAATAATGTGCAATAATGTGCAATACACCCTCCTAAAGGACTCTTCTTCTTTTTTTCTCATGCACTATTATCTATATTTTATATTGTAATATATTCTGTATATTATATATTCTATATATTTATATAGTGCTGCTTACTTATACTAAATTATTTTTTCTGCCTATCTTCTGCTTACTGTACTTATGCTGCTACTGGAAACTTAATTTCCCTGAAGGAACCCTCCCAAGGGATCAATAAAGTTCTATTCTATTCTATTCTATTCTATTCTATTCTATTCATGCATGTGAGAGCCACAGACATGTGATGCAAAGGCATGGGCTTCGCTGGTCACTATTATATGTATATACATGCAATGGCAAAACATTTTGTCAAATGCAAAGAATCTGCCATGTTTTTTTATAGATTGCCTTTAGTAAAAAAGCACTTGAAGGTTCTAAGAGTGTACAAAATTTAGTACAAAATTATATAAGGTGAAACATATACAGTAACACACACACACACACACACACACACACACACACACACACACACACATATATATATATATATATATATATATATATATATATATTGTGTGTGTGTGTGTGTGTGTGTGTGTGTGTGTGTGTGTGTGTGTGTGTGTGTGTTATATATAGTATATTATAATAAACCTTTGATCCCACTCCACCAAGGAATACCCTGACAAGAAGCTATCAAACCCAGTATACCAAGTAAATGAAACAATCAAATCAATAATTAGCTAAGATCATGCATGTGACAGCCACAAACACGTGATGCAAAGGCATGGGCTTCGCTGGTCACTATTTCTGTTACTGTCAATAGGTAAGTAAAGTTAAAGCATAAAGGCATAAAGTCCAAGATGACATCTTTTACACTGACTTGAAGCAAAAGTTTTGGCACATTGTGTGGTTAGCAGTTTTTTGGGGTTTTTGTTTTAACTTCTGTGGTGTCACACTCTTGTCTACTTCCCTCACTTTCCTTGCCTGTCTCTGTTCTGTCTTGTTTTGTTGGACTATGTTGTGTTTACAGTCTCGCCATCACCTTTGTCATCATTCCTGTTTGCATATGGCTTCTAGTTCTTCTAGTCAAGATTGTTGAGATGTTCTTCTATGTTTAGGTCAGGGGGCGGTAAGTGCCACATAAACCTGCTTGAGGTACTCCATTGTTAATTTTGCAAAGCAGCTGCTTAGAGGACACATTGTTGCTGTTCGGACAGGGTTAAAGGAGAATTTACTCTTCAACTGTAAAGTGATATACTTATAAACACTATAATACACTAAAATATATCTTGTTTTAAGTGCTTTATTTTTTTATTTCTGCATATATTTGACCTAAGATTAAAAAAAACGGTTCTAGAAGTAAATAAGGAGAACCAAATAAAACAAACTAACTAAAAGACTATAGCCTAAACTATTACAATTGGACATATGAATTGTGAGTGGAAAAACAATGTGAACATTTATATTTAGCATAACTTAAAGGTGTTTTCAGTGGGATGACAATCTCCTTGTGAGAATAATAATGAATTTCTTCCATTTGTACACACAGTGTATTGGTGGAGTAAAAACCATTATAATATGGTTTTGTAACATTTTCTTGTGTGATGAGCATTGGGAAGTTTCTGTGCACCATAATATACTTTTTGTATATTGCCCACTGCTTCTTCGCCAAAGTCAACACACAGACAGTTTGTCCCTCTGTAGACCTCCAGAACAGTGCCCAGGCTGCCTCCACAAACTGCTCCTGTGACATTAGCCAGGTCTGGGTCTCCCTGTTCCTATTTTGGTTCCCACGTCTGTTCCTGTTTCTGGTTTTATAACTGTCACTGTTTACATGTCTGTCCCTGTTCCTTTGTACTGTCATGTCTCAATTCCAGTCTCCTGTCATGTCCTATGATTCCCAGGTGCAGTGTCATGTTGTGTCTGATGTTCACCAGGTCATGTGTCCAGTCCTGTATTGTGTTCCCCATGTTTCCCAATTCCTGTCTCCTCCTGTTTTACCCTTGGACCTGTCATGTCTACAGTCAAATATTCATGCCTAGTGTCTTGTCTCTTGTTTTCTGGGTCCTTCTCCAGCCCTGGGGGTGTTGACTTATTCGCCAGTGTTTTGCATTGGAGAGGGGCCTACTGTATGCTTCTGTCTGGTCATATTTACTTTCTTTTCTTTGTTCTTGTTTTGGTTTGCCATGTGCTTTTCTAGCACATGGCTCTGTGTTTTCTGTCTTGTCTCTGTCCTGTAATTGGTGTCTTCCTCCTCTTGTAGCCCTGCCCTCTATCTTCTCCAGCTGTCTCTAGTCTGTTTGCATACATAGCCCTTTTTTAGTGTCTTTCTCTGTCATTGTGCATGTGTTGTCTCTGTATCATAGTCTGTTTGGTTTTCTGGTCTGTTACATGATTTGTTTATTTAGTGTTGTTTATTTTGTTTTGTACTGTGCATTTTCATCCGCCTCATGCTTTCCCCAGCCTTCTGTGACAAAGTCAAACACAGAATTTACAAACTTCTGTTTTTATTAAATTTATATTTAATTGCAATGTGCATCTCTAGTATTCCCATGCTTATACAAATAAAGATGAGAGAACAGAAATATCAAATATATAATATAAATATATAATATAAATTTGATCATTTGAAATCTTGAATGACAATCAAGGCAACAGGCAAAATATCACATTTATAAAGGCTAAATTTACATTAAATTATATATTCTAGGAGTGATGAGACTGGATGTGTGCAAAGGTATTTTTAAAGCCAAAGCTTGTTCATCACCCCATTGGCAAATCTGGGATGAAGAGGTAGAAGCAAATTCTCTTACCTCTAGGCTATTAGTCATTTAATATTTATTGAGCTACACATACAGAAGGAGATTATCTTAGTATGACTGTCAATGTGCCTGTTATGAAGACAAAGATGATCTGGCATTGTATGAAATTGCTCCCCACACCATGGCACCAGGCCTTCTGGACATGTGAAGTGTGATAAACCATTTCGGATTTATACACAGCTGTGCTTGCAAGTTTGTGAACCTTTAAGAATTTTCTATATTGAATTAATTATGGTTATAACAAAAGAGGTTTGAATCAAAATACAACTCCACCAAATTTCACAAATGGAAGAAGAACACTTTTAAACTAATTTAAACCAAAAATATGTGATTTGGTCTCATCTGTTCAGAAAACATTGTTCCAGTAGCCTTCTGGCTTCTCAAAGCAATCTTTAGCAAAGTGCAGATGGGCAGCATTATTATTTTAGGAGAGCAGCAGCTTTCTCTTTGCACCCCTACCATGCACACCACTGTTGTTCAGTGTATTCCAGATGGTGGATCTGTGAACATTAAAATGCTGAAGAAGTCTGGAGAGATGTTCAGCCATACTCAAGCCATGAGACATGAGTCTCTCTCTCTCTCTCTCTCTCTCTCTCTCTCTCTCTCTCATGTCAGGGTCTTCTGTGTCAGCTCATCTTAAGTATGTTTCAAAAAGGTGAATTCAGAACTAGAGAGAACTCGTTTGAACAGCATATGTAGAGTGGCCTCGATTGATTATTATATTTTTAGGCTATATCATGGTATTTTTCATTTATTTATTTTGCATAACTGGGACTTTATATAGGTTTGTTCTATTTTAGTACAAAGTATGTTTGTACTTTAGTACAAGAAATATTACAAAAAAGCTTTAATTTCATCAAGTATAAATTTAAGGCTTTGTGTCTTATAGGGTTTGTTGTGTTACAATGGCTGTTAATCCATTCCCTTGGCTTTCAGAGTAATGGGCAAAAATTCATTTCACATAATATATAAAACCAACTTTAAAAACTGACTGACATTTTGTTTCTCAAGAGAAACATTAAAAAAACATTGTCTGTCTTAACAGTTTAATTACTGATACACAATATTATACAAGGTGGAGAGAGAGAGAGAGAGAGAGAGAGAGAGAGAGAGAGAGAGAGAGAGAGAGGTTTGTTTTCTTGTTGTCTGTTCTGGCCCTGTTCTTTTTTTTTTTTTTTTTTTATAGAGGCAGTCAGTTCATGTCTTTTATAATGGAGAATACGTTTATTAGTGGTACTCTGTGACTGCAGGAAGAGCGTTTATTTTTAATCAGGCAGATAAGAAAACAGCCCGTGGTCCTTTCATAGACAGACAGAGAGAGAGAGAGAGAGAGAGAGAGAGAGAGAGAGAGACTGACTGACTGACTGTGTGTGTGTGTGTGTGTGTGTGTGTGTGTGTGTGTGTGTGTGTGTGTGTGTTAGTAAAACAGTGCTAAGCTGTTTGTAATGCACCTGTATTACACAGCTCATGAGAAACACAGAGTACAGTTTATGTAAAAAAAAAAAGTGAATGGCATTGGCATGATTATGTTGATGAATAGATCTGAAGGACAGTTTTGATTAATTTGGGGTTAATTACCCAGCCCTACTGTGATTGGGCCATGCTACATGTTGCCAGTTTTCTAGAGTCTAGTTAACCTCACAAGCCCTGGTGAGGTGCTGTGTCCAATGTTGTTATTAGAGGCCCTCTCAGGGAAGCTAAGGCTGCACTAAACTACAGGACATGCTTGTTGCGTCCCATCTTGCTATAAATTAGATGTAATTTTCTCCAGAGTCACTTCTCTGGACAACTCTAGCTAGATGCCAGACACCAACGCTGTCCATAGTAGGTGGGAATGACTTCTGTGATGTTCACCTGTGTACACACAGGTCATCCATGTACTGTACACCCATCCATTTAGCACCCTCTATCTGGAGTGTCTTACAGACATCAATTTCACCTTCCTTGTGTATAATTAGCAATTGCAAATTGTTATATGTATATAACCATTTTTGCTGCATGACATGTACTTTTGAGATTCAGCCCACATATTCCTGTATAATTTCCCTTAAAAAGGCTTTTAGTCACACTATAAAATGTAATTAGTTAACCCTACTAGAAAAAGCATATAATCCGATTGCCTTAAAAAAATAAGAAAAGTTGTTTAGGTATTGTGTGTTGTATTAACCAATGCTTATTGAGTATAGTTTACTTAATTTAAGTTTAATTAACTGAAAACCTGTGTAGAGTTCACAGTGAGTTAACTGGGCGAGTTAATTCAATGAATTGTGAATTTATACCTTAAATTACATTAGCTTAAACACTCTCAACAGAGTAGATGAAGTTTTAGATAAAATTATAGGTAATAAACAATTCTGAAGTGTTCACGTATTTTCTATCACCCCTATAACTGACTTGGTGTTTGGAGTTTTTCCCCCCTGTCAGTTTGGAAAATGAGTGTGTGTTGTGGTTGTTTTTGTTTTTTATTGATTATTGTGTAATCAAATTCTATCAAAAACATTCACAAACATTGTGAATAAAAATAGGGGTAAATGCAGGGCAATGTACTAAGAATCATCAATATAACTTCAGTGAAAAAGATGGTCCAGGCCATTGCAGAACTGTTAGGGGACTTATGTGTCTAAGATAACTGAGTGGGTGCAACCTCTGCTCTTTTTTTGTGCCCAGAATTCCCAATGTGCCCAGAGCTCTCAGCAATGTCTCTCAATGAGTTCCTTAAGCCACTGTTTCAATTCTTATACATCTGGTTGCACACAAATCTACATACAAACAAAAAAAGGATACAGTATATTTTTTGTTTGTTTTTTTTGTTTGTTTTTTTGTTTGTTTGTTTGTTTGTTTGTTTGTTTTTTTTGGGGGGAACTGTTAAACTGTTTAAAGTGCACTTCAGCATGATATAAAGTAGTTTTAGCAGTAGCTGGTTTACCCTTATGGGTAGCAACCTTCACTGTTACAGAGTAGGGTTAGATTCCCCAGCCCAGTAAGAACACTGCACTACACTAATAAGAGGCATTGAGCAAAACATTTAACTCTACATTCACCTACACGTACAATCATTGTAATGTTAGTTGCTCTACATAAGAACATCAGAAAAAAAAGAACAAATACAGGGGACTTTTTCTTCTTTTGTAAAAAAGATATGGAGCAGTAAGAACCTGCAACCCCTCTATTTCTTTCCCTTTGTCTAACACTTTCCCCCCATTCGCTAAAATTTTCCTCGCTTCCGTTGTGAATCTGGGTCTGTTATGTAAGCGCTGTAGTGTGGTGAGGAGGGGAAGATGCTGATGGTTAATTCAGTGGGTGTCAGCAAACAGCTCCAATCTGCAAAAGTAACGGGAGATACCATAGAAATGGAAATGAGGGGTGAGGGTCAGCAGGAAAGAAAAGGGGAGAAATGTGAACTTGGGGGGAGGGTTGTGCTTCAGTTGCATGTAAGTGAGTCTGACTGCAAACCTTATATCTTCCAGTATGAATGACTTGTTCTTAGTGCATTTATGGTTTATATGATATGTGATTGTGTGTTATTTTCTAAAAATGTAGCTGGAAAATTTGCAATATGCAGCATGTACACACACACACACACACACACACACACACACACACTCTTGAACACATACATTGGAACACATACATGGGAAATCCAGGCAATGCATATTTAAAAGTTTCCTTAATACTTAAAAAATATTTCTATACAAGGCTCAACACAGGTAAGCCACATTCTGCACTGGATAATTTATATACTTTTTAGTATAGAAGTATGGTTATATGATATAGCATAGTAGTGTATATGATATGTGGTTACTGTTGTACTTTGATTAAGTCATGTTTATTCATCTATGTAGTGGAGATGATCTTGGATGAGTTGGATGAAATATTATGGGTATTATTTGAACTAAGATTTTACTTGGTCAATACCAAGTTAACATATACAATAACCAGTACAGCTAAAGGCAGTTCTAGATATTTGTCAGTATTTCCATGAGGAACATCTGCCTGGAGACATTATTGTTACTTTTGGATTATATGCTTATGGATATTGATTTTACAAATTATACACAGCTGTGTTCCTAATTTTACATATGTCTAAAATATCTATTTTTAAAATTACTGTCTAATGTACTAAACATTGAAATAATTTTATTGATTTCTCTCAATACTTCTTGTATGTGGTAACACTGATTCCAAAACTTTTAGCAGTGATTCCAAACTCCTGAAAACGAAGGCACTATATACCATATTACAAATCATCTGTCGTCTGTTTTAAATGGCTGTTTTTCCACCATGTAACATTGAAAACTCCATAATGTACAAATATCAAAACTCTTTCATACCCTTTTACATATCTATCACATTAGAAGCTGTGTTTCTTTATTACAGTGCTAGCAAAGTGACATAATCAGGTTAAAATGTCTTAAACTGCTTCTTCACTCTCAGTGCGATTCTCTCTCTCTCTCTCTCTCTCAAATATATATATATATATATATATATATATATATATATATATATATATATATATATATATATATATAATTTTTTTTCTTTCTTTCTTTCTTTTTTTTAATCTGGGTGACTTAATCCATGATTACAGGTGTGAGACCTTGGTCTTTGCACAAAAGGGTGTAAAAGTGCTTTCCCCACTGACATATAAAAGGCTGTCAGAGGCTACTCTTTGGTAGTTTACCTCTTGGTAAGAGATCATTGACTGCTAGACATGCTACACACCGAGAGAATTGATACACTTTGAGAGGCAGCAATTCATTGGACTGGTTAAAATTGATGGTTAAAATCTAGGCTGTTCTGACTAAGGACACACAAGGTGTTTTTAGCAGTGCTTATCTTAGGGCATAGACACAGTCAACATGTCAAGATCCATATTGTCTTTAGCAACAAATCCAGGTTTTTTGGGGGGGTCAGACAGCAGACAGGTTTACTTCAATCATGCCTTTGACGTTGAGCATCACACTGCCCCAGCTGCTGGTGTGATATGCATACAACAGTCAGTCACTTCTAGTAGTGATATAAGGGATACTAACAGCTCAATGATATATGCTATATGCAGGACATCCTGCGGTTACATGTGTTGCCTCTCATGGCAGGGCCCGCGTTGCCTTGGTCTGCATGGTTGCCAGATTCATTGCCAATCCAGAATATATGGCACCAGCATGGACACAAGCTTCAGCAACATATGCAATATGCCCAGATTCAACATATGTGGGCAAATGTGCCACAAGATGCATGTTCTGTACAGAACCCATATGCCATCATGCCCAACCATATTTGCTTATTCTGCCTGTAGCTGATACTGGCTTTGTGGTCTTCAAAATTAGACACAGTGTGATATGCCTTAAACATGATGCATGTGTATTTTTCATGTGAAGTGTAGTAATAGACACTGGCCATTGTTAGAAACAATGTGCACAGAAATGAGAGAGAACAGACAAAGTAGGAGATCAAGTGAATAAAACATGTTGATTTGACCCATCAACAGTAATGCAAATCACATAATGTGCTATAATAATAATAATACTGCCAGAATCCTATGGTATAAAAACATGCCTAAAAGAAACACCTCTCATTTACTCGTGACCTTTACTGACACACATATACATACACACATTTGTTATTGTGTTTCAGCTGTGTCAGCCATCTTATATAACATTACCCAGAGACAGAACAGGAGAGAGAGACCACAGATGCCCCCTACAGTTAATCATACTGAGGTACTCAGCAAGTGTAGCCTCAAAACTGTAGATTTTTTAAATTGCTATTATTTCCAAACATTTGACATTCTTGCCTTTTATGGTCATACTGGTATGTAAACACACCTATCAACCTTGGTCTTTTCATACATCACATTCTGACTAGCAGCTGCTTTGCTGTGACTAAATCTGATCCTTTGCAGCTGAAGCCAGTCATCACTTCTGCCTCTGGTGCAGGATCTAAATTTAGCCAAGAACACAACTCACTCACGCAGAAGGACAAGACTTAACCTAGCATTACTGATGACATAATCAGTGGGAATAAAAAGCCCCATTCTAAAATTGAATAGAGAAATAATTTGTACACTGCACAAATGTGGCACATATTTATTAGCATTTTTAGAGTTTAGATTTTGTATTCATTTATACAGTAATTTAATTTCTCTGTGAAGTTGTTTAGCCATTGATGTGCACTACATATCAAGACATGTATTCCATATTTTCCAGTATAGGGCCCTACTGCTGTTGGGAATTTTTCATAAGCATAACTCATAAGAACAAGAAGGCTGAGAAGAAACAGGATTGACACTGATAGTTCTAAATACTACTGCATCTCAACAAAGTCCATTCATGATCAAATTTTCTTGTCATATTTTATTACATGTAGGGTGACATTTCTTGTTTCCTTTTAGGGCTTGTAGCTCATAATAAATTTAAATCTCAAATGTTCAGTAAATCAAGCTCAGAATGGTGGCCTGTGGAGGTTTATTACAGTGTAAATATAAACAATGGTGTTTAAAAGTTTGTGAATTCATAAATATGGAAACACAAAGAACAAATCTATTACATTTAATTTATGTATTTCATTTATTTAATGGGGAAAATAATTCATTGTTACATATGTGTGAGCAGCAAAGGTGCCTTTGCTTAGTAAAATATTAACCTGTCAATATTTGGTGCAACCAGCTTTTGCAGCAAATCTGCAACTAAAATATTGATTAGTTTAGCTCATTGCTCTTGAAAACAGCTTCAAATCTATTATATTGGTGGGTTTCCTCCCAAGAACTGCTTTTCACAGCATCTCTATTGGATTGAGATAGGCTATTTCCATGTTCTCTTAAGATTCAGCTCTTGCAAATGTCCTGAAATTGTCCTTTAGAATTTGCAGGTTTAATTCAGGTTTAATAATTGTTCCATCAATGAAAGTTAGCCCTTCTGACCCAGAGGCAGCAAAACAAGACCAAGCCAGGGTGCTACCACCATGTTTCACAGATGGGATAAGGTTTTTATCCTGGAATGCAGTGTTTTCCTTACTCCAAACATAACAATTCAACCAAAAATGCCTGTTGGTCTCAGCCATTCTCAAAACACTGTTCTAATAGCCTCCTGGCTTGTGATCTTTAGAAATTTCCTTGGTTGCTAGTTTTTAGTTTACAGTATAAAAACACTGTGCTAGGCACATAATAATACAATTGACAAACATAAAAAATGCACAACATAGGCTTATCATTGTCCAAAAATTTTCTAGTACCAAACTTAAGGATGTTAGCATGAAGTCTATTTAGAATAGAATAGAATAGAATAGAATAGAATAGAATAGAATAGAATAAAATAGAACTTTATTGAACTTTATGAGTGTTCCCTCAGGGAAATTAAGGTTCCAGCAGCAGCATAAGTACAGTACAGAAAAGGGTAGAAAGATAAGATAATAATTATACTATAAATAAGAAACACTATATAAATATAAAGAATATATAATATAGGAACTATATTACAATAAAAATATATGTATATAGTGCATGAAAAAAGAGTCCTGTAGGAGGGAGTATTGCACATTAATATTGCACTTTTGAGCTGTTTATTGCACAGTTCTGTTGCAGTGGTCAGGTTACTGGTTACTGGTTACTCACTGTGCCGTTCCCCTTATCTAGGTGCAAGTGGGCTCGGTGTATCATGTAGATGATTGCGTCTTCCACACCAACACCTGCCTGGTATGCAAACTGCAGGTCATCCTGGAAGAGCCGGTCCAGCGTGGGAAGTGAGTCCCACTGGTCAGAAGTCATTCAGCTCACTTGGTCGGTTCTGCTTGGAACTGGAACAATGCACAATGTCTTCCAGAGGGTAGGCACTCTCCCCACCTGCAGGCTGAGGTTGAAGAGATGCTGGAGTGGCTCACCCAGTTCTGCAGCGCAGGGACATACTTTATCAGGGCCTACTGCTTTCCTGGGGTGAAGCCTCTTATGTTGACCTTTACTTGGTCAACAGTGAAGAATGAGGTCTGTGTTTTGGTGGATGGTGGTGAGGAGGAGGAGGAGGAGGAGGAGGCAGCTGCTGTGGTGGGTGGGTGAGGATGTGTTGAGGAAAGAAGGAGAGATGGATGCAGCAAGAGAGAGGGTGGCGGGTACATGGGCTTGTTGAACCGGTTGAAGAAGTCATTCATTTCATTCGCCTTCTCCACTGTTCCCCCCACAACTTTGGCCTTGGTGTTGTGGCCTGTGATGGTTTTCACACCTTCCCAGGCCTCCCTCATGCTGTTCTCCTTCAGCTTCCATTCCACCTTCCTCCTGTAGCTGTCTTTGTCTTCCCTGAGACAGCGTTTCACCTCCTTCTGTGCTGACCTCATCGCTTCCCTGTCCCTGCCCAGGCAGCCTTCTTCCTGTTGAGGACAGCTTTGAATTTCTGTGTTACCCATGGCTTGTTGTTGGGGTAACACCGTATAGTGTTTATGGGGGAGACCACGTCTGCACAGAAGTTGAGATAATGAGACAATGTGTCATCCCCTCTATGCCCTTACAGTACATCCCAGTCAGTGGTGTCGTAACAATCGCTGAGTGTTTCTTCCATTTCTGAAGACCACCTCTTGATGGTTCTGGTGGTTGCAGGCTGTCTCTGAACCATGGGGGTGTACTTTGGCTGAAGGTGGACCAGGTTGTGGTCCGACTTCCCTAGTGGGGAGAGGGGCGTGACGCTGTATGCCTCTTTCAAGTTAGCATACAGCAGATCGATTGTCCTGTTGTTTCTAGTAGGACAATCCACACACTGGTGAAAAGCAGCCAAAGTAGAGTCCAAAGTAGCTTGACTAAAGTCTCCAGAAATGATCATGAATGCCTCAGGGTGCTGTGTCTGTAGTTTTGCAGTAACAGCATGTATCTGCTCACATGCAGCAGCTGCATCTGCACTGGGAGCGATGTAAACACAGACGGCGGTCACATGACTAAATTCACAGGAGACATAGTAGGGCCAGAGGCTAACCGCTAACAGCTCAGATCTGGACAACACCAAATCTGGCTCTCTCTGTAAATCTGCTGGTTGGTGAGGGCAGACAGCTTGTCGATCTTGTTCGGCAGTGAGTTCACATTCCCCACGATGATGGAGGGAATAGACGGTTTGCAGCACCGCTGGTTGTCCGTTAGCTTAGCCTTTAGCTTAGTTCCGGCCTTGCAGCTCCGGGCTCTTCTCCGCAGCTCCACCGGGATCAGGTGTCGTATGCCAGCTTGTCCCTTTGTTCTCAGGGCCAGCAGCTCCTCTCTCGAATACGAGTGAAAACTGGCTCCTGGTTGCATCTTCGAAGTTGAAAATATCCATAGGATATGTACAAGAACACACTCTGTCTTCGTCAGAAGAGCAAAGTATGTGGAAGTGAGAAAAGAGGCTAAAAAGAGCTAAAGCTACAGAGTTACTACTGGAAGGCAGCCGTCTTGCACAGCGTCAGGAAGTAGAGTATATAGTTACTGTTAAATCTACTGATATTTTAAGATGAAATGTGGGAGAAATTGTAGAATAATTGTTTATATAAATGTCCAAATGTATTAGCAATTTATTACTTAGATGTTCTATCATGTATATTGTTATTGCATGTGTTAAAAAAAATAATTTATGGATAATTAGACATTTATTTATTTAAACTGTCTTGTAGCCTGAAATGTATTTTTTCATATAGGTAATTCTCTCTTTTTTAACATTCACAATCTGGTTTTCCTCTGGGATCTACTATCTGAAACACCTTAAATTGGGTTTCATTTAAACTACACCAGTGATAGTGATAGTGGTTGTGTTTGGGATAAGTGTCAGCTAATTAGTTCTTTGTTGAAAAAAATTTGACAAACTATTGACGATAGTGTTCGGGATTCACACACAATTCAGTTTAGCTTTAATTAATAATTAATGTCTCCCTTTAGATAAAGGCTGTAGATCAAGGGGTTCATGGACATAGGGAATTATTGTAAACTGAGATGTTAGATGCTCTGAGGAATTTTTTCCTTGCTGCTTTCATGCTTTGGCTTTTGGACTTGGGGGTGGGGGGGGGGGTTAAGCTTTATGTGTTGTTGATCTTTTATTTTGGACTTCTGTAAAACTGAGACAACATCAGTTGTAAAAAGGTAATACACATTTTTTTGTCTAAAGTATTAGGAAGAAGTTTCAATGTTTGAATTTGTAACATCTTGCTGCATTTCCAGCAATAGACCAAATAAATAAAATAAAATAATAGTAGGAGTAAATTATTAATATATAATAAGAATAAAATAATAAAGGATGCTAAAATTAATAATAAAAGAAACATAAAGAAATAGAAAGAATAAAAGAAATGATAAATTCTGTTAAACAATCACAGGCTGTCTGAAGGTGGCCAGAAACTAAAAGTTTAAAATGGCTAAGTGGTGCAGTTTAGCTAAAAGTAGATTTTTCCAGTTCACTCGGTACTTGACAGGTGATCCAGTCACAGTCTAATATGAACTGTTGTTTACTGAGATCAGGCCCAAGATATAAGCTGGTAACTGACCAGAGAACAATTTATGAATACAAATAATCCAGTGTGCTTCTCTTTATAATGCAAGAGAGGGCCAACCAACTTTTTCATACAGTCTGCCTTCGTGAGTTCTGTAAGGGTAGCCAATTATAAATCTCAGAGAAAAATGGTAAATTGAGTTAAGTGGCTTGAGAACACTGGCAGATGCCTTTCTATGTCACCATAGCCCAAGACTGACACTATGGTTACCTCTACTACATTTTTCCTGGCATATGTGGAAAGGCACAATTTATGCTGATACAGGAAGCTTTAGTCTGCACTTAATGGCTAGATTGTTGATGTGAAATTTATCATCCAGCCTGATGCCAAGGTATTTATATTCTAAGACTCTCTTAATGCTGGATCAATAACAATATTTGAACATCTGGAAAACAACATGAACTTAGTTTTATTAGTATTTATATCCAATTTGAGTTAATGCAGAGCAGTCTGCAAAGTGTTGAATTAAGTTTTTCTAATGCAGATTCTGCTGAACAATACAAGACTGTACACTTTGCAACCTAGAGTAGGGGTGGCAAGATCATTTATAAAAAATATTAGATAAAACTGGACTCAGGATTGAGCCCTGTTGGACTCCTTTGGATATTGGCTTCAGTTCTGATTAATGGTTGCCCAAAGCCCCACATTGTTCCTGCCAAAGAGGTAATTCTGGGTACAAAGCCTTGCATTATTGCTGAAACCAATCTTATATAGGGAATCTAGAAGGAGATTGTGGTAAACAGTGTCAAAAGATTTGGTGAGGTCAATAAAAATGGCAGCAAAATACTCCTTCCTTTCCAGTGCACAGGAGCACTTTGCAAGACCATCCCACCAAAAAGCATTAGAGAGCACCACAGGAGGTCATTCCTACCTGAGGCCATTAAACTCTATAACTCTTCCCTTAATGTGTGACCACTAAAAACCACTATGGTTCACTTGTGCAATTTGTTCATTGTTACTTATTTGTGCAACAACTCTGGATGTTCATATTTATTTATCATAGACATTGGCTTTTCAGAAATATTTTAAAATGTATATATTTACAAAGTAAATAAAGTAAAACAGAAGTATACATTTACAAAGTTTATAAGTGTTTGTTATTACTGTTTTTTCCATCATTCTATTTTCATTTTTCTATTTTATATAGATGGGTGTAGCTATAGGAGTTTGTAATGTCTCACTGGGATTAATAATTTTTGATTCTGACTGTTGATTTTGAAATCAAACAACTGTAAAGGAGTATTTCTGTAATATTCCTGTTGTATTGCTCATGAATGTAAGTTTATATGTGGATGTATATTTATTTATATACCTATTGTATATATATATATATATATATATATATATATATATATATATATAAAATACTAGTACTACTATTACAAACACTAATAGTACACATTTAAACACTTCTTTCTTATGCAGTACAATAAATGAATGAATGAATAAATAAATAAATAAATAATCTGTCAAAGAGTCTCTGTCCAACAGCATTAGGTATATACCTATTATATATATCATATATACAAAATTCTGTTCTGTAGATTAGTAAACTTTTCATTTTCATGTAAACTTTATTACATATCCTAATATGTACTGTTTTACATGTTCTTAATCTTGCTGTCATGTGATTGAAACAATTGTCCATGTGTTTACCAAAACAAGAATTATGTCCATTTATTAAAAAGAAAGCAAATTAAAACAAAAATACATTTTATGTGAACTATGCTATGAATTATAAAGAGAACATTCAAGGATAATTGAATGGGACATACAGGATAATTGAAACATAGAAACATAAACTATACAGAAAATAAAATACTAGTACTACTATTACAAACACTAATAGTACACTTTTAAACACTTCTTTCTTATGCAGTACAACAAATGAATAAATAAATAAATAAATAAATAATCTGTTGAAGAGTCTCTGTCCAACAGCATTAAGTATAGTGGTGCAAAATGGTGCAATGTAGTAAGTTAGCAAGCGATGCACAAATATGTTTGTATGATTTATGATTTGCAGTGAACTGAGTCTTATTTGCAAGAAGTTGAGTTCTTGTGTTAGTGAGTAAGGGTGTATTTCGGTCCAGGGGCAGAGGGGGTAGGTAGTGGAAAGAGTTCAGCATCCTGATAACCTGGTGGATAAAACTGTTTAGCAGAATTGTAGAAGAGCCCAGTGGCTCTGGTGATTTTTCCCTTAGGGCAGGAGGTTGAAGACTGAGTGTAGAGGGTGGGAGGTGTCACTAGCGATGCACATTGTGATGCAGATGAGGCAGGAGTCGTAAATGTCTGAGAGGAAAGGCAGAGTGGAACCAGTGGTCTTGTTGGCTGTGTTCACTATGCATTGCAGTGCAGTGATACGGCTGGTCACTCTCAATGGTTCCCTGGTAAAATGAGCATGTGATGGACTTTTGCACTCCTCAATTTGATGAGGAAATAGAGGTCTTCTTCAGTCTTCTTCAGTTATTTTGCATTTTCAGATCAGTAGATGCTGTGAGCAACCTCTTCTGAAATTGACCACTATTTCTTTGGTCTTCCCCACATTCAGGAAGAAATTGTTATTTTTACACAAATGGACCAATTGACTTACCTGCTTTCTGTAGTTGGTCTTGTTGTTGGTGAGGAGACCCACAAAGGTCATGCTGTCCACAAATTTGATTATGTGGTTGGTGCTGTAGGTGGGTACACAGACATGGGTCAGCAGAGTGAAGAACAGTGGGTGGAGCACACACTCATGGTGCTCCAGTGCTCAGTACATTTATCCTGGAGGAGTTAATGTCAACCTTAATGTCACCCCATTTTATGACCTCCTTGTGTGTGCTGTATGTCCAACACCCAGAGAGGTTCCAAGAGTCCCAAGTTACCAAGTTTATGTAATACCTGTTGTGGGATGATAGTTTTAAATACCAGACTGAAGTCCAAAAACAACAATCTCACATTTTTTAGTCCAGGTACCTGAGTGAACATGGTCATTGAATAAAAATTATAATTTAATATTATCCACAGAAAAAATGTTATCCATTGGCTGCAGTGGCAAAGAAATACTCTCTGTAGTTACGAAGAAATCATGGAAGGATCCAATATTTTGGGGGGAGCTGAATATATTCAATTAAAATACTTATAATTAATAACTGTATAAAGTAAAACTGAATTTTGCATAGAACATCCTCTGAAGTGTAGAGCATCATGGATCATGTACCTATCATGGTGGTTACTGTTGAGGAATACAATGACATTAAAAGTGTGTTCAATAATGTAATGCCATTGCTCAATACATTGATTATAATAGTTAAATAAATAAATCTGTATAATCTGCTGCAATGTTCTTCTTGGTATCCTAAACTCTGATCTGCCTCTGCAGGTCATCAAGTGCCAGAAAAATAAACACATTTTTAAAACACAATCATCCAAAGTCTGTACTCATGGGCAAGTATGCATCATGGTCTCCTGATGAAGATGTAATGTTGGAATATAATCTAATGTGTAATATGGAAATGATGAAATGTGAGTTTAGCCACCAACATCATGCTCCTGCTGTGTCCAGATACATCACCACAAGATGAAGGTATCATTGTGGATAGATTTTGTATTCACTGTCAAATCAAACTAAAAATTTCATAAAATTCCTAAAATGTGGAGTTATAAGATTGAATCCCACTTTATTTACCAAATCATCCAACCAAGAAAAATAAAGTTATTATAAATGAAGGAGTCGATGTTTATGTTGTGATTCATCGCCATAACAAGGCCCTCTTCACTGTCTGATCTGTCGTCTCATCTTGACCGTTCGGTTAAAGATGGTTAGCTGTTGTTATGCTCTGCTTTTCAGCCATTTTTTGTTGATCTACAAACAATTAAAGTAACATAGCAAATCAACAAACAAAAAAGAACAGCCTCCTCTGCTGCGAAGACAGACCTGTTCAGTATCGGGAAACTGCAGCAGAGGAGTCAGCCATTTTTTGTTGATCTACAAACAATTAAAGTAACATAGCAAATCAACAAACAAAGAACAGCCTCCTCTGCTGCAGTTTCCCGATACTGAACAGGTCTGTCTTCGTCCAGACAAATCTGTTCCATCTCTCTGTTTGGAAAAGACCCAGTCGAGTCCAGTCCACGGCTGAGTCCAATGGAGCCACTGCTTCACTGTGTCATTCAGCTGACAGTCTACATAAGATCAACCTTTGACAATTAACAACCATTTAAGGAGGAGCAGAAAGAAGATGTACATTTTCAAAACACCTAACATTTGTGAAAATATCTTTGTGTCAGAATGAATGCTGCACCAACAAGATGAGGCTTTGCTGATTGTCCTCGCTCTTTAGGAGCTGTCCAACCACATGATTCATTCCTCCAAATTCATCCTTGTTAAAATATTAAACTCTTTATTGTCCTTTTGTTTCAAAATGTGTGATTTTCTACTTTAGATACATATGCAGTAGTATACTGATTTACACAAAGATATTAGTGTAAGGAAGTCCAAGAACAGAATCAGAATTACTTTACTAATCCCTGAGGGAAAAGGCAAAATAAATAAAATAATAATAATAATAATAATAATAATAATAATAATAATAATAATAATGTTGTTGTTGTTATTATTATAATTATTATTATTATTACATAATAATAAACAAACAGAACTAAATTTTAAATATGTTCAGTTTTTCTCAAATTATAAGGCATTTGTTGATATTATTCAGCTCCCAGTCCTTCAGACGCTGTGTTTTTAAACAGGCTTCAGAACAGGCTGCCCCAGGGTCCATAGGAAGGGATGTACGATTAGACGGGATGTACGATTAGGCATCACACCGATCCGTCCTGCAACAAAACAAACATTGTCTAGAACATGTTTTAGGGCTGATTGTTAAATAACCAGATTGTAGATTAGAAATGTGGAATTTTTAAACAAAGTAAATATATAAAATAATGATTAAATGACTTTGACTGTAAATTTGTCAGGATCACTTTGTAACATTAATAAAGATTCACCTGAACAGAGACTCACTGTTTCAACATGTCAACAGCGCCTCCCAGTGGCTGATCTCTGTCATACTTCAGGTACAGAGTAGTGGCGGTCGCGAATGATCCGGCTCTAAGAGTCGACTCTTTGAAGTGAACGATGGGATCCGGTTCACAATCCCGATTGTGGCGGGGCCACAGACACAGTGAGCGCTACAGGAGGGAGGGAGAGTCTCCCTCAAAGCTCTGGAGAAAAGAAAGAGTGAGATCTCTGCACTTTAGTCAGTCAGACAGAGTTCACACTGTAGAGGAGAGGAAACGAGAGACAGGAGCTGCAGTCAGTTCAGAGGTCATATCCACAAACAATCTGCACAGGCCGATGAGAACTGTTCACCCATCAGTGCAGTAAGAAAAGACAAGCAAGGGACCCTTTTATTAATGAAGGTGTCAGTGGACCTCCTTCACCATCTACAGCATCATCCAGTGCACCAACACAAGCACCGGGACCACGAGTGTCCAGTCTTATCCCCAAAGGGCCAAAGTGGCTGCAGGTTTTCATTCCAGACCTGATTCTTCTAGTTTAATCAGTCAGTCTTCAGGCAAGCTCCTGCTTTGTTGGATCCTGCAGCCACACTGGCCCTTTACAGATTAGATTGGACACCCCTGACCTGGACCTACAAACCAGAGCTCTAGGAGTCAGTGTTTAGTGAAGGCTTTGATTCCTGCAAAACAACACAATTGATCAGCGACTGGCTAAAATGATTGCACAACATTTTCAGTCATGGAAGACAAAGGATTCAGCAGCTCTTAATCCAATGTACACACTTCCGAGTAGGAACATCCTTTCCCAAAAATGATCCCAGGCCTATATGACAGAATGAGCTTCACTTTTAGAGTGAAGGGGTCAAAATAAAATTAAGCACCACAGCGTGTCCAACAACTGACTGCTGGACATCCCGAACCACCACACCCTACATGTCAGTTCCACACCACTGAGCTGAAAGTTGTTCTTTCTACTGTATTGTTTTGAGTTCAGAGACAGACACACTTCTGAGAACCTAGCAAAGAGCTGCTCAAAGTGGCAAAAGGATGGGGTGTGGAAAACGGTAGTGTACTACAGCAGCAGTAAAATCCAGCCAAGTCCACTGCCAGGAGAGACGAGGCAGCAGAGCACGAACTAGAATAACCACAAGCATCTGCTGTTTGGATGTTCTTTGAAGAGCAAGCAACTAGTACAACTTAAAGGAATCCATCAGTAGATGCAATGGTTGAAGTGAGATCATATCACCAGCAGCCCGTCTTGCAGAGAACTACAGACCCACTGAGCTGGTGGGAGACCAAGTGTCCAGTCTACCCATGGCTTGCACGTGATTGTAGCAACATCTGTCCCTTCAGAGAGAATCTTTCCAAAACAGGGCAGATCATAACAGAAAGGAGAAACAGGCTCAACCCCTCAAAGATGAGGTCCTTTTTTTAATGCCGATCTTCATTAAAAGACCTGGAAAAACTGTCACCTAGATTCTGCTTCTTTTCTGTTTTGCACATTTCCATTTATATATTGTTGACAGATGCTTTGTTGATGTGTTGTGTCATTATATAGTTTCAAATTTATTAATAATATACACAGTCATTGACTGGACCTGTTTGTCTAATGGAGAGTGGTCATTTTTGTGGGATTTTATGATGTATTTTTGTAACAGTTCCATGTTGATTAAATAAATGAATTTTACATTAGTGATTCTTTTCTCATAATCTGGTAAAAATATTATTTTGATTTATTAAGGCTTAAGCAACAAAAAAGTCAAAGGAGCCACTTGGAACCTATAGAGCTGTCACTTATTGCCAAAAGAAGCAGCTCTCAAAAAATAATCTGAATTCCTATCACTAGTAGAGGGTCCATACCTGGCTATAGGTATGGAGTGGAGTTTCATTGTGATTGGCCAATTCTAAGGTTGTCTATTAACTGCTGAAATCTGATTGGCTGATGGGAGCCAAGATTTTTCAAATTTGACATTAAACTTGATACTGATTCAGGACAGCATACAGTATATTACCATTTTGCCAAATTTCAGTCTGTAAGTATGAGAGTTGTATATGCTTGATTTTTGCAATATGTCCTGGGTGGGGCCTGGGTGCTAAACAGTATTGAAATTCAGACATTTTTTGTCTAATTTATTTATTATGCAAATTAGCTTAAAATCTATGGCAAAGCGATATGGTTCTTTAAGCTTTTTTGCTTTGCTAGAGCCCCACCATCAGAATTCGAGCATCTGAGTAGTGGGTGGGGCTACTACCTGTTGACCAAGTTTGTCAACAACTTATGATTTGGTCTGTGCACTTTGTTTATCTGAGGAAAAAGAATACGAAGAAAAACTCTAACAACAACATTCGTTGCTTGGACCCCTAACAATATGGTTCCCTGACATCTGGAGCCTGCTGAAAGCTGATTGGCCAGTGGCAGTCATATTGTTTGCACAATATGATCCAAATTTCCCGATGTTACATTGTATGAGTGATTAAATTTGCACTGCAGAACTGCCTGATGGTCAATCTGCCTTAAGCTTGGCATTCTTCATAATACTTTCATGATATTTAGGTCTATAAATTTTTGTCTGTAAATTTCTGCTTTAATAGGGTCTTTTTTTCCTCTGTATAAAAAGTAGTAATACACTATAGATGCTCCTGATGGATGACTGGTCTCAAATTTAACACATCCTCAGAATATAATGTGGAATCACTAATTTAGTAAAACAAAATTGCAGATTTGATAAGAGTTTCAGCCATATGACACAGTAAAGCAATTCCTGTACCTAACGGATCAATGTGCTGCTGCCACGTGTTCACCATCTCAACATTTTTTGCATTATTGACCTGTATTATTATTGTAATAGCACACTGCCCACAGGATCCTGTTGGCTGGATATTCTTGTTGGTAAACTGTTCTCAATCCAGAAGTGACCCTGAGGTGATTTAAAATAAAGGTGTTTCTCTGCACAATGTTTAAGTAGAATTTCTGTCAATGTATTGTTTATCCACTGAATCTGAATTAGTATATTTGACTTTAATTGTGTCTTTGACATTAAGATCTTTGTTTGGCAACCATTACTGCCAGCAATATGCTTAAAAAAGATTTGTTTACAGTGAAAATAATAATAAAAAAATTTAATATGGACATACTTTTAATTACAGACTTAAGTACAGATTTAATTGTAAAACTGCAATTTCAATAAATTCAATTGTAATTAATAAAGCAGCAAAATACTGCATAGTTTTGTGAAGTAATGTAAAACATTGTCCTTATTTCCATAATACTTAATACAGGTTATTCATTTATAGTAATGTCTGGAGGGGGCCTATCCTTTTTTTTTTTTTAAATCTGCAGACAGACAGCCTGCAACTATATCGTTTCAAATTCTTTTTTTTTTCTTTTTTAAATTTTACTTATTATTGCCTTTATGCATTAAAAAAAAATACATTATTTATTTATTTTTCTATTTTTATCTTTAATCTAATTAAATTTACTGTTATATTTTTGTTTTTATTCTGTGTACTTTAACAATTTTAAATAAACTTTATCGTCACTGTTAATACATTTTCCTCATACCTGGCTCAGGGATGAGAACATTACCCTTAAAACACACACACACATTCAGTCCACCATTTTACATGGGACGGATTTAATTTAACTTAAAAAAACAAACAAAAAAAACAAACATAAAAAAGGCAACACATACAAGGTTAATTCAATGGTACAGTACATAGGATTACAATTCCCTTGCCCCCATTTACAGTTTCACCAGTATGCACGACATTATCACAATGATTAAAAAAATTACTTTCTCTTAACTCATAATTAAACAGTTCAGATCTGATAAGCAGCTTGAATATGAAAAATAGTGCCAACATATATCAATGAAGAAAAAATTCTGCCCTTAAGCTTTACCTGTAATAAACATATCATAGAAGGACATTCAACACTACGGTTAATCAACCAGTCAACAGTGTTGTGGATCAAAATCAACAGTGATGTGTGGCCAAATGCATTACAGACAGCACAAACCAGAAACTGCTATTGTCATTTGTCAGTTTATTAGTATCTGAGCCATAAGCTCAGCATATTAGGTCAGAATGTTGATGGACCAAGTTTAAAGTAGAATCTACTTCATCCCAAGTTTCACAACTTAAGCTCCCAATGCACCCCCACCCTGCAAAAAGCAGAAATCATTTTAAAAGCTAGATAATGTAAAACTGTAAACAATTCTCTTAGGCCTTTACTGGATGTGAGGGGGCCAAGTGGATTGGTCCAAGTCAGTAGTGCATCCATTACATTCCAGCATAATTCTTTATATAAAAACATTCAAAAGATAAATGGGTACATGCATTCAAACCATGAACCAATGAGAAACACTGGAAGGGTGAGGGGGTACAATTTGTGCACCAATTTCCAAAAAGATACATTTATGACTTTCTTAACTATTACAGTGTTCAAAGTGTCCACTGGTCTATTGCACTATGGTCATCTTTATGCTATTACACTTTGAGAACACTCATCGCAAGAAAATGCAAGTTTAACAAAAAAGGAAAACATTAACCTGCTCGATCACTATCTTAACTCAGTGACACAAAAATCAAATGTACCATTTCTAATCTGACTAATTGTCTCTTTGGAAATTGCTTCCAACAAAAAAAAAATATTGTCTGTGCAATATATTGTGCTGGGGGAAAATACAGATGCATAATTTAATTAGAATGTGATGAAATAATTTCCCTTTTTCAGAAAGGCAAACAGCTCAACTGCTTTAGTACTCTTGCCTTTAAACTTCATAACAATACAGTGGTTTGTTTTTGATACAGATGATTATGTAATATTCACTAATATTTTACAGAGCTAACAAAGACTTTTCTTAATTTATGTTTTTTATTTTTTCTCGTACACAAGTAGTACAGAATTTCTTTTCTCTCATTTTATGACAATTTTCAGCAGAGGCTGAGCACATATACCCTCAAACCCTCAAATTTAAGAACACAGCAAGAGACAAAGGAAAGGCATAAAACAAAACAGCTCAAGCAGCTTCATACAAGTACACACTTGCAAGCAACTCAGTCCATCATAGTCAACCATAATGCAGAAATCAAGGACCTCCTGGCCACAACCACTGGTGCAAAGTACACAAAAGTGTGACACGTCAATGATTTTGTCTTGGACACAGGCAATGTACATTTCTGCCCACAGCACACTGCTTGCAATGACCGACACTCACACATTTTACACGAACACTACACATGCTTAGTCCAGATCTCCACTCCAGTGGTTAATACCTGTGTTTAGTGTATGGGGAAGAAGAGACGACTCTCTGAAACCTGAGCATGTGGACGAAAACCTCAGCCCAGGCTGTACTTCATAAAGGCAGAGATGAGGGAATCCAGAGGAGTTTGTATCTTCACCCAGCTCTCATTTTTTCTGACCTTCTGAGCAGTGCTGGAATTGAGCAAAACTTAGGAAAACCTGCTCCAGTGATATCTGACTCACACAATAGTCCTCGATGCTGTACTTATCTTTAGCTGCTTCTAGGGTTCCAAACACCTTGAAATACAAAGACATAACATATTACAGACACGTTTGTATGGACATTATGCTAAATGTTGTCAGGAGGACACATACTAAATACTAATACATACTAATCTAAAGCTAGTCCAGATTTTGTCCTTGAATTCTAAATGGCATTTATAACCTTGTTTGGAGAAATTATCAATGATCATCTAAAACATTTTTTTGGTAGAGTTGTGGGGAACATACCTGAGCCCAGGTCAGCATCTTGTCAGTTAAGTGGTAGTGTACCATCCCCTGGTGTTCATCTTTCAGTAAACTTCCTGTGAAGGACGTTTAAACATCATTAGTAATATCCTCAGGCCCAGGTGAGTTTACGTATATACAGTGTATGCAGAAAGCATTCACAGTGCTTCACTTATTGCACATTTTTATGTTACAGCCTTATTTTAAAATCATTTCATTTTCCCCCCCAAAATACTACACACAATACCCAGTGACAATGTGCGAAAAGCTTGTACACATCCTGTTTTGGGAAGTTTCTCCCTTTCTTCTTTGCAGAACCGCTCAAGCTCCATCAGTTGGTTGGGGAGCATCGGTGCCCATTTTCGATATCTCCAGATATCGTTCAAATCTGGGCTCTGGCTGGGCCACTTAAGGACATTTTCAGAGTTGTCCAAAAGCCACTCCTTTGTTATCTTGGCTGTGTCCTTATGGCCATTGTCCTGCTGGAAGTCTCTGTACATTACTGCAGTCATCTTTCCCTCAACCCTGACAACTCTCCCAGGTCCTGCTGCAGAAGAACATCCCCACAGCATGATGCTGCCACCACCATGCTTCACTGTAAGAATGGTATTGACTAGGTGATGAGCAGTGCCTGCTTGGCATTTAGTCCAAAAAAGTTCAATAATTTTGTTTCGCGTGGTCTGAGAGTCCTTAATGTGCCCTTTTGCAAACTCCAGATGTGCTGTCATTTGCCTTTTACTGAGGAGTGGCTTCCGTCTGGCCACTCTACCATTCAGACCTGAATGGTGGAATGCTCCAGAAATGGTTGTCCTTCTGAATGGTTTTCTTCTATCCAAAGAGCAATGTTGGAGCTCTGTCAGATTGACCATTGGGTTCTTGGTCACCTCACAGACTAAGGCCCTGCTACCAAGATAACTCAGTTTTGCTGGGCGGCCAGCTCTAGGAAGAGTCCTGGAGGTTCCGAATTTCTTCCATTTACAGATGAAGGAGGGAACTGTGCTCATTGGGATCTTCAATGCAGCAGAAATGTTTGTATACCTTTCCCCAGATCTGTGTCTCAGAACAATCCTGTCCCAGAGGTCTGCAGACAGTTCTTTAGATTTCATGGCTTGGTTAGTGCTCTGACCTGCACTGTGTACTGTGGGACCTTATATAAACAGATGTGTGCCTTTCCAAATCATGTCCAATCAACTGAATTTACCACAGGTGTCCAAGCTGCAGAAAAATCTGAAGGATGATCAGTGGAAACAAGATGCATCTGAGCTTAATTTTGAGTGTAACTGAAAAGTTGTGGAAGCTGTGAAAACTTATTTACATTTTATATATATATATATATATATATATATATATATATATATATATATATATATATATATTTTTTTTTTTTTTTTTAAATATATCTGCAAAAATTTCCATCAAACTTTTCTCACTTTGTCATTGTGTGGTTTTGTGTGTAGAATTGTGCCAAAAAATGAATTTAATCAATTTTAAAATAAGGCTGGAACATAACAAAATGTGCAAAAATTGAAGCACCGTGAATACTTTCCAGATGCAGTGTAAATATATGCCTGCAGATACAAACCAGGGAAGGTGCTCTCAATGAAGTCTTTAAAGAGCTGGATGTCCATCTCCTCTACATCAGTCTCTGTGTGGACTTTGGCCAAAAGTGTGTAGCCACTGCCAAATTTGCTTTTCAGATGCTGCGGGCTTCCCAGGCACTTGAACTGTCCATTTACCATCACAGCTAGTCTAGTGCATAAGGCTTCACACTCCTCCATACTACAGGTAGACAGAGAGATTTTCAGAAGTTAGTAGGCTACACTACATGGTACTTACTGCTCTATTCTACTGCAAACCATTGTGCCACATGAAACAGACCTAACCAATAGATTAGGTCTATTGGTCTAATAGAACAACAGATACAATAAATATGACGGACAGACACAAACAGACAGGATGGTGCAGCACTCTAAAAGAAGGTGGGATAAGGTGTAGAGGTAAGTAACATACTATGACATCAATATATGCAGTCATTGTTTAACAAATCTCAACACAGCATTTACTGAGGTAGAACGATACAGTACTAGAGTATTTCTTTTCAGCAATGTTTCCTGATAAAGGATGGAAGCTTCAACAGAGGTGGGATATTTGTAGGCGAGTGTGAGATGAGTAGGAGCAAGTTATGTGCATGTGGGTATGTGTTAGGTATGAGAGTGTGTATGACTGGGGGACATATATTCCTTCAAAGGGTTAATTTATCTAAACAAGCTGACATGGCAAACTTCTTTTTAGCATTATACAAATAACGGTCATGTTATCTGAAGAAAACACATGAAGTACTTCTCTAGGCGTGACTAACCTGTGTGATGTTATAACTATAGCTTTGCCAGACTCCCTGGTGCGTGTTACTGCATCCCACAGCAGGCGTCTGGCCACAGGGTCCATGCCAGTGGAAGGCTCATCCAGAAATATGACCGGCGGCCCACCAATCAGAGCAATGCCTGCACTCAGTTTCCTCTTGTTACCCCCACTGTGTCAGAAAACGTTCAAAAAATAAAATAAGCACACAAAATACTAACAGGATATATGCTAGTCTTTCAGAATTCAGGACGGCCCAAAAGCAGCTTCTCCACATTCTTACCTGTAACTCCGGACCAGTTTGTCAGCATGGGGCTCCAGAAGCAGTGAGCGTAGCACATTCTCGACACAGGCTGAGACATACTTCTCTGGGATGCCCCTGAGTCTGGCATACATGCTCAGAGTTTCCCGTCCAGTCATGTGATCCAACACTGCATCAAACTGTGGGCAGTATCCAATTCGCTGCTGTACCTGCAGGCCACATTAGAGATGGTAATGTATGCAACATGTTTATTGATGTTAGCTTATAATAAACTATTCAGGGGTTTATCAGTGAGGTGATTCACAGCCACAGAATGTAACAAAATTTTAAAAGAGTATGTTGTCAATGTAAAAACTGCACAGTTTGATAAATTGAGTTTTCGTATGATGGTGATAAATTGAATGTGCAGCATGGTTTGGTATCAAAACAATTTTCATTTTATGCATTGTCTAGCAAATGTAATTCTTCACTCCTGCACCAGCACAGCTTTGAAGCTTTCACTGTAGGATGATGCATCAAGTAGTGCCCTTCCTTCAGTCTTGATTTCCATATTTTGTCACATTACAACCACAAACAGTGGTTTCAGTTTTTTATTTGTAAAAAATGTTTTGAATCATGTATAATTTTCTTTCCACTTCACAATTGTATACCACTTTGTGTTGGTCTTTCACATTAAATCCCAATGAAATATATTTATGTTTGTTGTTGTAATGAGACAAAATATGGAGAAGTTCATATGAATACTTTTGCAAGCCACTGTATTTCCTCTTAGAAATCCTTTCATCCTTTCTTTAAATCTATAAATGTTAACTCAACACACTTAGGTAACTAACAAGATTTTAGTTACTACTTAAATTAAACAGAAACTAACATAAAGTGCAGTATTCTGTAAAATCTGACCTTCTTCACATCTCTAAGGATGCTATATCCATCAATGAAGGCGTCCCCTGCAGTCACAGTTTCATCTCCAGTCAGCATTTTGAAGGTGGTTGTCTTCCCTGCTCCATTAAAACCAAGCAGGCCAAAACATTCACCCTTCCCCACAGCCAGGGACAAACAATCCACTGCCCGCAGAGACTGATTCCCTGGGTATACCTATTCACAACAGAACACAGATCACAACCAAATTAATATACAACAGATTCAATTGCTGAACAGATGTTAAAAGGCTAAGTTCTCAAAAACAAAGGCCAAATGAGAGCCAAAATTCAAAATGCTTCCACCAAGAGATGAAAAGTTATTAATACCAGATAAGAGGTAAAATATTTATGTGAACAACAATTTTAGATTGTATTGCATAAAAGATCTGCTGACCTGAATCTTGACTTTAAAAGCCTTTTTAAAGATATTTTAGCACTTTATTAGGTATACCTACTCATTAATGGAATTATCTCATCAGCCCACATTCATTCAGATACAAGCCAGCAGCTTCAGATCATTTCCCCATCAATCATCAAGAAAATGATTTTAAATGTGCAAAGACTGTTGTCGCCTCACATACTGGCTTGAGTACTTTGAAATACTTCTTCTGTGATTTTCTTACACAACCATCTATAACATTTACTTACATAGGTGCACTAAGAATAAACATTCCAGTGTGTAGTGATTCTGTAGATGATGTGAATGAATGAATTGTTAAGGAGAGAAGTCAGCAGACACTAGCCAGACTGGTTCAAGCTGACAGATACGTTCTTCTGTGAAGAACTTTAAGAGCAGAGAGATGCTCTATGCAGTATTAGTATAGTGAGATTAATAGTTTATGCAATAAATCTATTATTATATATTAAAGCTCTCATATTAACCAATTCTTAGAAATCTAACATGGTGCAAACAACTAAATAAGACATGTCCATAAAAAATGCCTTTGCTAATTATTATTACTATTTATTATTAATTATTATTACTAATTATTATTACTATTTTTGTGTTTTATACTGTTTTTTTATGTACCTGAAGCTTCCACATACTAAATAGAAAAATAAAGCATTCAGACCGTGTTCCTCCTTAAAATGTAAGATTTACATATAAATCTTACACATATATGTACACATATTCTAAATCTCATTTTCTGTCTTTCATTCTATACATACAGTGCATCCAGAAAGTATTCAAGCGCTTCATGCACATTTATGGCATTCCTCGGGAAAAGGCACATCTGGAATTTGCCTAAAGGACTCTCAGATCATGAAAAACAAGATTATCTGATCTGATGAAACAAACTCTTCAGCCTCAATACCAGGTGTCATGTCTGGAAGAAACCAGGCACTGCTTGTCACCAAGCCAATACCATCCATACAGTGAGGCATGGTGATGGCAGCATTATGTTGTGGGGATGTTTTTCTGCAGCAGGAAACTGGTAGACTATTCAGGGTCAAAGGAAAGACTGCAGCAATGAACAGAGACTTGATCTTAACCTGCTCCAGAATGCTTTGGACCTCAGATTGGGATGAAGGTTTATCTTCCAACATGACAACAACCCTAGGCACACAGCCATAATAATGAAGGAGCGGCTTCAGAATAACTCCTTAATGTCCTTAAGTGGCCCATCCAGAGCCCAGTCTATCTAAAAATGTTCAATCTTATGGAGCTTGAGAGGTTCTGCCAAGAAGATTGGGAGAAACTTCCCAAAAACAGCTTGTGGCATCATACTGAAAATGAAGGCTGGAATTGAACGGAATTGTGTGTAAAATATTGAGGGACATAATTAACAGAATCCCTTTTGAAATAAGGCTGTAAAATAACAAAAGGTGAAAAAACTGAAGTGCTATGAATACATTCTGGATGCACTGTACACGATCAGTTATTCTCCATTTGTGGACTGAAACATACAAACCAAAAAACACATTAATAGCTACCTTAGTTAGTTCCTGAAGAATGAGGGGGCTTCCCACCATAGATTCCACCATAGGTTGGCACTCCAAAACTCTCTTTCTCTCCTCAGCCACGTCCCGGTCTTCAGACAGAAGTGGTTCCACCCCAGAAAACAGGTCCTAATAAACACACCCACACACAACACAAGGACTTCAGCTTTCTTTTCATTCTACAGATCCGTAAATAAATACTACAGAAATTCTCTAATATTGCCATAGATTTTTTTTTTACAATTTCTATGGCTGTACACTTTAATACAAAGCATATTACTGCTTCTTTCTTATCTCTACATTCTCACCTTCCTTCGTTTCCTGCAAAGGCTGAATATTGTGCGGACAAACCGCAGCTCAATAGCAAAGAGTAGGACAAGGAAGACCAAGCCCTGCAAGGCCATAGCCACCAGGAAGCGCCCCACACCAGGCTCATCCATGGAGAAGTAATCCAGCTGATAAGTGATGTCTGTAGAAAACCAAAGACTGTGTCTGCTCAGTGTGAAAGTGAAGGCTATGAATAATCACAAACATCCCTAATCCCACTGGCCTTAGCTCTAAACAAAACACTGTATACTATGTCGTCAACATTACATATCAAATTCTTCTTTGACAGGAACACAAATGAAAACACATACACACACACATGCATATATACACACACACACATGAAAACGATCAATGTGTACTTCAAATTTTGCCTTCATCAAGCCCAGGTGACCCGTGGCATTCTAGCTGTCAATTTTACTTCCTGGAGCATCTCCCAAAACATGGCTTGGCTTGATGTAGTCTTCCTCCATACCATATGGTCAAGCTACTCCCACAACTGTTTAATAAGATTCAGATCTGGAGATAATGCTGGACACTCCATTACTCCATTTTTTTAATATTGCTGAAACATTTTGAGGTGTGTTTGGGGTCATTATCCTGTTGTAGGGTGCATTGTCAAGCATTGTCCACAGATGAGACCAAGATAGGGCTTTTTGGCAACAGGGTCTGGTGTACCACCAAGGATGGGTATGCAAAAAACACCTCATGCCCACGCTAAGTATGGGGGAAGATCAGTGATGCTGTGGGCCTGTTTCTCCAAAGGACCTGAGAACCTTGTAAGAATACATGGTATCATGAAATATCAGGACATTTTGAATCAAAATCTGGTGGCCTCTGACCGAAAGCTGAAGATGGGTCGTCACTGGGCCTTTCAGCAAGATAATGACCCTAAACATCTACTCAAATCTACTCAAAATAGTTCACAAGGCACAAAATCAAGCTCTTCTCATGGCCATCTCAGTGCCCAGACCTCAACCAAATAGAAAACCTGCGGGGTGAGCTGAAGAGGAGCATGCAGAGAAGAAGACCCAGGACTCTGGACCATTTACAGAGGTTGTGCAGAGAGGAATGGTCAAAGATCCCTCTTTCTGTATTCTCCCATCTTGTGAAGAGTTATAGGAGGAGATTTAGTGCTGTCTTGTTGGCAAAAGGAGGGTGTTCCTCAAAACAGCAGGGGTACCAAACATTCAACGCTCTAGTGTTATATGGATTAATACTCACTGTAAATGTGGCACATTTCTTTGATCCAGAGGTTGGTTGTGCAGAAACTTATAGTTTCATAGTTCTGGTAAAACTGACTGAAGGACATGCCCAGGCAGTAGTTAGGGAACAGAAGGAAAATTTTGTCCAGAAGGTGTGAGAGGTCCTGCAGTTGTAGCTCTGAAAACAAAACAACCAGATCATGCATTGAGTGCAATTACTTTAAGAGAAGAGCACAGAGTTATGAAGAAGATATTTCACCAAATACTGCTCATATAAATAGCAACATGTAACAGCTAGTAAAAATCTGCAAAATCTTAATTACCCCCTTTAACCTACAGGCAACATTAGAACTGCAGAAAGCAAATGACCTTAAATCCAGGCATGATGTCAGATAATTGTAATTTCAAAGTTGCACATTATACTGTATTTGTTTATTACTAACTTTATTACCTTATTTTACTTGTTTTAAGTCATTTTATCTACTGAAAGTGTAATACCACAAATAATTTTGCTTGCTTATGGCATTTCTTTACAAAAGTCCTTCAATTTAGCAAAATTGTTTGCTAAAAGAACATCAGAGACATGACACAAACTATTGTAGTCAGTCACAACTGTGTTTTGGAAACAAGTGTTATATAGTGATTCACTTTTTTCAAAAATATTAAACAATTGAAAAAACTTCCTTCAAGACTGTTGTTGTAATATTACTATAATCATAATATTCCAAAATAAATCCAAGATTTCACTTGCTAATACATCTTTTGTTGCAGTGACCAGGTTGCCTGAAACAATCCTTTGATCAGTTCTCAGATCCCCTTTTAGGTGTTCACCAGCCCTCTCACCGGGGATGGTCATGATGGTGACAGCGAGGAAGGAGGCTGTGCCGCTGATGATGTTGAAGATGGTGAGGCGTGTGTAGGCAGTGGCAGCACTTGAAAACAGGAAGCTGAGCAGGTACATGAGGGGGATCACAGCCCAACCATAAAGCAGCAGCAAAAACAAAACATCCACCAAGTGATTCTCCTCTACAAAGGCCTTCACGGCAAAAGCCTGGAACACCACCTGAGTGACAAAGACACATCTTTAAAGCAAAGTAAGCACAAGTTTCAAAATCTCAGAATTCCTAGAAAAGCATCACTCACAAAATTTGTAAACAAGCATCATTTGGGTCAATTCTTTATTTATTTAATTGAAATTTTATGCATGACTCTGGCTACTGAGAAAAGACCACATTTGAGGGAAACAGAAAGAGCGTTACTCTATTCCAGCAGATCTAGAGCAACCTTTTCACGTGTTGTTCACCTTTTTATTTCTTGATTTCTGTAAAGCTGCTCTGTGACAACTTCGCTGTACAAATACATTTTGATTTGATTTGATCCCTGCAAACCAAACTCAACCCTAGTAGTGCTTGACAATAGTCACAAAACACTGAACATGGAAACAAATACAGAACATATTAGGAAATAAAGTCATACTGACCAGCATGAGCAGACAAGGCAGCAAGAAGTTAATCAGGTCCCAGAGCAAGGCAGAAAACCAGAAGTTGGAGAGGTAGACACCGCTAACTTGTTGCACATGTTTGGACTTCACTGAACGCTCACTCACCAGGAGCAGAGCAAAGGTACTGGCCAAAGATGCCATACCATACATCAGGTTAATGGCTATGGCAAAGCCTGTCTTACCCCTAGGGATAAAAATATGTACAAAGGAACATAAAAGGAACCAAATTAAGACAGAGTAAACTGACCAGGACACTTTTGCACTGATGGAAGAAATGATCAGAAACAGACACACTTCTGAACCTGGGTTACTTAAGGTAGTTTCACATGCTCTCCAGTATCAGCTCAGTTGTGTAAGCAACCCTAAAACTAATACTAAATGTTAAGTAATATAATACGTTGCAGGTAATAGTAAATGACAGCTACAAACTTCTCCCAAAAATGCTAATGTTGAATAAAAGCCACACAATGTTTATGATCTTTAGTTTTAGTATTATGACATTATGTCAGCCTGAATCTAACAGGAGCTTTCCTTTACTAGGTTTATTAAAATTAAATCATCATGAACTTCAGATTCTTCTGCAAAAGAGACTTACTCTGACAGCTGGCTTTGAGCGGCTTCTGACATGTTACGAGGCATAGGGTAGTTTCCTGTCTGGATAGATGCATTGGGTCCAGCCAATAGCTTGTAGAGAGCATTGTCCACCAGCATGAGGGCTGTGGCTGGGGTGTGGTAGCCCTGGTTGTTGAAGTAGCCTGTGATTTCAGTAAACCTATTGGTTTGGCCTCTGAAAGCTGCTCCTACTACGCAGTGCTCATTGAAGGCTCCTCCCTCCCTCATGGCATTGTACAGCACATACTCTGTGAAATCTAGCAATACAAGCACACTATGTTAAAGAGTATTCCTTAGCAGTATTACAGCAAGATGACCAATTACTGCTTGAACTGCTTCTGTAGTATCACATATTACATCACCTGCTCACAAGTGGCACATCCTGCCCCATGAGAAATGACCACTGCTAAGTATAGCTACATGTAATACCATATATTCTTCTTAAAACTCTTACCAGTTAGATTGGTCGTGGGAGTGGCACTCTGGACAGGAAGCTGTGCAGTATAGGCGTCAGCAAGGGCCATCGCCAGTGGCCCTGCATTGGCATCCAGGGCAACAGGCACTGTGGTAGGGCCATAATGGCTGAGGGCAAGACGAAGCTGAGGTGTGTTCTGGTAGCCAGGCAGGGAACGTGCCACCACCAATGCCACTACCGTGAAGATAAGAGGCACAAAAAACTGAGCAACCATCACCTTCCAGTTCCGCCAGCTGTAGAGCGCTCGTTTTAAGAACATGGCATAGAATTGCTGCATATACAGTCTTGCCTAAAGAGGAAGAGATGAAGAGGTGGAATATTGGTGGAGAGTGAGATTAAAGAGAATATATAGGTGATGGTAAGTTAATAAATAATAATAATCATAGCATTAATTAGAAAATAATTAGAGACAGTACTTAAGTACTCCTTCACATTCAGCACAATGCCTCTATTGCTATTCATATATCTGCTAAGAAGACTGACCCCTGTGTTGAGTTTGATGTTGGAGCAATCCTCTGAGATTAGTGTGCCGCTATCTGTAAAATCTGTCACATCAGTCAGGCCACTGGTACTACTAGTGTCATCAATTGTCCAGTCATGTGACCTGCGCTCGTGCTGGTACTGGAGGGCTGGAAGCTGAATGGCTTGAATGTCCAGACTGGAGTCCACCAGTTTTCCCACCCTGTTGAATACACACATGGTTCCACTTGCACAGATTTTCATAGGAATCACAGACATCATTTTGTATGAGTGAAACACAGGAACCCATATGATCCAAATGATCATTTTCGAATCTCTCTCAAACCCATTATTAAATCTCAGTCCTGCTATAGTTTTCATCCAGCTCATTCTTTAAACCAGAACAAACCTATTTGTCTCCTTGTGAAAGGTTTATGAAAAAGGTACATCTGGTTAAAGCAGAGATGGAAACGTGATGGACAGGAAGCTTTCTGTTGCAATCACAATCATTGATTCTGAAGTTGGATTTGAATTGAGCTAGTATATCAGTCGTCATGAAATACTTTCACCAAGAATCAAGCCATCAGGTTTCCTTCTTGGACTTAAAATAAACACAAGAATGAAACCTAATGGCTAGATTTGACATCGTGGGACATTTGAATTTTTCAGAGGTAGTTCAAGGAGCAATTCAAGCAGTCGAAAGCGTTTGAGAGGGGTCGTATTGTAGGGCCCCAGCAAGTGGGATGGTCTTATCAATGTACTGTTTGGAACTAAATCTGCAGGAACTGTGTGAGAACATTCAAGCTGCATGGGATGGAGTATCGCAGGACACCATAAGGAAACTCTAAAACTCCAGGCTGAGATGTCTGGCATGTGGCTTTAAACCTAATCTCGTACTGAGAGACACTATTTCTGATTGTGAAGCTTCATACATTATACACAATATACTATTATTAATACTAGTATAAATACTAGTAGTTTGTGTCATATACTTGTTTTCCCAACTGTGCTGCCAAAATCAGCCAGAATGTCTAATAATTTACTGGTCCTGGTAACCTTTACCTTCCTTCTGAAAAGCACTGCAACACAATACATCCTTCTGGTTGCAACAGTCTTTTTGGAGGTGAGTGTATTTGAACAAAAAGCAGCTCATGCATAAAGTCAGTTGGCCTCTATTTACTGACTATTACTGCCATATCTATTATTAGACTGTATTTTACTTACAGTTAGATTTACAAATGCCAGCTTTCACCAGTAAATTTACAGGAAAGAAAACCCTATCCTGTGGAAAATATTACATGCTTATCTAAATACCTGAGGAAAACTTCTTCCATGGTTGTAACAGAAGCTCCATAGCTTGCAATGCCCAGCTCTTCTCTGTTCATCTCCAACTCAGCAAAAAGGAGCTCAAACCTGCAAAGATTCAAAAGAACATTTGATACAAAACTAAAGAAAAGTAGAAATTAAAATAAATGAATAATAATATATTCTCATCATGAGAACACTATACACTAGGATCCTTATACGTATAATTTGCTTATGTAGGGTGACCACGTGTCCTTTTTATTCCACAGATATATCCTCTTCTTAAGATAAAACCAAAACAAAACATGTCTGATTGCTTCAGCATTTTACAGTCTTACTGCTTTAAACATGTCTCTCTTAGTCCTGCCGTCCTATTTGCCACCATGATACTTTTTGTTTATGGCCAAAAAAAATACCTAAATGCTAAGAATGTTAATACACAAATCAGACCAAGACTGATGCCATTTGTTTGTTTTCCTGTAAAAGGTTAATGGGACTGGAGCATTTCCAGAAATCATGCACAGACACTGCAGAAGTGATGCATTTTAAAACTAAAGCATATTAGTCTGTATGTGTAAGTTGTTAAGCAGCCTAAGAAAGAACTGTGTTTAAGTGAAATCATGAGGAGATATTTTAAATTGCATCAATTGACAGCTTTTGCCTAATACATAACCAACACATTTGGAGAACAGTACTGATTACTATTGATTTTGAGTTTTGATTTTGGAGTGGGTGAGAAACAGAGAGTGTGTGGTGTGTGTTTAAGGAGGACGTTTTCTTCACAGAAAAATCGAAAGGCACTTTTAATCCCTTTTGCCTCAAGACAGCCTCAAAAAATCAAAGTTAACTAAGAGGAGTAGCACTTTGAGACAGTGATGTTCATCTTCTCTTGATGTTTGTCTGGACAGATTAAACAAGGCTTGTTGTTTTTCATGACTTTAGATGATCAAATTAACAGCACTCACCTAAATAAAACAACATTTACTGAATTAACCAACAGTTAGAGAGACAATTTCCGGCAGCAGACAACGGGCTGAGTGCTTATTGAAGCAGCAGGCAGTGGAGACAGACAAAGCCTGGCGAAATGCATGGATAGAGCCCCAAGTACAGCTGATAGAAATGAGAGAAATAAGCAATGGATTCGTGTGGAAACTAAACCCAAAAACCAGGCTATGTACAGTTCTGTAGTGTCATCATCCACTCCTGCTAGCAGAGCCCATCCAGCTAAAACTAATCCTGTTGCTTTGAGATCAAAACAAAAAATGAAGAGAATAAGTTCCATCAGCAGAACAGGCTTGAACCACTGAATGACCTCAGTGAGTTAACCAAATAACAGTGAACCTCATTCAGGAAGAATCAGAATGACCCCAGCAGAACTTACAGGGACCCCCTGCAGACAAAGCACCTTTGTTTTTGGGGACGACACGGTTTATGATGTTAAAAATCAGAAATTCTTAGTTCAGTTGTGATTCAAACAGTGTCTGAATGGAAGGAGGAACCTGAATTTCTGAAAAAAGACTTTCAACACACTGCTCAAGCTGAATGTCCAGTCATTTATCTGTGGTCCCCTGCCTGTAAGGAGCTCCTCAAGGCTTTTAGTGATTAAGATGTGGCTACTGAAACACTGCCTGTCAAATGTAGTTTATTGACAATAACCTGTTTTTTGGGAAGAGAGACTTCAGAAGACACAACTTCTCTGTGCTCACCACACGTCAGCACCAACATCAAGAGATGCTGTTATCACTCCTGAGTCACAACATCGTCCAGCATTAACAGCCAAGGACACAGTAGTCACTCCAGAGCAACAGCATCCTCCCCCCACTGAAAATGCAGAGATATCAGACGAGAGTCAAGGTCTGTCTGATATGCCGGAGTCACCGACACTACATGATGCTGAGATGGACCATTATGCAGATTGCTCATCACCTCACCTGAACTTTCCTGCTACCTGTAGGGACATGGCAGCCCCTGTCCTTATCAGCTAGTCCTCAGGAACAGCAAAAAATCAGCCCAGCATCTCATCAACAGTCACCAACCCAGCAACTCCCCTCCTCCCCATCACTCTCACCAGTGAAAGAGCTGGATCAAACTGCTGCAATGAAACTCAGTCAGTCTGCACTGATAAAATAAAACTCCACCACAACCACAGAAGAAGAGACAAGCTCCTAAACCACCATCAGATCAGCAGCTACGCTCAAGCAATCAGACAAATTTGACTGGAGCGTGTGTGTCAGTTATATTCAAGTTCTTATCAGAAACCGAAACCGAGAGTTCAGTCCAGATGGTGTGAATGTCTCTAACCTCAATCTCTGGATCAGAGAACACAGCTTATTCATTTCTACTAAATATCAGATCTCTGACAAACAAGTCTGCTTCTAACAGAAACATGGAAGCAGTCCTGAAAGTGTAAAAATTGAGTCTCACGTCCCAGCAAGAAAGGTGGAGGTGTAGCTGCGATATTTGCTGATTCCTTTAAATGCAAGCCATTATCACTAGGTGACTTCACAACATTTGAGCATCTATGTGCATCAAAAGCATCAGAAAACTTCTACTAATTGTCTACAGGCCTCCTATATACAATACTATGTTCCATTTTGACTGAGTTTGATCATTGTCTTATTGCTGGTGAATTTAATATACATACTGATAATATTATTATTAACTTTGTTAAACACATCAGTGATATACTTTTGGACTCTCAGCATGTAAATGGAAGCACACACTCATGGTCACACTCTGGATGTGGTCATCTCAAAAGGACTTGATATATCAGACGCTGTTAAAGATGTGTCTTTCTCCGAATATTTCTGTGTATTCTTTGAAATGTGGATCCCAGTTAAAATGGAGACCCCACAAGTCAGCTTTAAGAAAAAGAAAAGGATTATAAAATGACTCCACAACTTCACCTTTCATCAGCAAAATGTGCCATGTGACCCATCTGATTCTGTTGAGGCTCTGCTGGATAGCTTCAACTCAAAAACTGTTAATGTTATGGACGTGATTGCACTGGTTAAAGTTAAAACTATATCATGCAGAGAGAAAGCAGTTCAACTCCAAAAGAAAGAATGAAGGAGGGCCGAGAGCAGATGGCATAAACCCATGCCATGTTTCACATTCACAAAGAAATCTTTAAAGATAGGCTGCGTGATTATAATACAATAATATGCAAAGCAAGACCATCTTTCTTCTCCATTATCAACAATAACATTAACAATAGCAGAGTACTCATCGTGGTTTCAAGATAACAAAGTCACCCACTCATAACAAATATGCCCACTCATCCCACATCTGAGACTCTACTGCCAGCTTCGAATGTTTAACCTGCATGGACTTCCATATTAACACTGAGCTTGTATCCTACTCTCACTTCCATTCTTACATAACTCCACACCCCTTTACACAGCTCCCACTACTAGCTGTACTTCTCTACAACTTTTATGCCTTATGTCTGTGTTTTCTGGTGTCAACCGGAGGAGGATGGGTTTCCCTTTTGAGCCTTGGTTCCTCTCAAGGTTTCTTCATCCTAGCCTGAGGGAGGTTTCCTTGCCACTGTTGCCTCCTTGCTTGCTCAGTTGAGGCTTAGACCCAGATTTCTGTAAAGCTGCTTTGTGATGGAGTGTCCTCTCCATTATCACACAATAATACCATGTGTAAAATGTGTCTAAAATGATAATCAATATGGGGAGTCATCTCAAACCATTCACCTGCAGTCTCGACACATTACCAACTAAGTTTTTCAAGAATATCTTTTTTTCAATATTAGCAGACATACTTCAGATAGTAAATACCTTTCTGATGTCGGACGTTTTCCCAAATAAGTTATGAAGCCTCTCTTGAAAAAGAAAAACTACAGACCAATTTCAAATCTAGCTTTCATTGGAAAAATCATAGAGAACAGAGTTTTCAAACAACTTCCAGGCTGTCCATAAACAACTCTTTACCAATTTCAGTGAAATCATAGCACTGAAAAAGCTCAAATCAAAGATATCAATGACATTCATTTAAATACAGACTCTGGAAAACTGACCACAAAATTCTCTGTGTAAGTGTCGTGAGCACATCACTGATTGGATCACTGAAACTTTCTACAGTTAAAGATAAAACAGAGATGATCTTATTTGGGAACAGACATGAGAGGCACAAATTAGCTGCATATGTAAATTCAATATTGCTAAAATCTAAAGAGTTAGCTCAGTGTTCTAACAGACTCTGATCTGAAGTTTTAGCAGTCATGTCAAAGCAGTCACCAAATCAGCCTTCTATCACCTTAAAAAACATTAACAAGATTAGAGATTTTCTGTCTAAACCAGACCTGGAGTATCTTGTCCAAGCCTTTATTTCCAGCAGGATTGATTGCTGTAACTGTCTCCTAACTGCTCTTCTAAAAAAAGACAAACCCCTTCAGCTGATTCAGAATTCAGTTGCCAGGGTTCTCGTCAGGAGTGAAAGAAGGGAACATATCACTCCCATTCTTAAATCAATACACTGGTTACCAGTCTGTTACAGAATAGATTTTCAGGGACTATTACTGGTCTAGAAATGTCTCAATGGCCAGCACATCTATCTGATATGATGCAGTTATACGAGCCGAGCAGAAGTCTCAGGTCATTAGGAAGGAGTCAGTAAATTGTGGAGAGGCAGTGTTCAGCTACTATGCACTGGACACTTTTAAATCTCAGCTGAAAATGGTCCTGTTTGATCAGGCTTTCAGCTCACTTTATCTCTCTATCCTGGAACCACTGGTCCTCATCCTGATCTTACCATTCTCCTTGAGAACTCACTGGTCACTCCATCTGCTGAAGCACAGAGCCTTGGTGTAGTAGTGGATGACCAGTTATCGTTCTCAGCTCATGTTGCAAACCTGACTCGGTCAGGCAGATTTCTCCTTTACAACATCAGGAGAATTCAACCTTTTCTATCTAGAGAGGCCACTCAGGTGCTTGTTCAGTTGCTTGTCATTTCAAGACTAGACGACTGTAACTCCCTTCTAGCTGGCCTTCCTATGTGGACATCAGGCCATTCCAACTCATCCAGAATGCAGCGACGCAACTTGTCTTCAACCTCCCCACATTGAGTCATGTAACTCCTCTGCAGCCTTCCCTTCATTGGCTTCCTGTAGCTGCCCACATCTGACTCAAAACCTTGATGCTGTACCAAGAGCCCTTTGAGCTTCAAGTACAGCTTGGTTTGACCCACCATCCTTCAAATTGCAAAGAAAACATGCATCCAGACTCTTTTCTGTTCTGGCACCAAAATGATGGAATGAACTTCCCCTGGGGGTCCGAACAGCCTGAAGACACAGACTGAAGACCCACCTGTTTCAAGAGTATTTAACTCCATAAAGATTTATTCTGAATCTTTTTATTCCCCAATCTGACTTTTGTTTTTGACAACATCTAAGCTTGAGGAATCTCTGCAATCTAGCCTCGTCTACTAGCTGAGGACATTTTCTGAGTGAACAGCAAAGCACTTTTGTAAGTCGCTCTGGATAAGGGCGTCTGCTAAATGCCATAAATGTAAATGTACCCTGTAATGGCATAGCTCTCATTCTATTATGTTTATTTTCATTTCTTTTAAACATTAATTAAACAATTAACAATGCGCATTTCTAGAAAGTGCAAAAGTTCGACATCCTGGTCAAAATGTCTTTTACTGTGAGTAGCTAAGCGAGTACAAGGCAACTTGAAGTAATTAAAAAATTATTTGAATATTTTAGACAATATTATTTTTTAGAATTTCAAAAAACAAAAGGAAAAAGGCCTGAAGCAAAGGTTTAGAAACTAAGTATGGTCACTACTTGGGAACACTTCATTTGGAAAGTATCACCGATAGTACCGTATTTTATGGACTATAAACCGCACCTGAATATAAGCCGCACCCGCAAAGTTAAAAAAACAAACTGGAAAATAGGATAGGATAGAACTTTATTGATGCCTTGGGAGGGTTCCCTCAGGGAAATTAAGGTTCCAGCCGCAGCATAAGTACAAAAGAAGTAGAAATAACATATATAAGAAGAAAAAGCTGCACCTCATTAAAGCCGCATGGTTTAAAGTGTGGGGAAAAAGTAGCGGCTTATAGTCCGGAAAATACGGTGTATCATTTTTGTAGTGAAGGGTCAGTTCTTATTTGAGGGGTTTCTGCCCATTATTCCCTGCAAAATGCTTCTAGTTCTGTGAGAATTTTGAATGCACTGCTCTTATTTCATATTGATTCCCTTCCTGTGAATCAGAAATCTGCTAAAAAGTTGATTTACTGAACACAGAATGATGCTTCTGCCCAGAACATGGGTGCTGAGTTGAAGAGCAAAGAGAACTAAAGACCAAATAGTCTGAAAGGTCTACAGAGATTCTTTGGAGAAATACACATCTGTAGTACAGCAGCAGTAAAATTTGAAACATTTGTTTTCTCAATTGTTTTGTTAACTTACCGGCTGGTGCTCTCTTTAGGCAGAATGTAGGAGAGTTCAGCCCCAGCACTGCTCTCCAAGGTGGCGTTGGGGACATACATTTGGACGAGACGTGTGATCTCCGATACATTGCACAATGCATCTTTTACTATCACCATATGGTAACCAGCACCTGAATGGCATAGATATGTAGGTAAAGAGGAGTAAATGTTCATTTTCTTTTGAAAAAAATAAACCTTTTTGTACATGCATTCTACAAGTTTTCTTACCATATTTGTTCTTGAGGAAGAGAGGTGAGCCACAACACTGAAGCTCCCCACTAGCCATGATGGCGATGCGGTCACCTAGCAGGTCTGCCTCGTCCATAAAATGGGTGGTGAGAAGGATAGTTCGGCTTCGCTTCTCACCCTGCAGCAGATCCCATGTGGCTCGTCTGGCTGATGGGTCCATGCCTGAGGTGGGCTCATCCAACATTACCACCTACAAAACAAATAGCAACTTCAGAAAGTCAACAACCTCCCATCTCCCTCAAAAGAGGAAACTACATAATATGCTTTTACAGAAAACCCAGGTAACGTGAAAGAAGAAATCTGAACGCTGGTAGTTCAAAAAAACTCTTCCGTTTTTGGATGTAGAGGCTAATATGTTGAATTAATACTACCTTAAATCAAAGTTAAACTTTATAACATTACCTTAAAAGAAGAAATACCATGAAAAAGAGCAGGATGGTCCTAACACTTTATTAACTACACTGCACAAAAATGACTTCTCTTGATTTTTATGTCTACATACTGTCTGTATGGACATTTAATCTGAATTTTGAGATTGAGATGGATAAGATATAAACATTCAAACAGAACTGAAGAAATGTCTTTTAATTTAACTTGTAAAATGTAATTAATAGAAAGGCTTTTGTTATTGTGAGGAAAAAGTTAGGACACTCCCATAGTTTTTAATACTTAAAATGATTAAAATGTTTGAAAATTGTTCAAAAAGAATCACATGTAGTTCAGAGATTGAGCACAATGTAAGACCATCTGTCTCAAAACTGAAGCTGAAGCAGAGGTAGCCCAAATTAATCCAGTAAATCCACCAAGAAAAGTTATAAAATAACTCAAAATAAAGAAATGGAGAGCTCTTGAATGGACTAGTTAAAGCCCAGATACTAGCTTTTAGGACACAGGGGGTTCTTCTGAACAGGAACTGACATCTGTTTTATTATTTTGTTAAATAAATATGTCAAATTCTCATTGTGTCTCCAAAGGTCACGCTCATCCCTTTCATTTATGAGAATAAAAGATGAAATATTGTTGTATATATTTCTTAATAAAGAACTAGATATTTAATGGGTCCTATTTTTTTGCAGGACTGTATGTAAGGTAACTCATGCACAGTCCATGCATTCATCCAGGGCTTCTTCACAGAATTCTTAATAATGATTAGATTAACAATATTAATAATACAATAATATGAAAATATCCCTGAGTCACCAGAAACATTAGCAAAGCACATCAGAAACAGGAAATCTGTGGAACTCAAAGACAGCTCTTAACCTTTGAGTCTCCTATGAGGGCAATGCCAATGGAGAGCTTGCGCTTCATTCCACCAGAAAGAGTCTTTGACTGGGCATTCCTTTTGTCCTCTAGGTTCAGGATTCGAATAATGCGATCCACCTCGTCTGGAATTTTCTTACGGGGGTAACCCTTCAGCTGGAAAAAAGGTAGAAAGAAGGAGAGAAAGGGGACAAAAACAGAAATTGTTACAAATACGTTCTATTTGTTCACAGGTCCATAGCTGTACTGTAAGAAAGTGGTTGCGCAATACTGGTGATTCCTCTTTTATATTATGCTTCAGGCTTCAAATCACAATTTTTGGGGGGCAGAATTGAGGCAACAGTCTTTGACGTTATGTGGCTGAAATAAAACAGCACACTTGCTTCAGTTAGAAGTTACCCCAAATGATTAACTCACTAAAAGTACTTTTTAACTGAAGAAATAGAAATTCTAAATTAATGTCTCCTTTCCTCCATAGATACTGAAACAAAGCCAATTTTGTATGCAAATGATTTTGAGCAAAATTTTATGTCCTGACATTTACCTTCACATGTGTAAAATAACACAGAACATCACCTTTGATGACAGAGCCCTCACATTTTAGATAAAGTTACTAATGCTTAATATCTGTTATTTTTGTTTAGAAAAACAGCATCAACTCAGTGACCCACAGGCATCACCAAACTGCTGCACTGCTGTTGATATTTTCACTGACTTTTAAGGCAAGTTATTGTTTGTTTTACTGGATTTCCTCCTTTAGTGAGGTCTTCAGGAAATGACATACATGGATTAAGGTCTTGTGGCTGACTTAACCTTCCATTTTTTTCCCTTGATGAATTACAACCCCAGTTCCAAGTCGGGACGTTGTGTAAAACATAAATAAAAACAGAATACTATGATTTGCAAATCCTTTTCAACCTATATTCAACTGAATATACTACAAAGACAAGATATTTAATATTCAAATGGATAAACTTTATTATTTTTTTGCAAACATTCACTCATTTTGAATTTGATTCCTGCAGCAGGTTTCAAAAAAGGGGGGCATGGTAACCACTGGGCTACATCACCTTTCCTTCAAGTGTTTGGGAACTGAGGACACTAATTGTTGAAGCTTTGTGGAATTCTTTCCCATTCTTGCATGATCTTCAACTTCAGTTGCTCAACAGTCTGTTGTCATATTTTGTGCTTAATAATGTGCCACATATTTTCAATGGGAGACAGGTCTGGACTGCAGGCAGGCCAGTCTAGTACCCGTACTCTTTTACTATGAAGCCACGCTGTTGTAACACAGCAACAAACATGAATGTGGATGGAAATTGTCTTGTTGAAATAAACAAGGACGTCCCTAAAAGAGACTATGCTTGGATGGCAGCATATGTTGCTCCAAAACCGGTATGTACCTTTTAGCATTAATGGAGCCTTTACAGACGTGCAAGTTACCCATGCCATGGGCACTAACACACCCCCATACCGTCAGAGATGCTGGCTTTTGAACTTTGCACTGATAACAATTCAGCCGGCAGCATTTCTTGTTTGGGGTTGTTGATATTTGGCTTTTGCTTTGCATGGTAGAGTTTTAACTGGCACTTGCTGATCAAGTGACAAACTGTGTTCACTGACAATGGTTTTCTGAAGAGCTCCTGAACCCACGTTGATGTCAATTTTTAATGTAGTGCCGTCTGAGGGATCGAAGGTCACGGGCATTCAAATGTTGGTTTTCAGCCTTGTTGCTTACTTGCAGAGATTTCTCCACATTCTCTGAATCTTGATGATATTATGGACTGTAGATGATGAAATTCTTAAATTCCTTGCAACTGCACATTGAGAGACATTTCTCTCAAACTGATGGAATATTTGCTCACGCAGTTGTTCACTAGTGGTGAAGCTTGTCCCATCCTTGCTTTTGAATGACTGAGCCTTCGGGGATGCTCCTTTTATACCCAACCCATGCTGCAGGCATCAAATTCAGAATGACTGAATGTTTACATAATAAAGTTTATCTGTATGAACATTAAATATCTTGTCTTTAATTAAATACAGGTTGAAAAGGATTTTCAAATCAAATTAATTGGAACTGAGGTTGTACTTCATCAATAAAAATCAGTGACCCCATTCCATGAGCAGCCATGACACCACATCCACCGTGCTTGACTGATTAACTTGTTGGGGTTTTTTTTTCTTCTTCATTTCACCATTCATTTTTATAGACCAAGTTAATCTTAGTCTAGAAATCTTCCCAGAAATGTTGTTGCTCACCTGTTTATTTCTTTGCAAATTTTGAGTTTTACTAACCTCTCCTGCCACCCCTTCAGTAGCTGACCTCAGGCTCCCCGGTCACCCATCTGACAAAGACCTCGAGCTCCCTTGCTACCTCTTCTCATTGGATGGCCACCTTCTGGCTACTGGATTTGGAATAATTTCCCACCCTGCCCTGGACTAGTTGCCTACCCGCCATCACCAACATGTAGAAATTTATACAGACTCTAATTATCTGCTAGTGCTACTATTACGTCCACCACACATACAGCTATGAGGGAGTTTTTCCTTGCTACTTTTGTGTTGCTGATCTACTTATTTTTGGTAAAGCTGCTTTGTGTCATCAGTTGTAAAAAGCCCTATACAAATAAATTTTGATTTGATTTGTTAGCCACCTATGTTCTTTATAATATGCTGTGACAAATGGCCTATTGTTGTAAAATATGAGTAAATACTTACTTTTAACTCCAACAGCTTCAGATATAACTGGCTGTTTGTACATTTACTGGCATAAGTGGTACATTAAGTAAGTACAGTGTAGTTTGTACAATATCTTCCTAGAAACCTTCACACATTAAGGTACAGTCATGCTTTTGTGGTTCTATTTTTCTTCACAGCTTCAGCTTTTCTTCAATGTTTCTGTCATAAATTGCTGTTTCTTTGGTCAAACGGTTCAATGTCTGGGTGTTAGGGTGTTAGTTTCTCTTTTTCTTCAGAACATTTCAAATATGTACTTTTGGGCTGTTCAGCACTTCTCATGTTCTACGCTGTTAAACATACTGTATAGCAGTAACTAAAGCCTCAAATCTTTTTGTGTATGATGCTACAAGTTTGGCACACCCATTTTTGGGTAGTTTCTCCCATTCTTCTTTGCAGAACCTCTCAAGCTCCATCAACTGGATGGGGAGCATCAGTGTACAGCCATTTTTAGATCTCCAATCTCCAGAGATGTTCAATCAGGTTCAGGTCTGGGCTCTGGTTGGGCGACTCAAGGACATTCACAGAGTTGTCCCAAAGCCACTCCTTTGTTATCTTGCCTGTGTGCTTAGGGTCATTGTCCTGTTGAAAGATAAACCTTCAACCTAGTCTGAGGTCCAGAGCGCTCTGGAGAATGTTATCATCCAAGGATGATCCTGTACATCACTGCAGTCATCTTTACCTCAACCCTGACCAGTCTCCCAGTACCTGCAGCAGAAAAACATCCCCACAACATGCTGCCACCACCATGCTTAACTCTAAGAATGGTATTGGCTAGGTGATGAGCAGTGCCTGGTTTCCTCCAAACCAGGTGCTTGGCACGCAATCCAAAAAGTTCATTCATTTGGAGTGCCTTTTTGCAAACTCCAGATGGAAAGTCATGTGCCATTTACTGAGGAGTGGCTTCTGTCTGATTGGTGGACTGCTGCAGAAACGGTTGTCCTTCTGGAAGATTCTCCACAGAACAACGTTGGAGGTCTTGGTCACCTCCTGACTAAGGCCCTTCTACCATGTTCACTCAGTTTGGCTGGACAGCCAGCTCTATGAAGACTGCTGGTGGTTCCCAACTTCATCCATTTACAGATGATGGTCCCACTCTGCTCAGATTTTTCTCCTAATATCCTTCCCCAGACACTACACTATGGGACCTTAAATAAACAGGTGTGTGCCTTTCCAAATCATGTCGAATCAACAAAATTAACCACAGGTGTCCTCCAATCAAGCTCAAGCAACATTTGAAGGATGATCAGTGGAAACGAGATGCACCTGAGCTCAATTCTGAGTCATTCCAAAGGCTGTGAATGCTTATGTATATGTAATATTTTTGTGTTTTTAATTTTAATAAATTTGCAAAAAGTTCAAACAACATTTGTATTTTGATGGAAAAAGTAATAAGGTTGTAACATCTGCAAAAAGTGAAGCACTGTGGAAACTTTCTGGATGCACTGTATCAGTATAGAATTACTGCCTTCTGAAAATTACTCAACACATCAATACATGATACAGTTAGATATTGTTTGATCTCAAACTCACATGTCTTCAGTGTATAACAAAAAATAAGAGAATTTGCCTTTTTATTCCACTGCTTTTATAGATAAATGATAAGTGATTACCTTAATCGTGTGGACATAAACTTAAAAGTTTTTTAGTACTATTTGCTGAGGAACTATTCACGAAAGCTGCTTGATTTTTAATTTAAATAATACTTTTGTTCCACTGATTAAAAAAATGTTTAGCCCCAAGGTAAAGTCTAGACCCTGTTTGAGTTTGTGCCCCACTGGCCAGTACTGGATCAGCACAGCATTGCTAGCAGTGCAAAGCTATCTGGGACAAAAGGGACTACGTGCTCTGGCCAAAAGGTGGGGTGGTCATAACATGGATTCTGATATGAATGACTTTCTAGAAAGCTAGCTGACAGAATACCTGAGTGTAGAAGAGCAGGTGTTCTCGGACTGTGAGGTTGTCGAAAAGCACATCATGCTGTGGGCAGAGGCCTAGGCTGCGGCGGATAAGTGCCATGTCCTGGCAGATATCATAACCATTAATATAGGCTCGGCCACTACTGGGAGGAAATAAGCCTGGAAGAAAAGAAACAAAGAATGAATACAAAGGTACTGGCAAAGAGGAGCAGCCAAATTCACTGATCTCCATTACTGACAACTGGCAGCCAGTGCTCACAGATAACATTTGCATTATTCAACTGGTGATAACCTGACATTTGCCAAGATAAGATGTATCCATCAATACATAGTCAAGATAATCAAAAAGCATTCTACCAGTCAGCATGGACAGTGTAGTGGTCTTTCCAGCTCCATTATGCCCCAGCAGCACAGTGATCTGGCCTTCAAACATGTTCACAGTGAGATCTTTCACTGCCACTTTGGATTTATTGCCCACTTTGAAAACCTGTAGGGAGAAAACATGTATCTCAGGACTTGACATCAACTATACAAATCTCAAACAGAAAGCAGAATAAAGAACAAAAGTGTTACTGCAGTAGCTCACATACAGCTTACATAATGTTCTTGCTCATAAAAGGTACAGAAAATAATACAAGATTATCTTAGAAAGTACTGGCTGACCTCTCTTAATAAAACTGCTGGTCAGGACACACTTTTGTCTCACAATACCTTGGCCAAGTGTTTGATCTTGACTCCTGAGACCAGCCCAGCTGGCTCTTCTTCGATGAACTCGCCCTTCAGTGCCTTCTCTGCATCCTCCTCTTCCTCCTTCTCCATCACCTGGGCAACCCGGGGGCTGCTGCACCAGTAGGAGGGCTGTGGAAAGCATGTATTACAACTCCATAGATACTCTGATCCTAATAATCTGCAGGGAATGATTTGCACAATCTGTCCATGAGGTGAAATAGACCTATAAGAAAAATTGCACGCTAGTGCAGTGGCAACATATGACATTTTAACACAAGCTAATACAGAACATTTTTCACTTCTGAATAAAATGCACTAATGCTGCAGCGAAACATTTTGTTTGAACTTTTGTAACTTCACTTACATGTGACAGTATCTGTAGTGTCCTCTAACAGACACTACACCAGCACGCTAGGGTAAAATTTAGAGTTACAATTAAGCCTTAAAAGCACCCTTGAAAGTGTTAAGGAATTGACAATTAGGTTTGTATACATTACACGTCCAATTGTTTGTGGATACTCAGCTACCTTAGGCATAATTGCTGACACAGATGCACAAGTGCCTGTCTAGTCCCTGTGGAGAGGTACTGCCAATATAGCAGATAAACATGACCCTATTGGCACCATGCCTAATGCCATGCATGAGCTAAAGGGGTTTAAATCTCCCACAACACTGATGAGCTTTGAACCAGCAGAACTGAGTTTCTGAAATGATGTTCTCTACTGAATACTTTTAAGATGAGTTGAGAACATCCAACATACTGACCTCAATAATACGCCACTGAATGCAATAAATGTAGCCATGTAGGTTATCAGGAATTCACCAAAACCAGACCTATTCATCAGACTGCCCAATAGAGACACAACAGGACACATTTCCACTGCTACAGATTCCAGTGGTGGTGTGGAGTGTGGTGGTGTGGAGTATGGAGTATGAAGTAAGGAGTATGCAGTATTTAACTCCATAAAGACATTTGTTTTCAACAGGACCTACACGCGAGGAATCTCTAGATTCTAGCCTCGTCTATTAGCTCAGGATATTTTCTGAGTGAACAACAGAGCACTTTTGTAAGTCACTCTGGTTAAGGGCATCTGCTAAATGCCATAAATGGTGTGCATCACTCCATCTGACACAGCATTGTGGTTGGTGATGTAACATTTGCATGCAGCTGGTCGGCCATGGAAAGCTATGTAATGAAGCTCCAGGTGCAGAGTTTATTTTGCTGATGTTAATACTAGAGGAGGTTTGGAACTCAAAGTCATCAGAGTTCATGAGTTTGATCCACTATGCTTCTCAAACTGTCCAAGCTCTGACATTTCATGGCTGCATTGCTGTGTGTATGCTTCAATAATACCATGCATAGTTAATTGTGGAATATTTAGGTGGCAAAAATTTCACAAACTAAAATGTTGCTACAGCAGCATCCCAGTACAGTATGGTTTCAGTGCACTTTAGAATGACCCATTCTTTCACAAAGGTTTGTAGAGGCAGACTGCGTGTCTAGGCTCTTGATGTTACACTTGTGGCAGTTAGACTTAAGTAAACACTTAAATTTATCAATTCTTGCTCAAATCCTATTTTAACTTTTTTTACTCTGATATTCATTTCATACATACATTCAATGATGATGATGAAGAGTCACCTACCAGCACAAAAAAGTACCAGGGCCGTGGCACTCCATATTCCCCAGGGAAGACCGCCTCCACGTACCAGGCCACCAGACCATATAGCACAGTGTCCAGCAGCAGCAGCCCCAGAACCTGGGCCAGTGAGAAGTCATCATCCACTGTTACTGAGTCAAACATGTTACTCCACTGAATCCCTGTGCCTGATGAAACAAAAAAAGCCCAGCACAAGAATACAGCAGGTCACTTTCAAAACAAGGTGAGGGAAGGTAGTTACATTATTCATGATCAGAAATACGTACAGTAAAGGAGAGATAATGATGGAGTACAGTGACTGACCTTTGCCCTCAAACATGCCAATAAGTTGGGCGCCCATAGCCATGGCCACATTGGAGATGAGACAGGCAGACACTTTCTGGGCATGGGACAGCAGGTCATAGCGGGGCCACAGGAAAAGATATGGCAGGTAACTAAAGAAGTAGATGAAGCCACCAGCTGCTGCACCAACATTAGCTATGAGAAGGAGGGAAACGGATACAGTAAGAGAGAGAAAGAGAGGTAAACACTACTGACACTACTGGATCACTACAATAATATTGTAACTTGTTTGGGAATTAAGCAACACACATGTGGCTGGATTCAGTGACACCTCGATGTTTCATTATACTGCAGCATTTCAAGCAACAGACAATACACCTTCTTACAGAGAGCGCAAATGAAATTACTGTGTGTGTGAAATGGCAGGTGCATGTGGTGTGAATAGAGCTCTATTATAAATGACCAGGTCCTGTAAGAGCTGTGCACACTCCTTGAGTTCTCTATGATACTGTTGTCACAGACACACAAAAACAGACATATAAATACTGAGGGGAAAAAAAACTGAAAAGGACAGGAAAAGAAGGTTTTGTACAAAACGCAAGGAAAATTATATGTTGGGTTATTTTTCCACTGGTACACGAGGGCACGGGCAGAAAGAAAGAAAATGCCTGATGTGAGTGCCATTTTGAGCTGCAATGGGGTGAACAAAATGTGCAGAAACACACTTCCATTCGTAGTCCCCCTTTGGGTGGTGGGAGAGGGGATAAAGGGGCTCACATGCTGTAGGACAAGATGGTGCTACTTGCTAAGACAGTGAAAGAGAGAAAAACAGAAGCCACCTGGTTTCTCATCACACATATGACCTGGGTGAACAATCTGTAAAAGTTATTTTTTTTGTTTGTTTGTTTTGTTTGTAAAGAGAAATTGAGGGACAAATCTGGAACCGCACTTTAAAGCAGCAAAAAAAAAAAAAATACGCAAAACATAGGGATTTTATTCTGTTTTCTTCTGGTTATTGGAGTCTGTCATTCCAAAATGCAAACAAATGGCTAAACAAATAAAACCAATACACTTTTTAATCAGCATGTTTCATTTGACCACAATTCACCACTAGCCCTGCCTTTCTAGAGCACCTTCTGCCACCAAATATGCAAGCAGAAACCTGTTACTTGATATGGCCACCATGAACAATTCAAAACCCAAGAGTCATATTTGCTCAAAGCAGAGCAAAGAGAAGCAAAGAAAGCCAACAACACTACAGCAGCAATGTAAAACATCTGCTCCAACTGTAGACAAAAGCAGCGTTTCTCAACCCTGGTCCTAGAAGCACCCCTGCTCTGCAAATTTTAGAGAATTCCCTGCTTTAAAACATCCTCTGCAACTGTCAAAGAGCTTGTTAACGAGGTAATTAGAGGTGTTTGGAGCAGGGAAAATGCTAAAATGTGCAGAGCAGGGTGCCTCCATAAAGGCTCTACTGTTGTGGTTCTGTCCTGGGAAGCCCCTTAAACCGAGTGCAGGCAGTGGGAGACAGAAGGATGTTAGCCAAGCTGGCATCCATGCTGGAGAGTGCCTCCTACCCAATGCATGAGACTCTGGGCAGCACTGGGCAGCTCCTTCAGTAAGTGTGTGAAGGAGCATATCGCAGGTCCTTCCTACCTGACCAGCTCTTAGCAGATGATGGACACACACACACACACACACAAGCATAACAATGTGCAACATTTCTTCGATCTCCCCATTTGTAAATTAACTGTGCATATTTTTCTTCTGAGTTTTTTACTTTTATTACTTATAAATGTTCATATTGTAAATCCTTTACTGTTTATTCATCTACTTCTCATACTGAGTGGCTTGCTATGCCTTTGCTACCTTAATGTGAATCTCCACACTGCGGGACTAATAAAGGATTATCTTATCAAAGGAACAAGGACTCTATTCAACTGAACGTGACTCGGGACACTGAAATAGTGTCAGTGTGGTTTTCCTTTCAAGTAGAATTATGTAGCACCACTATCGTTGCGACTAAAGGCTCAGAGCTGTACAGGCTCAGAACTGCACTGTGTAACTTGGGAAGGAAATGCTTGAGCAGACTGAGTAATGCTGCAGAACTTGTGCATAACTGTGTAAAATGCTGGAATGTTATACTATCACATTAGTCCACATGATTATTTCACTTCAGATGTCAGTTCTGTATGTTTCAGCTTGTAAAATGCATGTAAAAACCCAAAGTGCAAATTCCAGTTTCAAACCGTACGGGGAGCCAAGAAGCAAAAAATGCTAATTGTTGCCTAATACTGCTTTATTATTTCCATTATAAGGAAGGTCACCATATGGAGAACCTTAGCCTGGAAAACAAGTTTTATTTAAAGTAGAACCTGTGTATGTTAGCAAGCACAAGCAGCAATCAGAGTGGGAGAAGGAATCGACCAAGAGGCCTTATTTTTGCCCACTAAACTTTTTTGACCCAGTGTAGATAACATGGAGTCATTAGTTTTCAATGATCTTTTCTGACAAACAGCAGCAATTTATATCGAGCTTACTTTGTTTTGAAGAAGAAAGAAAGACCATTATAGAGGGCACAGATGGGAAGTAATGAAGTATGATTTATGAATTAAGATTTTGACTTTAAATTTAACTTGTTTACTTCAGATGTTGGTGAATCTGAACATCTACAGCTTTGGCATATGTGAAAAACAAACTGAGTCACTTCTGTAATCTGAATTAAATTGTTTCCAAATCTATGTGCATCTTTTTATCTACTAGTATTTAATGTGAAGAACCACACTCACAGATAACCTGTAACTGACACACTCACACAGCCTCAAGGATTATAAAAGGATAATTGCAGGTCCTCCGTTATCCTTCTGTTTTGTTATTTCCATAGAGGCCACTAACTATTCTGTGCAACATCCACAAAAAAGTTCAATGGCTTGTGTTGTCCACAACAGGAAACACAGAGACAAAACATAAAAAAAAATACCAGCATCAGCAACACCCTACCAGCCACACTGAACAGAACTTAAAGACTATGCAAAACAGTGTATGTTTGTGTGACAAAGAGAGCGACGGAGTCAAATGCACAGTCAAATGGAGAGCACTTCTTCCAGATTATCAGTATCAGAATCAGAATCACAAACAAAACAAACAAACAAACAAAAAAACACAGAGCATTGTAACAGGCTACACACACAGTTCAGTAAATGCACACAAAAACATCCATAATGATGTAATTTATAAAGTGCTAATTAATGTAATAATGTCTCAGATCTAGTGCACTTTGTCAAGATCATCTCTTATTAGCACTAAAAATCTAAATAACTAAGGGGGGGGTAGTTAAATAATCTTAAAATAGTCAAATAAGTTAAATAATAGTATAATGTATTATAATACACAAATATTCAAAATATTAGACAGATTAGATTTCGTTTAGATATTTTTACTTGCTAAGATTTTTTTTCCAGACATCAAATTAGTTAGAAAGAAAAGCCAGAATTACCTCGGGAGAAAAAGGAGCTGATCATGAAACTGAAGCTGATGGTGGCCACAGCAAAGATCAGCAGGAAGATGAATACTAGTGAGGGGTCACTGTAGGTGAGCACGGCTCCATTTGGACTCACCTTTAACACATGCGACAAAATGACACGTCACAAACAGATGCCAATCTTTTTGGAAATCACAAAAATAGTGGTTCTCTGGCCAAAAGATTTAAACTATGGGAGGAAATTATGTATGTATTTAAGTACGCTTTCAGACACTACTGTGTTGAAACCACTGGAGACGAGCAGAACTCACCCTGACACACAATAGCAGAGTGACAAAGAAGATAGAGATGGAGAGGAATAGGAAGAACATCAGGAACCATGCACTCCAGTGCAGCCAGTTACTGAGACCCATCATGCGCATGTACTCCTGGAACACACAGATTAAAATCATCAACACGGAAAACACACAATTAAACACACTTACAACACAAATAACAAACATTCCAGCCTTTTCTGCATCTAAAGCACAGCGCACTCACCACCAGTCCTCACAAAACACCCACACACACCTTTAGTTTCCTCTCCTTCTCCTGCACCACAGCACGGACAATGTTGAGGGAAGTGTAGGTGAAGCTGAGGACCAGCAGAAGTGGAAGCTGGTTTTGAATGGCCAGGATGAAGACATCATAAATGAAGGCTGGGTAAGGGAAGCGTGACAGAAGCACCCGTGTTTGGGTGAACAGGGTAGATGCTGCCGTCCTGTTGTAGGCCTTCATGATGGCTTGGTCCACGGCATGCTGAATCATGAGAAAGCCCTCCCGGAAGTAACCTTTCCAGGGACCAAAAACGATGGTGCATTAACATAAAGGTTTCAGAACTTTGTTTGCCAAATGTAAATAAAGTGATGCTAGAAATCAACCTGCTCCATCACAGTATGTGGAGAGAGTAATCCCTCTGTTCTGCTACACAAATATTCCCATTTTCAAGAGCACACAGCACTTCCATATGAAAGGAGCAGATAACACAAAAAACGGAATGCTCGGAAAAGCGATTTGCTTATTCACATGTAACTGAACTCATTTTCTAATATTATTGCTAAATATCGTATTGATATTGTGCTTTAGTCCATGATAAATGTGTTCAGTGTTATGTAACACTTCTTAACTGTATGTATGAAGCTGTTTATTAATCCTTTACTTTATTTGACAATGTTGTCTTTTGTTGCCTGAACAGTTTCAGCATTTTAATACAATGGTATTTTCCAGTTTTTAATGGTCTGCTCACTGTGTGCAATTTACTCTAAAAGACAGCAATGGGTTTTTTTTTAGTTCCCCTCAATAAATCTCATTAGCTACCACAAAAATAAAGATAACGTGATCACTCTGCCCTACTGTCATCTCTAGTGGCATTATAAGCAGATTACACTGAGGGGAAAATAGGTTTTGAAGCAAGAATTTGCATCTGTCTTTGGAAAAAGAAAATCACTTTCTTAATTTAAGTGTAATAAAAAGACTAAATAAACTCAGATAAAACTCAGTCTGTGCTAGTGTTGAATGAACTGCATCGCCAGCCTTTTTTGCTTAAAACCAGAAGCAGAAACCAGTCCAAACTGTGTGTCCAAGTATGTATGCTTAAAAAATGTATGAAAGCCCTTTTTTGTAAATAGATAATACATTATGGTCATATTACTAATCAATATTAATAATGACCTTTTGAAAACAATTTCTGAAAACCTTTTAAAAGCCTTTAAAAAACTTTAAAAAAACCCTTACTAAACATATTTTTAAATTATTTAAGACAGTTTCACATTTGTGATCATTTCAGATTGCTAACAGTACTTTCACGATCATGTCTTTTTTCCAGAATCCAGGGGCATAGTTGGTGCATTTGATCTGAAAAACTCAATTCCTTCACAGTCTTCACACATATTCACAGCCTTTGCTCAATATTTGTTGGAGCACCTTTGGCAGTCAAGTCTTTTTGAGTATGATGCTACAACCTATTTCCATTCTTCTTTGCAGAACCTCTCAAGATCCATCAGATTGGATTGGGAACATCTCCAGAGATGTTCAATAGGGTTCAAGTGTGGGCTCTGGCTGAGCTCTTGACTATGTGCTTAGGGTTGATGTCCTGTCCGAAGATAATCCTGCCCCAGTCTGAGGTCTTGAGCGCTCTGGAGCAGGTTATCATCAAGGATGTCACTGTACATCACTGCAGTCATCTTTCTCTCGACCCTGACTAGTCTACCAGTCCCTGCTGCAGAATAATATCCCCACACCACCATGCTTCACTGTAGAAATGGTATTGGCTAGGTGATGAGTAGTGCCTGGTTTCCTCCAGACATGATACCTGGCATTCAGTCCAAAAAGTTCAATCTTTTTGTTTCCTCGTGGTTTGATAATCCTTTAGGTGCCTTTTGGCTGTCATGGCCACTCTACCACACAGGCCTGATTGGGTTCTTGATCACCTCCCTGACTAAAAACCTTCTACCATGATCACTCAGTTTGGCCAGCAGCCAGCTCCTGGAAGAGTCCTGGTGGTCCCAAACTGTCTCTGAGGTCCACAGACAATTGGCTTGGTTTCTGCTCTGACTATGGGACCTTATATAAACAGGTGTGTGCCTTTCCAAATGCCCAATCAACTGAATTTACTACAGGTGTTGTCCAATCAAGCTGTATAATCCTCAGAAGGATGATCAGAGGAAACAAGATGTCCCTGAGCTCAATTTTCAGTGTCATGGCACAGTGAATACTTACGTATATTTTTGTGTTTTTTATTTGTAATAAAATTGCAAAGATTCCAAACAAACTTTTCTCACTTTGTCATCTTGGAGTAATGTGTGTAGAATTCTGTGGGAAAATTTAATTGGATCCATTTGAAATAAAGCTGTAACAACATGATGTGCAAAAAGAGAATTGCTGGGAACACTTTGCGGCTGCACTGGAGAACATTTCACCATCTCACATGGACTTTATAGATTTCCTCCTGTGGTTTGTTTGCTCACATAAACAATGAGCATTGGGAGATGTTTACCTGTTAGTAACAGTGCATAAATAAAACACAGAAAGCCCCTTATTATCTCCCTGAAGACCTTAACTCACAGTTCACTGATGACAGAACAATTGATTCACTTCACGTGGTCTCCAAAGCTCAACTCAAATCAATGTGAAGATTATTGTTCTCGAGTATGTGCTTAAAACAGCTCATTCATTAATTTTCAAAAGTTTTATTGAACAGAAGTATCAATGATGATCAATTATTGATACTTAAATTAATTGTTTATGATTGCCAACTGACCTGGGGTGCCTCCATGGGCATCATGCTGCTCTCGAGGTCCAGGCAGCTGGAAAAGTGGGAAAAGGCTAAGTGTGTGCCAGTCCAAGTCATTATTTGGATTTAGCTCCGATTTCTCCCGGGCAGGTGCGTTTCGGGGACTATATGTGAAGCGCAGGTGATAGTTGACCTGCAGGAAGGAGGATAGAGGAAAGAAAGAAGGGACAGTGAAACTGTGAGGTGAAACAAGTAACTGATAGAACATAAAGACTAACTTTGATAAGACTCTTCCAAAACTGTACATAAACAAAGCATGTAATTCCATTCTTAGTTAAATTTAGTTACAGTCATTGCCAGGGCTTTGAAAGAGGTAGACGTTGCACTGGCTGAACAAGTAAACAACAACCTGTGTTGGGGTATGCACACATCTTGTGGCAAGAAATTCCAAAAAACTAGTTAGGCAAGAATTTGAGCATAGAGGTTTTATAGGCAGTTGGCTTTGAGACTTGTGAATCTCAGTGAAACTAGTGAATCTCAGGAAATTAGAACAAAACGAAAAAGTAAGTAAGTTTCAAAAAGTTTAAAATATTGCACTGTTTTAAATTCAAAAAGGTGATTTTTATATTCATTATACTTTAGTTTTACTTTCGGTTAGTATGACTTGAAATCACAAAATCTAATATTCTCAAATTAGAATTAAATTAGAATATTACAAGATATAAAAAGATTTTTTGGAAAAGGAAATCTGCATGTCCATGAACTTTGCCAGCAGCAGTGTTGTAAAATCTCCTTATAGATGCTGTTTGACTTTGAGCTTAAAACACAGCTTTCTTAAATTGACGTTTTTTGACAAGCTCAAGGCTGTGGTCATCTGTTTTAATGTTGCACCTTTTCCTACCACATTTCCCCCTTCTAGTCAAATCTCCCTTAATAAGCTTTGATACAGCACTCTGCAGAGAGCAGCCACAAATGACCTTCTGCGGCTTACCCTCCTTGTGGAATCTGTTTGTGGTTGTCTGTGCTGAACTAGACACAGTACTTATATGGTTTGATTAGTAAATTAGTCATTTAGTCAATTAGTCATTCTGATCAAAAGTAAAACAAAAAAGGCTTTGAAATATATCATCTGATATGTAATGAATATATGTAACACATATGACAGTTTACCTTTTTGTATTAAATGATGAAAATAGACTGTGATATTCTAATTCCCGGGGACGCATTTGTATATTCAACAACACTGAAATAGTTATTCTGGTTTTATTGTCCCATACAGGAAGACTAATACAGTTCTTTAGCACTTACCTGCAGTGGGAGAGGCTCGTCATCATGAGCAAAGGAGTGCTCAAAGACCATTGCTGCCAGGATTTTGGCTGATTCAGGGTCGGTTTTCACAAAATCTTCAAACTGCTCCTCAGTTTCAAAACTACGCACTGGAGTTCAAACACAAATGTTCACATCAGAGAAAGAAGTGTTCAAACAGTACCTAACCCTTGCATTCTGACATGCGTTTGGAACTTAATGCAGTTACTTGTTTTCAGTTATTCTTTATCTCATAATCTTTTTCGTCAAAATAAATTAATTCACCTTTGGAATTTTAAACATCAGAACTAATTTCACAGGGACTAAAATGAGAGAGAAAAGTTCAACTCTAATATATTACTAGAACAGTGACTATATATTCCAGTATCATTACTATCTTAGTAGGATCACATCCATAAGTAAACAGCCAACATTGTTTTAATTATCTGCATTTATTATTATTATTATCTAGGTTGTTTTAGGTAATGTCAAAGTTTTCCACCGCTGATGAGTATGTGAACTCTCTCAGCTAGTATAAGCAGACATTTTGCAATCAATCATACAGTCAAGTATCACTTCCATGTGACATGTTTTAGGGGGAAAATTAAAACAGCTAGGATTGTTGTGCAAGTTTGCAGTTTACAAGAATCCAAAACCACATGTAGTTCTAGGTGCTGTGGGAGTCTACAACAGAGTACTTTAAAAGCATATATTTCAAGATTTAACAATGAACACCTTTTCTTTGAGGGAAAGAAAATACCTTTATATCACAGTAACACATTTATACCACAATAATACCTTTATACCAAAGTAACCAGAGAATTATTATTTATTATTGGTTTCATTTCCCCCTTTACTGGGGTTTCGGAAGTTTTTTTAATCTTTGGTATTTCTTGAACAAAATTAAATGGAAAGAGAATGTCAGACTGGACATTCAGCCAGGTCACATCTCTGGCCCAAAGCCAGAATAAAAGAGGTTTTGTCTTATGTTTATTTAAGTGAACCAAGCACGATAAGTTCAGTGTCTGCTGTTAAACAAAGAGACAAAACTAAGAGGATAGACAGGTTTTACTGGCAGGTCTACTTTCTGGAAAAATATTGTCCCTGTTCCTTTCTTTGCCCTCGTTCTCCACCTGCCAGATCTGTCTAAGGAATGGTTTCACCTGTTTCCCTTGTTTGATCAGTATCAACAAGGTGCCAGCTGGAAGCATTGCTCAATCTTCCAATGACCAATCAGCTTAATCCTCAAATCATCTGATTCAGATGGCTCTCTTTGATTGGACTGGACTAGACTTCACGGCAGTATCAGAGAAAATCAGTGCTGCTGTATGTTCTTCCTCTTTCAGTACATGACAAGAGAGTCAGCTGAACTATGGTCAGCAAAGCCCGAATCCTCTTTCCCCTGAGAGACAAACAACAAAAACCACCATCTACAGGTCATGCACTTTCTAGGGTTCTCTTTTATATCAATCACACCAGATCTCTCTCCGTGCAACACAGCTGTTAGAAATCTATACTGTGGTTTGCTTGTATAATTTTTCTGCATTTTTCATGCAGTTAGTCACACACAGCAAGAGCTGGCCTGACAAATCCATACTGCATAACCTACCATGCATCCACGTTCCATTATCTTCAGCCTTTCAGGCCACTTAAAGGAACACAAACATTTATCAAATATTTTTTTAAAATAACAGACAACTTCATTTATGTTTAGAATGCTGTGTGCTAGGATTCAATCTGGGATTCTTTTTCTGGCTCTAGACAACTAGATAATACCAACAACAGTGCACAGCCTGTTTTCCCTGAATTATCCAGTGCTACAGCTAATTGTTTGCATCTTCATGAACTGAAAGTGCTTTAGAATATTAATACAGCTATTACAAACAGTGCGACTTCCTCATTAACTTGAGTAGAGTCTTTTTTCAGTGGGACAAAACCCTTCCAGTATGAGTGTACCTGTACCCTGAGGTCAGTTTGGACATGACGGTTCAGTCTTACAATGGGAAAAAGCGCACACAGTCCTTTGTGTCACCTTTGTGGTCCTTTGTGAGTTTGACCAATGTTACTTAACCCTGGTCCTGGACACACCCTGTCCTGTACACTGTAGTGCTGTCCAGGACCAGTTTTCAGAAATATTGAATTTAACTACAACATCATTTCTACCATTTATTCAGAAGCCACAAAAGCTAATGTTCAAGTTTTCTTTCTACCCTTTATCTTTTACAAAGATAAGTAGCTTATATAAACACATTCAACCAGGGATAGGACTGGGCTGTTCCCCTCATTACTCTTACCAGCGCTGATGAAACCCTGGGTCAAACTGAGCTGCACATCCTCAGCCACCTGCCGGACCACACTGGAGTTGGCAGGCACATAGGCAAGCTGAAGGCCAAAAAGCTGATCAGGTGGACTCTCAAGTGAGAAGCTCCTGTAGTGTGTGGCATTTGGGTAGTTGGTGGCAGACACTTTCTGACGCAGGACTATCAGGATTGCGGAGAATAGGAGGGGCAAGGCAATCTCCACAAGCGTGACCAAGATCTGACGCTTCTGCAAAAGACAAAAATACATATTGAATAATACTGTATCGTTGTCTTACGCTGAGCATGTTAGGACACACTGAGTATGTTAGCATGTGTATCAGAGGTATCATGTAAGCATGGACAAAGGATTACATCTGAATATTATTTAAAAAAATGCTTTTTTGCTGTTTTAAATATTGCATTTATGATGTTCTAAAACAGAAATATTTTAAAACTTCTGTTGTAATTTAAAATGTATCAAATCAATTGTATTGTATTGTAGACAGACATAATTTCCATTAATGCTACCAAATTATATTTTAGACATAGATTACATAATCCATCCAATCCAATTGACAGAGGAACAAATTTTCTGTAACTTTACTTTGGCTTTCTTGCATTTTTACTCTGTATACTTTTGAGCAATAACGTTCCCTCCTTATCTTGTTTAATTCCACACTCTGAACTTTTAGCCCTACATAAACATTTGTTACTGTTACTGACCATAAAGAGACCGCACCAAGACCTGGTTTTCAGTTAGCCTCCACTGGGCCACGTCTCCTAGCAACCACAACTGCATCAGCAGGAGGGTGGAGGACAAACAACTCACCCCATCCAGGGGGAATTGGAATAAAGCAAGACTTCTTGCAACACTTCTGAAGCTATTTGATTGTGCAAGTTCAGTCCAAAGGCTGTATATGTTGTCTATACTATGCTCAAGCATGCAACATCACAGGACAAACATGTAGTACAATGCCAGCCAAAACACACACCTCCTGAATCTGGCCTCCTGGGTTGGTCAGATTCAGAGATAGCATTGTGGTGTAGGAGGCAGGGTCTAAATGGAGTAATTCATTTTGACTTTCATATTTGTAAATGCAAAGGATTTTTTTACAATTACAATAAGCACACAGGAAACATTTAAGACTATAAACTGAGAAAGGAAATACCTGCAAACGTCCGTGAACTCTCAAATAAAACTAGGCATTAACTCTCTAGAACCTGTGTTAAACATTTATCTCAATTTGACAATAGTTCCAATTCAGTGCACACAGTCCTATCGTACTATTACATGATATGGAAAACATATTTACTTTGGCCAGTTGCTGATAGTAAGACTTTGTGCTTCAATAGATAAAAAATCAAGGCAGATCTTAGCCAAAGATCTTTTTCCCAGAAAGGTTAAAGGGCTAAAGCAGATGTTTGACTATGAAAATCCTTTTTGCTCCCTACCCTACCAAGATAATGCTTTATGAATCACCTTGTGCTTAAACCAGATTTGGTTAAAATATGCAATGGATGCCTCCAGGGCAGCATTAATTGGATGCATATGGACTCAGTTTATCATAAATAGTCTTTTATATCATCCTTTAAAAAAAACTGGTTGAAACTGGTTGAAATATCTGTATTCTGCTCTGCTCTGTTTGATATGATTATCAAAACATGCATCCTTTTCATAAAACTCATCTTTTTAATTATTTACATCATTTTCAAAAGCAGCTCTTCAGTCAGAACACAACATTTGCATTTGATCAGGAGACACCTAACAGGAAGAACATCACTAAGAGCAAAAGGACAGAACAGTTTTACAACCCTAACGTCATCCTACTGTGTTCAATACTATTAAAACAATATATAAACCAACTCTTCTTAAAAAAGAAAAAAAAAATTTTTTTTGTTTTGTTTAAAATCCCTTTACTAATCGGTCTCCACTTCTGCACTGCAATCTTAAATAATATCAGATATGATATGAAATATACTTATACAGCTAATATGTCATTGAGGGTTCTCTGTGTGTAAATTTCAGATTAGCCTTTGCAAAACTAAAAAAGTGACTGATGGGCTCAGTTTGTGTAAAACAAACAGGCAAGCAGAAAAGAGATCAAATTCAACTGAAACTGAATCAGAAACATGCAAAACTTGTTTAACATGAACAACAAACATTAACACACAAAGCCTGAACTGCAGTTTTGACAGTTTGCTCAGTAAGAAATACAAAGCAGAATTTTAAGAAAAGGAAAACTGACTTGCTGAAGGTAGTTCTTCCAGAGAAGTAATCCAAACTGTCTTAGGACAGCCATTTTAGTATGCAGAGCTTCACAACCTGGAAACAGAAGACAAAATACTGAAATCAGGAACAGGCTGATGAATTACATGCTGAAAAGACTGCTTTTGGAAACATTCAAAGCTTGAGTGGGTTCATTTAATTTCCAATTACTATGATGACCATCACCAACCACTAACGTGTTACAGAATAAGACATAAGGTATAAGACTATGAGATGATGGACAATGTCATTTTAGACAGACTTAAAAAGGATTTAATATATTTAATGTAGGATTTTTTCTGAGTGGACATGATTTAAAAAGTTTTACGTGCAGGTACTGTTCTCATATTTCAGCAGTAACATTTGTAAAGCTGTGCCTTCAGCTTTCAGAGCACAGAAGAGAGATGTGTGAATGTGCTCACTTTGTTAATACAAACTGAATCACCAGTGTAACGCTGCTGTAATATGTGATACGTATAAAATAACAGATACAATATTTACTGTATGCACGCACACACACACACACACACACACACACACACACACACACACACACACACACTCCTCAGTGACACGTGTTCACCACATCCAAAATCAGTGTGTGTTGACAGCCCTTTAGAGTGTCTGACTTGGTGCTCTCTCCGTTTCTGTCAAATAAAAAGACTAGACTTACAGTTACTATAATAAATCCAGTTACATTCAGACCCAGTGCAACCACTGGTTTAGTGAAGCCATTACATCATACATCTGTATGTGTGTGTGTGTATCTAACAGGAGGCAGCACTGAGGTCAAACACAAAGACTGATTAATGAAGGCCTACTTTATGGCATGTTTGTTATCAAAGTGATCAGCTAGAGTCCAGAATCACTTTGCACACATGACTCATAGGGATCATTTCCCTCTGGAGAAAAGAAAACTGCATTGACAAAAGCTATCGTTTCACAGCTTTATGAAGTTACTTTGTGAAAACATTAAAATCGGACTAATTTCTATGCTCTTCAAATTTTCCACATTCCTCTGATCTCACTCCTCATGTCTCACTCCTCTAATCTCACTATCCATGTATCACTCCTCAGATCTCCTCTGATCTTACACCTCGTGTCACTACCCATGTATCCCTCCTCTGATCTTACACCTCATGTCTCACTCCCCATATGTCACTACCCATGTATCTCTTCTCTGATCTCACACCTCATGACTCACTCTTTATGTCTCACGCCTGGTCTCATCACTCAAACACGACCCTCACCTGGCGGAGCACAGTTTCAGCTGTTTGGCTCTTAATTCCGTAAATAAAGAGAAATAAAATAACAGACTAAATCCTTACCTTAAAACAGATCGGACACAATCAGGCGAACTTCATCAGCTGCAACAGAAATCTTCCTTTTCATACAAAACATTGAATGAACGTAAACTGCAGCAGTCCGGCCGCTGAGTGGGTCATTAGAGAAAACACAGCGGTTCAGATGACACTGCACCACAGCGGCCGACCAGTCCGGCCATTGTGTGGAAAGAGTCGTCAACAAACCACGTCACGTGACCCTTCCGGGGTGTCACGTGATCAAGCTTTATAATGGGCCAAAACCAAAACAAACTGGTTTTAAACCACAGTGACGGATTAATCACCTCTCTGAGGAACAGTCCAGCTAATAAACAGATATTTCTGTAAAATATTTCTGTAACAGCTTATGAATATTAACCTTCCACTGAGAAGAGGTACAGCTCAGAACAAAGAAGAGTCTAACGTTAGTCATTAATTTCACAGCGCTCACCATCTTTCTTCAAAAACTCTGTCTTCCATCAGACCTGCTTTTTCAGTCAAATCACAGTCACGCTCCTCCATCTTCAGTCCAATCACGGACCCACTCCTCCATCTTCAGTCCAATCACGGTCCCGCTCCTCCATCTTCAGTCCAATCATGGCCATGCTCTTCCATCTTCAGTCCAATCACGGTCACGCTCCTCCATCTTTGCTCCTCTATCTTCAGTCCAATCATGGCCACGCTCCTCCATCTTCAGTCCAATCACGGCCATGCTCCTCCAACTTCAGACCAATCACGGTCACACTCCTCCATCTTCAGTCCAATCACAGTCACGCTCCTCCATCTTCGCTCCCCTATTTTCAGTCCAATCACAGACACACTCCTCCATCTTCGCTCCCCTATCTTCAGTCCAATCACAGTCACGCTCCTCCATCTTCGCTCCCCTATCTTCAGTCCAATCACAGACACACTCCTCCATCTTCAGTCCAATCACGGTCACGCACCTCCACCTTCAGTCCAATCATGGCCATGCTCCTCCAACTTCAGACCAATCACGGTCACACTCCTCCAACTTCAGTCCAATCACAGTCACGCACCTCCACCTTCAGTCCAATCATGGCCATGCTCCTCCAACTTCAGACCAATCACGGTCACACTCCTCCAACTTCAGACCAATCATGGTCACACTCCTCCATCTTCAGCCCAATCACAGTCACACTCCTCCATCTTCAGTCCAAACACGGTCACGCACCTCCACCTTCAGTCCAATCACGGTCATGCTCCTCCATCTTAAGTCCAATCTTCATCTTTATCAGTCACACTCCATTTTCACCTTCCAAGACAAATGAGAGTTCTTGTCTGAGGGCAAACTGAAAGTCTGTTTTCACATTTAATAATAAAAATGAATGGAATTTGATTTAAATTCAATTGACTTCATAAGTTGATTTCTGTTTAATGGTCACAGATTAATCACGATCAATGTGTTCGACTAAGACTACAATAAATACATTTTAGACTGTATTTTACAACAGGGGGTTTCAAACTTTTTCAGTTGGAGAGCCTCTTTGTGGGGCACCTCACCCAAAATGCACACACTACAAATTTGTATCTTTTTTAATCAGGCACCACTTTTAAAGATATACTTGAATATTTTATACCTTTACAAAAAAGGTACTAAAGGGCGGGACTTTATCCCCAACCAGAATGCTGATTGTCTCTTTTTGTTGAAGGGTGGGACCTTTTCTGAACACACACATACTCCACAGCGTCAGGAGATATTCAGAAACAGGGGTGCCAAACTGAATCAGAAATGGGCTGGTGTGGCAGCAGGTTTTCATTCGAGCCAAATTGAAGCTGAAAAAACACAAACGATGCATGTTCATTTGGTGGTGGACGCACCATAGCCCCCCTAATTTACATACAATTTATATAACAAACACCTGTTAAAGCTTGTGAAATGTTACTGGTCCACATCCTCAGACAATGGTGAAAACCATAAAAGAAAATATACCAACAGGACTTTTCTACAAATCAAGCATTTACACAAGCATTCAGTTACCTATTGTGGCATTTATTTTTTTTATTTTTTTAGAAACTCCGAAACAAACAAGTAGTGGCTTTTTCCACATTTTCCATTCTTTTACATATATACATAAGCAAAAATTATTTACAGCCAGGACACCTTTAATGAAGTTACAGTACTGCCAAGATCTATTTATTAATAATTTAATGCTTAGTGTTGAATTCTGTTTCTCAAAACCAGGTATAATTCTACCTGCAGAGCACTGAACAAAACACTCAAATACACTTGTTGATTGCACAAGCAAATGTGACATCAGGAATAATTTTACAGCGCTGGGTAAAAGAAAGTGCTTTTACAAAAGAGGTCACAAAGAAACGGTACATCCAACATCACACATTAAACTAAACTTGTTGCAAAACGGTTGGCTTCTGTGTAATTTCACATATAAAAGCACATAGGTGAACCACTTGCTTCTCATAGTCACAGGCCGTATCACAGACAGTCTGATTTCAAGTGTCTTAAATGTTACAGTACAAATATTGCTGCCAAGTTACTCAACAGTAAAAATTTCAGTCAACCACACATGATTCAGTTTAAGAATGGAACCTTTGGCATCAGACAAACAAAAGACACCAGAAAGTATACAAAAATATATATATATATTAAAAAAAAAAAAGACATAAAAAAAAGACATAACTTACTCTTCAATACACATCAACATATTCAAGCTGTCTACAAATACATCAGTGCTCTGAAAGAGTTTAGTGAACTAGTTATGTTGAAGCAGTGAATACCCAGTATGAAAATTTTATGCATATCATGGAAGTATCATATAAGAAGACAAAAAAGCTTTTGGTTCTAAAAATACACATCAATGTAAATATATAAAATAACATTGGAAAGAGTCCTCGAGTTTCTCTGGTGGGAAGGATGTTACATGTGATTGCAAGTCTGTAGATTTGGCAGAGGTCTCATACAAAACAGAGGCAAACAAGAATACTTCAGGTATTAGTTCCAGTGGTCTGATCTTTGAAATGTTATGTGAAACCCTAAAGTCTTAGTTACACAGCAAAATAAGTATTCAAGTATTGACAGGCTTCTTGTTCTTCTATGCTTTCCCTTTTTTTTTTTTTTTTTGAAGGAATACCAGGCAAGCAATTAATAAAACCAGTTGAGGCCAATTACCTTAGGTTCATAATATAAAATGTCCTTATGTTAACTGCTTTAATCCATTATTAGCAACGGGAACAAGCATGCCATTGACAGTTCACAGTAGATAATCTAACAAGGGATTGAAAGACTGGTGTAAACCCATTGCCTGTTTATCACAGACCAGCAAAGCGCCAAGAGACAGCGCTGACAAAAAGGCACTCTTAACAATACTCACAATAACGGTCACTGAATCCATTAGCTGAGAAATAATGCATTAGTGACACTGATCTCATCCTCCTCCATTTCCATTCCTTCACCACTGTGAGCTGCAGTGTTCTTTCTTTTCACTTGCCTATGGGCTGAGTCAGAGGGCCTCTGCATAGGCACTATCAGACAAAAGCCAGGTGAGGCAGATGTGGAAGCAGACACCAGGTTAACAGGAGAGAGAGCACATGACACAAGGGTGGACGCAATGGAGGTAGAGGGGCTGCTACTTTGTACAGAAGAGTAGCCAGAGCTATGGAGGTCACTGGAGAGTGGCTGTTTCAAGGAAGATTTAGGTTGACAAGACCGAAACCTGCAGTGACTGCTGTCTCGTGTGTTCTCAGTGGTAGAGTCTTCCATTCCACTCATGCTATCATCACTGGAGGGAGCACAGCAGTGCAGCGTTTCTGTGGAGAGTTGCATCTCAAATGCAAGGGCAGAATCTACAAAACACAGTATTACATTTATTTAGAAAAACAAATGCGCTCCAAGAACATTTCAAAAGCAAAAAAGCAACAGACAGTTGAGGAGTAAAGCTGGAGAGCAAAATTTCAAAACACTGTAATACAAGACCTACCAGCTAGCTAGATTGATAGCAGGAGTTCTTGATAAAGAGAAAATGGTTGAAAAAATAAATCTGCCATCAAATGGTTCATTTGGTATTTACTAACAGTGTAGTACATAAAGTAAAAGGGTAAAGCTATATAATGCATGGAAAACCAAAAATTAAAATCAATAGAAAAAATAGAAATAGAAAACCAAAACTCACCTCAATATGCCAATAATATATGATGAAAATATGTAAAAGCAGAAACTCTAGAGCATGCTGTATTCATGATGCAAATACATAAATCTAAATAGATTTGAATCATATATTAGGGAAGTCCCAATAAAAACATTTTGCCTATACAGAGTCTGATCTTTGTGTTTGTATTAATAAAAATTTACATAAAATGAGCTGCTGATTAATACTAAAGTAAAATCTTTATATTAGTAACAGTTTAATATAATGAAACTTTGATTCATTTAGCTGTATAGTTCTGAAGTGAAATTTCCTATTATTTTCCTCATTTTCCTTTTTAAAAAAAATATTTATTATATATTGCCCAGCCCTACTGCCAACATATTCTTTAATACTAGATTATAAGAGTTGCTGCTGCCACCTCCACACATTTACAAGGCTTGATATGCAACCAAATACAATGTGCAGCCATATTTGCTAACGTGTAGCACAATATTCACATGGTTAGCATGGTTAGCCATTTGATTCACTTACTCTCAACATCTTTCTCTCCTTCACTTTCTTGGTCACCCTCATAGCCTGAACAGGAAGCATCTAAACTCCAGTCCAGGATGTCTCCCAGAACGGTCTCCTCCTGAGTAGACAGTTCAGCTGTTGGTGTGGCCACAAAGCTGCATCGGTGGGCCTGCAGGCTCTCGTCTCGGCTCCTAAAGTAAGTGGGTCAATATTTATTTTGGAACTGACAAAAAGTCAGGAGGGTTTCAGGTACAAAGACCAAAACGAATAAAAAGTAGATACATAATCAAAAATAACAAAGACAATACAATAATACCTCTTGCTGTTGCTACATGGAGAAGACAGGAAGGTATGGATGTCTGCTGAATGACCACTGGCAGTTGGATGGTCAATTTGCGGTTCTACCTCTGGAACCTGCAACACCTGGCACAGCTCTTTGAACCCTATTACCTGTAAATCACAATCCATCATCAATGGGTCGCCCTTTCTGAAAGGATATTTTTCCACACAGACAATCACTTCACTGAAAATGTAGACTGATCTGGGCAATATTTATTGAGCTACACATACAGAAATAATGCTTCAGTACTGCATTATTTATAAAGCAACAGGCCAGATGTGTCAGCAGGGAGTTCTAGAATTCTATGAGAATCTATTCCATGCAGCTTGAATATTCTCATTCGCTACCTGCAGGTTTTGCTGTAGGGTTGGAGTGTTGATAGGTCATCAACACACATTATTAATCAGGGATAGGTGTGGTGAGGTGACTGCCCATGGCATAGTATGCATGTTTTCAAGGCAAGCGCTTAAGACTGCAGACAAGCATTGTCCCATTAGAATAGAGCATCGGAGAGTGTGTTGGGAAAAGAGAGGGTCACTGGTGGCAAAGCCTCATTAATGTAACAATGGACTGAAGGTGCCAGCAATAAAACACTAGAAATGATTTGGGGTAAATGCTAAAGTAATTAGGTTTGCTGCTAACTACATTATCCACTACTGGGAACTACAAGAAGTGGGGTTGGTGTATAATACAATTGCAGTTTTGTGAGTATTTTTATTTTCCTTCTATCTCCTTTTCTTCAAACACCACACAACTCACATCTCAAGAGCAGTAATAATTCCTTCAATCTGGCTGCAGACCTGCATACAAACCTAGCAGTTGTTTAACCCATCACATGAATAAACATTGTGACATGAGAGTTAAAAGGCAAAACATCTAACAGTTATTGACACATTGCACATATCGGAAATAAATTTCAGCCACAAGTTGGAACCTTAAGAGATGCAAAGGGAAAATGATCCCAGATGAAACAGATCAAAGAAAGATGGAAGGAATACACAGAAGACCTGTACAAAAACAAAAATACACTTTTGTCGATGTTGGCTACACAGAAGGACCTTTAATTCTTAAAGTCAGAAAGGCCCTGAGATCACTGCCAAAGAAGAAAACCACAGGAATGGACAACTTATAAATATTTCGGAATTCTGAGGATGATTCAGTTGAAGTATTGAACAAACTATGCCAACAAATATAGAAAACAGCTCAATGGCCTGCAGACAGGAAGATGTCAGTCTATGTCCCAATACCAAAGAAAGGAGACAAAGATTGAGATTTGCAAAGATTGATACTATCGTACAACTTCCCTCATACCACGCGGCAGAAAAATCATGCCAAAGATCATCCAATGTAGACTAGAGCATTACATCAAAAGAGAACTGCCAGATATGCAGGCAGGATTCAGGAACTGCAGAAGAACAAGAGACATCACAGATACACGCTGGATCTTTGGAAAAAAAGCCAAGGAGGAACATGTGTATCATAGACTATAGCAAATCCTCAGAGTGTGTGGACCACATAAAATGGTTGAATGTACTCAGAAAAATGGGAATACCAGAGCATTATTCTAATGCGGAATCTCCACACTGACCAACAAACTACGGTCAGGATCTTAACACATCCAAAGGAGTAGAAGCAAGGCTGCATACCATCAACATACCTGTTCAACCTGTATGCAGAACATATAATGAGAGAAACAGGACTGGAAGAAGAAGAGGATTCAGGATTGGTGGAAGAAACATCAGTAACTTTCAATATGCGGATGACAACACATGCATAAGGAAGTCTGGAAGACCCGAAGGCCCTTGTGAAAAAGGTTAAAGAACAGAGTGAAAGATGGGACTTCAGCTCAGTATGAAGACTGAGGTCACGACGACAGGAAACGGTACCAGCTTTAGCATTGATGGATAAGATGGGGAAATTGTGGACAGCCATTCAGTTATTAACAACAAAGTATCCAGCACTCAAGAAATATGACACATCCTTGTCGGCAGGACAAGGATGAAGTAGCTTGGTAAGATCTTCAGATGTAAAGATCTGTCTTTAAAAACAAAGATCATCCAGAATTATCCAGACAATGGTTTACGCTGTTGTAATGTATGGTTGTATAAGCTGGACAATAAACCAGCAAAACAGGAGAAATATAGATGCCTTTAAACTTGGTGAAGACTTCTGAGAGTTCCCTGGACAACAAAAAGACAAGTAAATGGATCCTGAACCAAATCAAGCCCAACCTCTCGCTGGAAGCCCAGATTATAATTATAAATAAGAGATAAATAAGGGCCTGTAAGCAGCCCCACAATGCAAATTCTCACAGCATTGTTCCAGACTTTCTAGTAGAAAGTGTTCCTTGGACAGTAGAGACAGTTTCAAAAACAGGATAAAGTCTTTTTAATATCCTTTATTTCAGAAACTGAACAGGAAGGTGTCCCATAACATTTGTCCACGTAGTGCCAATTTTAATTAGCCAATACTCCAGGTTTTAATATCACTATTAATAAAGTAATATACAGGTAAATTGGAGCATTGTAAATATGCTGCCTTGTTATTATCCATGTCAGTCAAATGTCAAAAGCCATTTAGTGGTGTGGTAAAGTCACTAAAGTGTGGTAAAAGTTGTGATCAGAAACAACAGAAGAAAAAAAAAAAAACAGATATTCTGCATGTTATTCCCCAATGGATTGTGCTTTAAAAACCAAAAACACACAGGTTCACCAAGTAGTTCTGGATAAGAGAGTAATAAAATACATCCCAACTAACCTCAACATGTAACATGTCATTTTTAAAAATATTCTCTGAAATGTAGAAGAATACTTACTGGTTCTTCACTAATCTGCTGGTACGCATCTGTTTCAAATCTCTGCTTAACACCGATTAAGGAGACATGCCTGTAGTCTTTGGGAGCATCCTGACTGAAGCTAGCAAAGGGGTGAAAAAAGGAATGTGAATCAACATGTAGCAAAACTTAATGTCGCATTTTTCAGTCAAGACAACTTACAAAATCCTTTGAGATTTGAATATGGATGGAGCTACAGCAATTATTGAGTGTATTCCCGCACAAAAACTATTAAACTCTATATAAATTGTCATCGTATATTTGAGAGCGAGAGAGAACGAACAAAGACAATAGAACAGATTTGTACTCTTCACATACGTCAATGCGCAGGGTCAGTAACACTTGTCTATGCGCCTTGGTAAAGGGTCCAACAGAATCAAAACAACAACTGTGACTGATAACCTTGCACTCTGTCAGACTGTGTGGTTAACTACTCCAGCTACATCTGCTCTATATACAGAACAAAATGATATTATCTGAAGAATAACCACCACCGAAGAATATCTTGTGTTTTCTGTTTAGGTATATTGGCGAAAATTTGAGGTTTCTTGTTTTCATTATGTACAGTTTTCAGATTGTGTTCTTTAATGAACATCTCTTGCTGGTTGAATTTTCTCCACAAATGGCTTGGACATTCCGTCATTATTTCTACATTCCCTGAGTTTTCCTGAAGGTTACTGGCATGATCATGACCTGGATAAAGGCTTCTGAGGATGGAGAAGTAACAGAAAATCATGGAGAAGGAGGCCACCATGCAAACAACCAGGCAACTCCACTTTCACTTGGCATTATTGGAATAATGACACATGTGAACCTCAGCTTAACAGTACTAGTGTGGAACACAGCACACCTTTTACTGAGCAGCTGTGAGTCACTTGTAGACATGAAACAAGTGGTTTAAACTTTACTAAATGTAACTACATTATAGCCTGTTAAACTAGCTAACCAAGATATCTGTTTTTAGTAATGTATTTATTTTAGCTCACAACTCTTTTTCTCTTTCAATATTCCACCTTAAATACTGTGGCAGTTCAGAGTAAAATGTAGATCCAGAGATAATCCAAGCATGTCTTAGTATAAATCCTGCTGGAAATGTATCCGATTACTTGACATATATATATATATATAAATTAAATTCACACACACACAGATGGAGCCTGAGAGGTTCTGCAAAGACAAATGGGTGAAACTTCCCAAAAACAGGTGTGCCAAGCTTGTAGCATCATACTCAAAAATACTTGATGCTGTAATTTCTGCCAAAGGTTCTTCAAAAATGTACTGAGCAAAGGATGTGAATACCTATGTACATTTGCAAAGATTTCAAACAAACGTTATCATCATCATGGGTTATTCTGTGTAGAATTGTGAGGGAAAAATTAATTGAATCCAATTCAAAATAAGGCTACAAAATAAAAATGTGCAAAAAAGGGAATAGAATTGCACCGTTTGTGTATTTTATAGATAAAAGGGTTCAAGATCCTCTTAATATATTTTTAAGAGTTTACTTTACAAAATAAGAGCTTTTAACACATTGAAAATGTGTTACTATTACAGGGACAAGACATTTTACAATAAAAATACAATAGAAGACATAGTGAGAGTCACAAAAAGATGCAGAACTCGTGAAATTTGAATGTATCTACTTGTAAAATGTATTACAACTCACCACTTGATATAAAGCAGCAATGCACAGGGCACTAGTTCCTGCTTAGAAAAGCCAGTGTTCTCCACTAGCTGTTTGGGCCAAATGTGAGCTGTAGAGAGAGGAAATTCAGGTTGCAATTAAGTGTTCTGTACTGTAACAATAAATCCTATACATGATTAATGCTACAACTAAAACATCTGTTGAATAATTATATATCCATCTTTATGAAAGATGAACATTTCTGTAAAAAAAAACAAAACAAAACAAAAAAACTTCAAATGTAATGCAAATATCAAATCAAGTTTATAAAATGTTCAAAACAGTGTACAGTGATGGGCTAGTCTGGGGGCACATTCATGGACTTATGAATTAATCTCAAACTGGTTTATTTATTTACATATCTGCTGTATCATTTAAGATGCCACCTCTGGGTGTAACAGGGGCAAACTGTTTAAACTAAATTGCTTTTTTGCGTCCATTGATGTTGAGTTGAATGTGACATTGTACAAGTCCTGTATTTGTTTCATGGGAAGAGAAATGTAGTCACATTATTCTACAGAGGAACATAGTGGCATGCAAAAATTTGGGCACCCTATTTAAAATGTTACTGTATATAATTATGCAAGTAAAACATCCCCTGAATAGAGATAGATCAATATGTTTAAGTATGATCATTTCAATTTTTTACATTTTAAATATAACAAAGGAAACAAGACATAGGGTTCGGGTGTGTTATTTTTAAGACCCCTAATTTTAATATTATATTTTACTGCTGCCTGTGAGCAGGGTTTTTCTTGTGTTGGCAAATTGTAGTCCTGTTACTGGCCACCAGGGGGAGATTTGTAAATTTACACTTTGAAATTACCCCACTACTCCTGCAAAGCCATTTCTTATTTACAATAAGCTGTCAAACAGGCTCATCATCTACTGCTTTGTGAACATCAATTTAATTGAGGGTGCTATCCAGCTGCCAGAGAAGTCCATAGCTTCTGATTGTTGGGATGTGAAACCAAAAGTACTTTTAAAGCTTAACTTTGCATAACAAGGCACATCCTGCCTTGTCAAGTAAATCACTAAGTCAGTGGAAGAAGATCAGAGAAAAATCCGTGCATTTAAATTTGGATAAGTTATTTCTGATTCTTAGTCTGAGTCACAGGGCCACCGATGGAAAAAACATCCACAAGACAAAATGGTATATCTACAAAATTTAAATAAAAGTACACTAAAATATTACATTTCAAAATCAATTGAGGAAATTTAGACAGACATTCTGCTAGGCTGCTAATTAATGATTAATTTTACCACCTACAAAATCAGATTAAAACTCAGATCAGACAGTGGGCAAAAATGCTGAACCTTACCATAATTGTGTAATGCTCGAGTGAGCATCAGAGTAGCACAGGCAAGGTGAGCAGTACCAGGTAAACTGAGGGGAGAGTGGAGCAAAGAGAGCTCACAGATGTAGCTGAAGAGATGAGAACTCCGCCGTTCCATGGGCAGGAGGGACTGTAGCACCTCGCCATAGTCCAACAGAGTGGGAAACTGAAAGACAAACAGCATGTATTACCAACTTTCTGAAAATAGATTATCATGTGGATAATCTAAAGATTATCCACAGGTTTAGTACAGAATGAATTTCTTCTTATAGACAAATGTGGCTAAAACTTGCAATTTTTAACTGCAACAGTCTGTAACAAAGTCAAATGAAAACAAATAAAAATCTGAAAAATAAGTTTTGCCAGTTTAAGAGTTGAAAAATGCTGGACAAAGTTTGAGAAAAATGATGAATCAGGAGAGTACAACCAGATCAAAAGTCAGGCAAAGTCAAAAGAATTTTTCCCGAAGAGACAGTAAAAGCCGAAACTCCATGAGGAAGTCAAGCTGAGACTTATGACACATACTGAGAGTATGAGATGTAAACTCAAGAGTATAACTGTTAATATAAAATGTTAACTGAGTTAACTCTAGGTCTTTCTTGGGGATTTTATCCCCAAACCAGGAACATCAGACAAGGCCCTTCAAGCCATTAGTATTGTAACAAGAGGTCATTTTTGAACCCAGAAAGGGCCACTTTGGGATCAATGGATAAGTGTCTCCTCTGCAGCTTTTCATAGACCTTCTGAACATACATAGAACACACACATTATACATATCGCTTTTCATTAACTATAATTTGTGCCCATTAAGGTTCCCATTAAGGCAGGAGCAATACACAGGGGATTTGGGATTCTGTGTATGGATCACCCAAGTGTGTGTGTGAGTGAATGTATGCGTGTGTGTGGAATTGTGTATAAAAGGTGGATGTATCCATATTTTGCCTTTTATAAAGTTGAAAATGCATGCATTCCCTAAATAAATAAATAAATAAATAAATAAATAAATAAATAATGGTTGCCATAATTAACAAACACAGTCCAAATCCTGCAGACAACAAAGATTCAATTTGTTGCTATTCTGAGAGGTTTTGGGCATCAGCATTTGACATTTCAGGACCACAAAAAAAATAATAAAAAACAGTCCTCTTTAAAGTGAATTTACATTGTGAACTTTACATGGCCTACTGATGCCACAGAGCTGTGTTCTCTTCTGCTGTTTGAACATTTTAAGTCATTTCATATACACATCAACTACTCACTCTGATCTTCCCCTCCAGTACAGAGATGACCTCCCCCATCATCCTAACCAAGTCTTCATACTGATACGTGTTATCAGTAAGCCACACAGCCTCTCTGATGGTCAGAATGTCTTTACTGATATACCTAAAAAAGGAATATATACACAGCGTATTCAACTTTAATTGTTTGTCTGTCTGTTTAACTAACAAAGTCACCAACAACAAGAGGATGTGATATTCTAACTAAAAGAATTCTGTTACACAAGTTTGCGAGTAAACAGTGCCTCACCTTGTGCAGATAACCATGCAGGCAATGCCCAGAAGCTGCAGCCTAGTCTTAGGTACAGAACAGCGGGACAGATAGCGGTCCACACACCCAACAGTCACATGCAGTGCCAGACTAGAGAAATCCTTCATAGTGGTCACTTCCACCAACCAGTCCACCAATATGTATCTTAACAGAAAGACGACGACATCAAAAGGAAAAAATAAAATCAGTCTGCGGTTTGCAAAAGAACAAATCTGACAGTTCTTATTTACAATAAAAATTGACTCCTATTCAAATGGTGAAGATACCTCATGGTGTCGTTGATGCTTTGTGTGTTCTGGTCATTGGTTTGGGGCACGGGGGATGAGCAAGAGTGAAAGAGCTGTGCCACCAATGAAGCACAGGCCCGGGGCTCCATACCCAGAGGATTGCCACTGGCACAGGACTTTGCTAAAGATAGCTGAAAGGCCAAAAAACAGAGTAAACCTGTTAGGATAAAGTGAAATCTGTATTTTGGGGAATCTCAAGTAAAGAACTGCATGCAGGCCTGCTGTCAGAATCATGATGCAATATAGCGTAGTGAGTAACAGCTTTCAAAAAAGCTTGGGAAAGCAATCAAAAGGATTTTTATCCTACATCAATATGGGCCACATGGTCAAAGCTTATAAAGCCATTACTCTACTCATTGGTTCTGAGGTGAAGAAAGAGCCGCAACTTGCAGAAATAAAACTCAAATTGGTGGCTGCTCAATCTGTGTCACATGCATGATTGGCATGAATCAGGAAAGGGGTGTGTGGCAGCGTTTGTGCAGGACCGGTTATGGCCTATCACACTGAAAACTGCCAAATTCCAGTCATCAGCCAATCGATGGGTAAATCTCTAACAAATACTCATGTATAAACCAAATTTAGAAGATGGCACAAGACATGTCTATATGCAAGATATCGATATAAAAACATTCAACTAATTTAAGTAAAAACCCAACAAAAGAAAAAGGTACAGACCTGAGCTTCCCAGCAGCCTTTGGCTGCATAGTCCCTGAGAGTTCTCACACACTGAAGATATCTACCCGGATCGTTCATCTGTATTAAGTAAACAAAGCAGTCAGAGGAGGCTTAGATTTACACACCAGATTTACAAAAAGTTCCTGCTGCAAGCTTATAGGAGCCACTTACTGATGCACTGCGATTCTGCTCCCACAGCAAATATGAGCTCTGCACACTGCCACAGTTTGAGGACTCCTCCAAAATTCTGAGAGCCTCTGCACGTTTTTCCTCATCCTTCAAGATCACAAATTCAAATATTTAATGCCAAACACATGGCACATTGTTTTCCCAAATACATATTAAATCTGTTGTTTTTATGGTTTATATGAATAATCCACATGCCCATGTTTTTTCACATGATTCTCACATTGAGGTTCCAGTAAATTTCCTTCATTATTCAAAATGACATTTTACTCAAGTTTGTATTGTTCAAATGTTTGTATATTTTAATGGAACCTATTTGTTGCCAGGTTAATTCTAGATGTACAAAACAGAATGAATGTAATTTTAGGCACCACAAGCTACTGAAAATTCAACAGCCAGAGGAACATAAACCAAATGGCCAAATCATTCCACTTTCCTGGCTCTTCACAGTACTCACGTCAAACAGCTGAAGAACTCTAGCCAGGCAATGCAGTAATGTTCCTCTTCTTTCCTATAAAACAGACAGAACCTCAGTACAAAATTCTGAAATGCACCTTTAAATTAATGATATACAGAAACATTGATGTTACATTTCTGTTTTAATAATTTTTGATATTAGTTATATATACACAATGCAGCCGATTGCACAGATAAATATGAAATGCATAAAAAGTTCACAACATTGGCCCTTTAGCTTCAAATTAATCTTAAGGTATTTTCAAATGTGACCCAAAAACAAACAGATTCTGAACTTGTTTGGAGAAATAGCTCATTATTGCAGGTTTGCTTTTACAGAGAAGAATTCCATTTGAACTGTGGCTTGACTGCACAATTTTCACACGTGACTTTACAAAGTTTTACAAAATGGTTGGGCCTAGGTTTATCAACAATCGCTCCCACGTCTGGAAAAACCCTCCAAAGAATTTTCTGTAAATTCTACTCCTTTAAATCATGAACCCCTTAAAAAGACAGGTGCACCAATTCCTGGCTTTATCCAATGACTTTTGTTAGATTACGTAATTCATAGTCTAACAAAAGTCATTGGATAAAGCCAGGAATTGGTGTCTTGAATATGGAGGTACGTTTGAAACAGGTTATCAGCATGGGTAAGAGATTAGGGATGATGTAGCTGTAATCTGAGTACAGATAAGGTATCCTTACCAAATTGGTATCACACTCTGCTTTCAGATGGTCATACACCACTGCCTTGCAGCAGCTTCCAGATAGAGACCAGGGTGGCCGGATGAAGACCCAAATGAAGGGGTCTGCCATGGTAGAGCGCAAGCCCTCTGCCAGGGTGAAAAATCGAGCAGCCATCTTCCCACAGAGATCAGCCCGGCCTTCATTGCTGAGCAATGCTAGAGTGAAAACAAATGACAGACAGCTTTGGCAAAATTTAAAAGAACATCTTATCCAAATGCTTTAATGCAGGATTCAAAAGAAAGACACTTATGAGAAACTTACGTCCTTCGTTGTACAAATATGCCAGGCCTAGCTTTACTGCAGCCTCAAAGTTTCCTTTCTCTGCAGCTCTGGTGATGAATGAGAAAATGTTTCAAAGAATCATAAATGGAATTCTCTATATTCATTATGAGCCTGTTACATTAAGTAATTAACTGCATACCTCTCAAAAAGCCAAACAGTATCTGGAGCTGGCCAGCACTCCCTGAAGCTGACCCGTGCCCAGACACTTGAGTTGTTGTCAACGAGATCACGGAGTTGAGGGTGAACCTACAAGAGAAAAGTCATTTTTATTAGGTAAATAAACAAGTACTGTGCATCCAGAAAGTATTCTCAGCACTTTTTGTTATGTTACAGCCTTTCTCCCATTCTTCTTTGCAGAACCTCTCAAACTTCATTAATTGGATGGGGAGCATCAGCCATTTTTAGATATCTCCAGAGATGTTCAATCAGGTTCAAGTCTAAGCTCTGACTGGGCCACTAAAGGACATTCACACAATTCACCCAAAGCCACTCCTTGGTAATTTTGGCTGTGTGCTTAGGGTCATCCTGTTGGAAGATAAGCCTTGATCCCAGTCTGAGGTCCAGGGTGCTCTGAAACAGGTCATCATCAAGGATGTCCCTGTACACCGCTGCAGTCCTCTTTCCCTCGACCCTGACTAGTCTCCCAGTTCCTGCTGCAGAAAACCTCCCCAAAGCAAGATCCTACCACCATCATTCTGCACTGTATTTGCTTGGTCATTAGCAGTGCCTGGTTTCCTCCAGACATGACTCTTGGCACAGAGGCCAAAAAGTTCAATGTTTGTTCCATAGACCAAATAATTTTGTTTCTCATGGTCTGAGAATCCTTTAGGGCGAGCAGTCATGTGCCTTTCACTGAGGAGCAGCTTCAGTCTGGACACTACCGTACAGGCCTGATTGGTGGAGTGCTGGTTGTCCTTCGGGAAGGTTCTCTCTCCCCAGAGCAATGCTTGGAGCTCTGTCAGAGTGACCTTTGGGTTCTCTGTCACCTCCCTGAATAAGACCCTTCTTCCACAATCACTCAGTAATCAGCTCAATGAATAGTCATGGTGGTTCCAAGCTTCTTCCATATACAGATGATGGAGGCCACTCACTGGGACCTTCAAAGCAGCAAATTTTTTCTGTACCCTTCCCCAGACCTGTGTCACATTTCAATCCTGTCTCTAAGGTCTATAAACAATTTCTTCATGGCTTGGTTTGTGCTCTGACATGCACTGTCTACTATGGGACCTAATATAAACAGGTGTGTGCCTTTCCAAATCATGACCAATCATTTAAATTTACCACAGGTGTCCAAGCTGTAGAAACATTTGAAGGATGATCAGTGGAAACAAGATGCTCAATTCTGGGTGTTATGGCAAAGACTGTGTATACATGTTACATTTTTGTGTATTTTTTTTTTATAAATTGCAAAAATTTCAAACAAACTTTTACCACTTTGTGGGGTATTTTATGTAGACTTTAAAGGGAAAATTAGTTTAATTCATTTTGGAATAAGGCTGTAACCTAACAAAATGTGCAAAAAATGAATTGCTATATAAACTGTATATTTACCCAGAAATTACCATCTCCATTAACAACACAGATGTTTAACAATATACAATACAATATTTAACAGCAGGGGTTTATGTTAAAATGTGCTTTGCCAAATTTGGTTTTAACTGATGAAACCTGAACACAAAGCCCCAGTAAATCTACCCAAAACCAGCTTGTTTCATAATCCACACTCACAGCTCGGACAGCCAGCAGATCATCAGCAGAGAGGCACTGTAGAACACACAGGAGTACCTCTTCAGGAAGGGACAGAAGAGTCAGAGAGCGCACCTTCTTTCGAACCCGTTTCCGTGCAGGCAAAGAAAAACATTTAGGGCATCGAGAGTGAAGCACTAGAAAAAAAAGAGACAAAATATATTTAACGGCATGTTTGTTTCCCAGGCCTCTTATACATCAATCTTCACAAAAAATAGCCTTATATACAAGAATACCTGTGGGTTTTTTACGTCTTTACACTAACGTCTTTACACTAACAGCAAGAGAAATTAAGGTTCAGTCCTTGTCCTGCAGGACAATTGGCTGGGTTCTATACACCCAGTTCATCTCACTCAGCTGGTCAGTTAGTTCATTATGTGGATCAAATGTTGAAAATGTGAAATTAGGGGAAACTAATCTGCACTGCAGGGCCAGGACAATGTGTTGTGGAATAACTTGTTTTTAGTGCCTGTTGAAAGAATAAACAAGTAGAATAACTAACAGTTACACCGTATAAACATTTACACTTACATGGTATATACAGTTACAGCAACAGGTATATACAGTTATACATCTATTTACAGCTTCTCAATTAAAACAGTTTCGCAGTCATTAATTTGGGGTCAATGTGTATCTTTGCAGATGAACAAATACAGATAAACAACTGATCATGTCAGTGAGTTATGGTGTTGATTAGGTCAGTGACGGTCCATTCATTCTGTCACTGCTGCTCAAAATACTCTGAACACAGCTGTGAGTGAAAGTGTAAAGGAAGGCAGATCAGGCCTGACTGTAAACTGTAGTTTACTATATTTAGACACATTAATCCTCCACTGTTTCACAGAGAGCTGCGTTTAGGAGGCCTAACAGTGTTTCGGCTCAGGTTTCAGTGAGGAACCCCTCTCTGTCGTCTGGAGAACCCAATCTGTGGTTCTCTAACCCCCCTATTTTCCAGTATAGATGGAGACACACTGACAGTTTAAATTACACAGCCGGACACGTGATCTACAGTTATGGAGAAGAGTTAAACCCAGACTCAACCTTGACCTTCGGCCGAAACCTGGAGACCTGACTTACCGCCTGCTTTCATTTCAGATGAAGATCCAGACCAGTCCTCCAAACCACAGCGGGATCAGACCAGTCCTGCAAACAACAGCGGGATCAGACCAGTCCTCCTAACAACAGCGGGATCAGACCAGTCCTCCTAACTACAGCGGGATCAGACCAGTCCTCCTAACAACAGCGGGATCAGACCAGTCCTCCTAACTACAGCGGGATCAGACCAGTCCTCCAAACTACAGCGGGATCAGACGTGTTTGTTGGTAGAGATTGATAACAGGCGGGTCTGGTTTAATGTGAAACACAGCCTGAGCTGAGCTGTAGTTTAGATCTGCCCAGGACTCTTAGCACCGCCCGCGCGCACCCATTTAAACATCAACCTCAAACGTTGATTGGCTGACAGATGAACACGCCCCCTGACCGCCCACACCGTTGATGTGCGCAGAAGCACAAGTTGACATACAATTGGTTTATCCCTCCAACACTGAAATCCAGCCCTCTGATTGGACACAACGGAGCTTTTCGAATTGCGCGTTCCTATTCATTTGCTATTGGTCAGCAGGTTGGAGGCGATTCTACAAAATTAAATGACTCATAAAAAACATACATTACATCAAATGTTTATTATTTATATGGCTTTATTTACAAAAATACACCCTAAAATACCAAAATAAAATCCCACCTCAATGGGACCCTCGCACAGGATTAACTAATCTTAGAATTTAGAAGAATCTTAGAAGAATACTAATATATACAATAAGTGTTAAAATTATGCCTTGTTCTGTTTAGCTGTCATACTGTTTATACAGTCATGTCTAATAATACAACTAATTAACATAACGGATACACAGTTGTGTGTGTGTGTGTGTGGTGTTTATATGTACAATATATACAGTGGCTTGCAAAAGTATTCATTCTCCATATTTTGTCACATTACAACCACAAACATATATATTTCATTGGAATTTAATGTGAAAGACCAGCACAAAGTGGTATACAATTGCGAAGTGGAAAGACAATTATACGTTTCAAAAAAAAGTTTACAAATAAAAAACTGAAAAGTACGGTGTGCAAAAGTATTCAGCCGCCTTTTCTCTAAGTGCAACCAATTGCATTCAGAAGTTCCCTGATGACTGCTATTGATTAAAAAGTGTCCGCCTGTGTGTAATCTCAGTACAAATACAGCTGCTCTGTGACGGTATTAGAGCTTGGTTAAGAGAATATTGGGGAGTGACAGGACAGGTCAGGAATAAGGTTGTGGAGATGTTTAAAGAAGTTTAAAGATTTCCCAAGCTTTGAACATCTCAGGGAGCATTGTTCAATCCATTATCCATAAATGGAAAGAGTATGGCACTACTGTAAACCTACAAAGACAAGGCCGTCCACCTAAACTTACAGGCCAAACAAGGACACTGATCAGAGTTGCAGCCAAGAGGCCCATGGTGACTCTGGACAAAATGCAGAGATCCACAGCTCAGGTGGGGGAATCTGTCCACAGGACAACTATTAGTCATGCACTGCACAAATGTGGTCTTTTTTGGAACAGTGGCAAGAAGAAAGCCATTGTTAAAAGAAAACCATAAAAATCCCGTTTGCAGTTTGCCAGAAGCCATGTTGGGGACACAGCATACGTGGAACAAGGTGCTTTGGTCAGATGAGAACAAAATTGAATTTTTTGGCCAAAATGCAAACCATTATGTGTGGCAGAGAATTAACACTGCACATGACTCTGAACACACCATCCCCACTGTCAAATATGGTGATAGCAGCATCATGCTCTGGGGCTCCTTCTCTTCAGCAGGGACAGGGAAGTTGGTCAGAGTTGATGGGAAGATGGATGGAGCCATATACAAGGCAATCTTGGAAGAAAACCTGTTGGAGTCTGCAAAAGACTTCCAGCAGGATAAAAACCCTAAACATAAAGCCAGGGCTACAATGCAATGGTTCATATGTGTTAGTAATGTCATGTGTTAGAATGGCCCAGTCAAAGTCCAGACCTAAACCCAATCGAGAATATGTGGCAAGATCTGAAAACTGCTGTTCACAAACGCTCTCCATCTAATCTGACTGAGCTTGAGCTGTTTTGCAAAGAAGAATGGGCAAAAATTTCAGACACTAAATGTGCAAAGCTGTTGGAGACATACCCTAAAAGACTTGCAGCTGTAATTGCACCAAAAGGTGATTCCACAAAGTATTGACTCAAGGGGGCTGAAAACTTTTGCCCACTGCACTTTTCAGTTTTTAATTTATAATTTATTTTTGAAACAAGTACAATTTTCTTTCTACTTCACAATTGTATACCACTTTGTGTTGGTCTTTCACATCAAATTCCAATGAAATATATTTGTTTGTGGTTGTAATGTGACAAAATATGGAGAAGTTCAAGGGGTATGAATACTTTTGCAAGCCTGTGTGTGTGTGTGTATATAATGATAACCTTTGTACACTCTACCTGTCTGCACTGATCTCCACAGTGACCTACTGAAATGGCTCCAGAACAGTGCAGGCCTCCTGCAGTTCAACAGGTGCATTGATGACAGAGTTCCAACTAGAAACAGGTTCTTGCTTCAGCTTCATGCCCATCAGTTGTTGGATAGAGTTGAGCTTCTCTGTGACTGTTGTTCTCCTGTCATCTTTACTTTGTCCAGATTGGGCTTCATCATCTTTAGAGCATCTCTTACCAATGGCTGGTGGATCCATTTCAGGGTTTTAATTGCTTTTATGTTATGGCACCATAACATTTTTTGACCCCTTCACTCTAAGAGTGAAGCTCATTCTGTCATTATAGGCCTGGGATCATTTTTGGGAAAGGATGTTCCTACTCGGAAGTGTGTACATTGGATTAAGAGCTTCTGAATCCTTTGTCTTCCACAACTGAAAATGGCAGAAAATCTTGTGCAATCATTTTAGCCCGTCGCTGATCAATTGTGTTGTTTTGCAGAATCAAAGCCTTCACTAAACACTGACTCCTAGAGCTCTGGGTTGTAGGTCCAGGTCAGTGGGTAGTAAAGGGCCAGTGTGGCTGCAGGATCCAACAAAGCAGGAGCTTGCCTGAAGACTGACTGATTAAACTAGAAGAATCAGGTCTGGAATGAAAACCTGCAGCCACTTTGGCCCTTTGGGGATAATACTGGACACTCGTGGTCCCGGTGCTTGTGTTGGTGCACTGGATGATGCTGTAGATGGTGAAGGAGGTCCACTGACACCTTCATTAATAAATGGGTGCCTTGCTTGTCTTTTCTAACTGCACTGATGGGTGAACAGTTGTGGAAATGACCTCTGAACTCTGCCTTTGAACTGACTGCAGCTCCTGTCTCTCGTTTCCTCTCCAGTGTGAACTCTGTCTGACTGGCTAAAGTGCAGAGATCTCTCTCTTTCTTTTCTCCAGAGCTTTGAGGGAGACTCTCCCTCCCTCCTGTAGCGCACTCTTTGTCTGTGGCCCCGCCCCTCCGTCTCAATGTCGACCAAAGGCGTACACACACAAACTCCGCCACTTGCGATTAAATAAATAAATCGGCTCAGAACCGAGATTGTGAATCGGATCCCATCGTTCACTGCAAAGAGTCGACTCTTAGAGCCGGATCATTCGTGACCGAACCACCACAATAAAAGTGAAGAACATTTGGATCAAATAATATTATATATAATTATAAATTAAAAAAAATTGTGTTTAATAAATTATTTATTCATTATTAAGCACTGAAGTCCTAAATAAAACGTAATATTCAAAAATACATGACTTAAAATGTGATCTTTAACATGTTCTATTCTTTGGTGATGAATCACAAATAATGATTGACATTTCAAAATTCAGGCCTAGGACCCAGTTCAGCACTTCATCGATGCTGCCTTTTCCTTTATTCTGAGCGCAACTAGTTCAGGTGGCATTTTAGCTGAATTATATTACAATTACATTCCCCAGGCGCTGAGGATAGGGCTGTCCACCGCTCCAGGCACGTGTGCTCACTGCCCCCTGGTGTGTGAATACACTAGTGTGTATGCGTGTATCACGGTGTGAGGATGGGTTAAATGTGGAGGTCTAATTCTAGGACAAAAGTGGGTCAAATGAGTATATTTATAAAGCTTGTAGGCCTAAAATGAACTATATTCCCTTTCTCTGTGCCACAGCACAAAGAAGCATTATGGCTTTACCCATATATAGACTGAATCAAATATTCAGACTAAAAAAAGACTGTCAAATAATTTGTTAATTTGTGAAACAAAATGTTTTATTGACTTTCTTGTGAATTTGTTCAGATTTTCTTTATATTCTGATCTGTAAGTGCTTGGACAGATTTCAAATTAAGAGCATGTTCATTCATGAGGCTCTAAAGCATCACTGTGGCCTGGTGGTTAGGGGGAACCAGCCTTGTGACTGGAAGGTTGCTGGTCAGAATCCCTAAACTGGCAGGACATGACTAAAGTGCCATTGAGCAAGACACTGAACTCCCAGACTGCCCAACACCCCTGGGAGTTCAGTGCCCCCTGGTGTGTGAATTTTACTAGTGTGTATGTGTGTATCATTGTGGGTGTGGGTAAAATGTGGAGCTCTAATTCCTGTGTGTGCATAACACAGTGGGTCAAATGAGTATAATTACTTACTTATTCATGTCATGTTCAGCTTTACATCTGGAGAGTGCAGTTCCTGCAGAAATGATTGCAAGATCCTAGGCTGTTACTAAGGTGTTGTATTGAAATTGGTCATTGACTGATGACAAAGATGTAAAGGTTTTTTTTTTATGTCAGACACAAAGTTCGTTTGCTTTCAGTGTGAAGACTGAGAAGTAATGGAACAAGATTGATTTGCCTCCTTTCGTTCGCTTTCTTATTTTTGAAAGGATACAGTGGTGGTGTGTTGTGTGACGTGCTGGTTGTCAGTCTTCGACTACAGACAGCCCTTGGAGGGCCGGGGATAGCTGGCTTTAGAGACAGAAACATTTGAAAGCTGAGGATAATGCTTTAGTTATATCCCACATGACACCACTCTCTAACAGCTTTCCCCCGCTCAGTGAAGCACTCGCTGAGGAGCCTGTTAAAGGAGCTGTTTATAGTAGACTATATAGTCTAACGCGTCAAATTTGCTATGGCATTTTACTGGAAGCAAAGGCTGATATATTCTAAGCACAAGTTTGATTGATTACAGCCATCTTAATTTAAATTACTAAACTTTGAAATGCATGTACATTTGTTTCAAAAGATAGTCCAAAAGCCCTATGAAGAGAATGTGTGTACAGAGATGCCTGTTGTGATCTCTGAACATTGCATCAGTCATTCCATTTGATGATTCTATGAAAACCAAGATGGGTGGGGGTTGATGTTATAAGGTTATACAGTTGGTTTCACAGTCACTTAAATCAAAGCTGCATACTAGCACACTGCAGAGTTGAAACAGTGGCAATGTCCAAAAAATATAGTTGGAATAATAATAAAGAACAAAATGAATAGTCTATCTTCTGCAATGATAAAGAAAAATATCTTTGATCTGTGTTTGACTTAAACTTATGCAATCTAAAATATGGATTGTGCACGTCTCTCCAATCATTCTACCACAACCCACCCCATCAACGTCATCACTTACAGTGTGACAGAGGTAGGAAATAACTACTCTATTACTCTAAATACTCTATTGTACTTAAGTAGAGTATTACTGTTACTCATGTTTCATTTAACTGAGCTAATCGAGTGTGCTGATTTTGGTAAATATGAATCTGTGAAAATAAACTGAGCTGAGCTACAGTTCTGGATTTAAACCATTACCAAAATGATCTTGGTGGATCTATTTAACTACTATGAAGTTAGCACTTCAGCTTAGTGTTTTCTTGTCTTTTATTTCATTAAGAGTGGTGGAGTGACCCCCGAGCCCCTATGAAATCTCTGGTTCAAAAATGTGACACGAGGAAAAAAACAAAAAACAAAAAAAAACTAATGTGATAACTTCAGTGATAGCAAATGTGTCACAGAAGCCCAAATATCATTTTAAACATTGATTTGAAATACAATATAATTTCATTCTGTGCTTGTGTGATGGGCCTGAGAATTAAAGTTTTAACGAACGGAACAATCACTGATAGGGCTGCGTTTGTAGGCCAGGTGATACACAATGCTAGTATGCAGCTAGAGGGAGCAAGATAATGAGTATGATTTCAATCATTTGAAGGTACTGTTGTGTCCAGACCAGATGACCCATATATAATAGGCATGTGTGTGTGTGTGTGTGCATGCACGTGCTTGTGTGTGTATGTGTGCACTTGTGTGTGGATGAGGCATGCCAAATTAGGATTGAAGTGACTGCTTAAGAGTTTCCATAGCAACTTGAAACAGCACTGCAGTCTTCTACAGAAATTACAGTTTCATTGCCATTTTCCAACATTCTCCAGTGCTGGTTGTTATGCAGTTTAATTCACATTTATTCATTTTAGCCTGGTCTATTTAGACTAAAGTAAATATTATATCGATAGTTACACAACTTTTGTAATTTTGCCTCTGCTTTGATTCAGTGGATTTAACAAAAAAATGCTGCAACTGTTTAGAAATTAGAAGAATTTTTGTATAACCCCTCTACCTATACCGACTCAAAAGAAAATGATTGATAAGCAGCTTAATGCTCCCTCATTATTTCATGAAAAATTTAGGAGAACAAAATAAGTTAACGTGTTAAACTTTCAACATGCAAACCAAAGTGGTATTGATGTGGAAGTGAAAGAGGTCATCACTAGTGAGCTCAGAATTACAAATTCCTAGAAGACAAAGAAATATAACTATTATAAATGGTGACAGAGCTATTTCCTTGGTGAAGAAAAATTCCTTCACATTGTCTAGTCAAGTTAAGAACATGGTAGGTGTATCACTGATGCAATCAAGACTCACCTTCATGTATACAAAGGGTTTACTTTAACATGCAAACCACTGCTGATACTCAAGAACACAAACACAGAGCATACCTTGCTAGAAAAGATCCAAACATTGTCCCCAGTTCTGGAAGAAGATTAATAAATGAAGCATTGTTATTTCATACCAGAAGGTTTGTGATGTCACCATCACTGTGTGACTGCTCATAGAACCAAAACATTCTGAATCCCGAAGGTGGTTGCAACACAGGCCTGGTGAAGTATCTCAAGGGAAGATTTGGTGCTGTTCATGAGTTCCGCATTTCATCCATTTTTTATGTTGAGGGAGAATATAAAACATCCTAAACTGTTGATACCATATTTGTGTTAAGCCCATAAACTAAATGTTTATGGTTTTTTCAGATCTCATTTGTTAAATGTGGAAAAAAACACATTTAAACAATGTTTAAAGCAAACATGTGTGTTGTGCAAAAATATTTGGGCTTTGAATTGGGAAAGCAGTTGCCTCATGGGGAAGTGAGGACTTTCATTCTTTCTCCATGTGTAGCTTCATTTTGATGGGTGTGAGTGAGGGAGACCAAAGTGTGCAGTTTAGTACCACTCAATTGCCTGAGAACATCTGGCAGACTTCACTGTAGTCTTAACAGTCGATTTAACACCAGGGCTCCTTATTTCCCCATTTACACTCTGATTGCTTTCAGAGAGACTAATAATGTCTCTTTTTTAACTCACAAAAATAGCTGCATATATATTGACGCTCTCTCACAGGGTTCACAAAAAGAACAATTGGACTGTTGCTCTGGGAACTTTTCAATCTTTTCCATTTTCTTTTTATTTTTATCAGATGAAAAAAATCTTAATCTGGTCTCACTCTTGTCTTGGTCTCAGCTGGGTGTTGACACAGACTCAAAAACAGTGCAGACTAAAGGGACCAGGTGTTTGCACATACCCATAACAACATACAATGCATCCCGAAAATATTCTTTTTCACATTTTTTCAAAATGGATTAAATATTTTTTCCCTCAGAATTCTCACAAAGTGAGAAAGTTTTGTTTGATTTTTTTGCAAATTTAATAAAAATACAAAGACAAAAATATAACAATTATTCAGAGCCTTTGCAATGACACTCAAAATTGAGCTCAGGTGCAGCTTTTTTCCACTGATCATCCTTCAGGTGTTTCTACAGCTTAATTGGAGAACATCTGTGGTAAATTCAGTTGATTGGACATGATTTGGAAAGGCACACACCTGTTTATATAAGATGACAGTGCATGTCAGAGCACAAACCAAGCCATGAAGTCTAAGAAATCATCTGTAAACCTCAGAGACAGACACAGATCTGGGGAAGGGTACAGGAATATTCCTGCTTCATTGAAAGTCCCAATGAGCACACTGGCCTCCATTGTCCGTAAATGGAAGAAGTTTAGAACCACCAGGACTCCTTATAGAGCTGGCAGCCCAGCCAAACTGAGGGATTGTGGTAGGAGGGCCTAAGTCATGGAGGTGACCAAGAACCCAATGGTCACTTTGACAAAGCTCCAACACTGCTCTGTGGAGACCTTCCAAAAGGAAAACCAGCACTCCACAATCAGGCCTGCATGGTAGAGTGGCCAGAGGGAAGCCACTCCTCAGTAAAAGGCACATGACATCCCGTCTGGAATTTGCCAAAAGGCACCTACAGGACCTCTCAGACCATGAGAAACAAAAAGATTGAACTTTTTGGACTGAATGCAAAGCATCATATCTGGAGAAAAACAGGCACTGCTCATCACCAAGCAAATACCATTTCTTCAGTGAAGCATGGGGGTGGCAGCATCATGCTGTGGGAATGTTTTTCTGCAGCAGGAACTGGGAGACTAGTCAGCATCAAGGGAAAGATGACTGCAGTGGTGTACAGACTTGAACCCCATCTCAGGAGATATCTAAAATGGACGTGCATTGATACTCCCCAACCAATTGAAGGAGCTTGAGAGATTCTGCAAAGAAGAATGGGAGAAGCTTCCCAAAACCAGGTGTGTCAGCAATGAAAATCACTTACAGTACAGCATAGCACAGAATGCATTGTGATGAGAGTGCAGATTAGGATCGGGTTCAAACTGACATTCATTATCATGTTTCGTATGAGTTTACTTGAGTTAAAATTAATTTGCCTGTTTAAATCGCTGTGTAAATTTCAAGGCACAATCAATCTACTGTGGCTTTGTTTTCAATAATTTTACTGTAATTTTACTGTGGTAATGGAAGGATGCTGACTGGATTAGTGTGAACGACTGGGAAAATGAGTAATCGTTGGGTTGTTGGGTTGTTGGGTGCTGGCACATATCAAGGGTCTTTCCATGATGGTTTTGCTGGCTTTTTTTCTTACAGGCAGACTGTTAACGTTATGTTTTCACATTTAATGGTAAGAATGGATGGTATGGATGCTACTGGTTTATATTTAGTTGACTTAAATTGACTCATAACATTTACTTCCTAAAGTTACAATGCTTTAGTTTGATTAAGATATTATGTAGTAATAATAATTTTAAATTAAACATATGTAATAATAATTTTAGGCTGTATGTTACTAAATGTTATATTTTACAAAATATTTGATGAAATATATTCATATGTATTAATGTACATCTTGTATAATGAATAATAATGAATGTAAAATTATTTACATACTATTTTCTATTTTTCAGTTTTCAGAATTTGCACATCTGTGTCAGCAATGGGTACAACTGAGTAGCCAAATGCATTAATTAGAAGGGGTGGCAACAAATACATTGAGATGTTTAACAGAAAAAGAAAAGTATTATTTTGGGGGGATTTTCTGGAGTCAACACATTAGAATTACATATGGGGTGAAAAATTTACACATCTTTTTTTTTTTTTACATTTTTGCTCACACACCTTACTCTTTTCTATGGTCATTGATCTCCAACAAGCCTACTGACACATCATCCTCATCTGAGAAAAACAGATACAGTTACCATAGCAATAGTCCTAATTCCACTATTTCAAGTTCCCCCAATACACTGTAATGTCCAAAGGTTACCAGATGGCACACATGCTTGTGAAAGTTTTGTATTTACCCTGCCATGTGTTGTCCGTGCCACTGTGTACACCCTAACTGTGATGGTTTGGTACAAATACAATTATCGTTACACCCTAGCTGTAACCATTACAAAAATAACTGAAACACATGTATTGTCCTGTATTTTGTCCATGATCAGTGTATGTATTAGAGCACAGTTCTTCCTGTACTCTGTAAAGACAACTCAGCAGTAAATGTGAGAAAGTAAAGGCAGGAAAGTGATGTTATACTTGCAGAGCCAAGACTGAATGGAAAGGGAGGAAAAGGTCGGTGGGCCAGAATTCCTGTAATCTGTGCTGACCATCACAAAGCTGTCACTGCCTCCTCTTTCCTCACTCACCCTTTTCCTTTCTCTCTGCTTGCTTCCTGTTCAAATGATCACACGCAACCCAGACACTGGGCTTCTTTTGTCATTTCACTTTTTGTAAGTTCTGTTTCCTTGATACTTTAACAGTCATCGGTTTCTGTCTAATAGAGGCAGTGAATTTTTGTCAGCTGAACACATTCAAGCTAATTGCCTTAATTACTCATTGAGAATTTCAATAGGCTAATATTAACTGACAATTTGAGGAAATGTAATAAAAAAGCCAGAACTCTTTTTAAACTATGCAATCTTGTTTTTAACTACAAATGTCTTTTCAAGAAAGTCATTTTTATAGCTTCAGCAGAAACGGATTTGGTCCTGTCATTCTTAGATATAGAGTGGTCAGGGAGGTGATCAAGACCCCAAAGGTCACTCTGACAGAGCTCCAATGTTGTTCTGGGGAGAGAGTAGAACCTTCCAGAAGGATAACCAGCCCTGCACCAATCAGGCCTGTATGGTGGAGTGGCCAGATGGAAGCTGCTCTTTAGTAAAAGGCACATCATTGCCTGTTTGGTGTTTGTCAAAAGGCACTGAAAAGATTCTCAGACAATGAGAAAATGAATTATCTGGTCTGATGAAACAGACTGATGTGCCATGTCTGGAGGAAACCAGGGACTGCTCATGACATAGCCAATACCATTCCTACTGTGAAGCATGGTGGTGGTAGTAGTTTTTCTGCAGAAGAAACTTGTCAGGGTTCAGGGAAGGATGACTGCAATGATATACAGAGACATCCTTGATAACCTGCTCCAGAGTGCTCTGGACCTCAGACTGGGACAAAGGTTTATCTTCCAACATGACAAAAGCACACAGAAAATAATAATAATAATAATAATAAAACAATAATAAAAGGAGTGGCTTCAGGACACTCTGTGTCTTTGAGTGGCCCAGCCAGGGCCCCACCACAAATGAACATCTTTGGAGATATCTAAAAATGCCTGTGCACCAATGGTTCCAATGCAATCTGATGGAGCTTGAAAGGTTCTGCAAAGAAGAATGGGAGAAGCTTCCCAAAAAACAGGTCTACCAAGCCTGTAGCATCATACTCAAAAAGCCTTAAGGCTGTAATTTCTGCTAAAAGGTGCTTCAACAAAGTATTAAGTGTTGTAAATACCGCAATGTACTTTACAATTACAAAGTATTTGTCCTTACAATCAGAAACTATGGGCTTTACTGAGAAGGAGCCTAGAAAGTTTAAATAATTAATCCCCACAAAGCAGGAGAATAAAGATTGCAAATATATTTAATGCAGATGTTTTCTCAGTTCATAATGTACTTAAGAAAGCACAATTAATAGGAGCATTGGAAGATAAATTGAGGTATGGAAAATAGGATTTTTTGAAAGTCAAATTAAAATCAATGTTTGGTGGCAACCAGACTCTGGATTGGTGGTGCACTGTTCTAACTGTACAAATACAACCTTCATGCAGGAGACAGTGAGGAGAAACTGTGTCCATGCCAAAAAAACATTCAGCTTCAAAAGAACATCTAAACAAATCTGATGCATTTTGTAAATGTCATGTGGACTGAGAAAATTAAAACAGAATGTTTTGGTTGAAATATGCAAACATATATTTGGAGAAAGAACAGTGCAGAATTTAACAGCCTTCCTCCGGCTTTTGGGTTGTATTGCAGCCAGTGGCACAGGTCAATTTGTACTAGTGGAAAGTGTTCATAATACCAACAAATTATGAAAGCAAACATCACACTGAAGTGAAAAATCCAAATGGCTTCTAGCACCTAGGGAGAGATCCATATTGTTTTCTGGACACCTCTTCTCATGAATATATAGCCACTATACAGCTTTTGCTGAAACAGATGTGCGAAAGCACAAACACAGCTTGTCAAATACATATAATGAAGTATGGACAATATAATAGGACTCTCTAGAGTACATAAACATTAATCTATTGCCACCATAACTAATGCCAGACATGGACTAGAGGGATATAAGCCTCCCAGCACTAAGCTGTGGAGCAGTGTTCTGTGGAATGATAGTGAATCATCTAATACTTTTGGAATGAGTTGGATAGTATAGTTAAGTTGAGGTGGTGATCATCAAACATCTTCACTAATGCTCTTGTTGCTGAATGAAAATACATCCTCACAGCAATGCTCAAAAAAGAAACAGAAATCAGGAGCTTTTCTAGTAAAGGTTGACAGTAGTTTCTCCAACAACAACTGGACACTTTATTACCTTTGATTTTGCAAGAAACAATATATGAGCAGATGTTCTAGTACTTTTGTCTATATAGTGCAGTTTTTAGAACAATTGTAGTTGTGAGAGTGTTAAGTCAGTCTGTTTTCTGCTCTTTTTTTATAATTTATAAAAAAAAAAATTCTTTTGTTAAAATGTTTTCATAATGGATAAATGTTAAAGCTAGTCTTTTTATTACCTCCCATACAATTACTCATCAGACCATCACACATGACATATTCTTTAATACAATTTGTTAATATGCATATAAATATATAAATATATCTCACCAGTAATTACATTGCTGAACATAATACAGAACATATTTGAGCATATTACTGTCTCATGCTAGTGACAGTGAGTATTCTGCAGCATACAGGCACTGTAATGCCCTATCAGATTAGGTATACCCCAGAGAAAAAGAGAGGTAGATCTTCCATTTTTTTCAATTTAGACCAGCAGAACAAACATGTCCTAGACTGTAGTTAGAAAAAAATAGTTTCAAAACAAATCTGTAATGGACAACCACATGCCAACTCATTATCTTGGACTTTATGAACAGTACATGTGTGTACAGGGTGTGTATGTGTGTGTGTGTGTGTGTGTGTGTGAGTGAGAGAGAAAGAGAGATACATATAGGTCCCTGATTGCTAATGAAGTATGTAGCAGGGCAGGCAGGTTCTTTCCACTCTCTTTGTTAATGGAACTGCAAAGCTCTCTTCTGTTCTCTCTTCCCTTCTATCTTTTTATAACTCTTTATCTGGCTCCTGGGAATGCAGGTTGAGTGACGAGGACCTGGAGAACCTGCTGAATAATATCCTTTCACAGCCTGCTACTGCTGTTAATACAGCACTTAGGATACAATGGAGGTCTAAAGCTCTATTTACTGAAATACATCACCTGTATCATGTCTACTATGTTGCATCTTATGTCTTTTATTTGTCTCTGGATACACAATGTATAAAACACACAATTCCTCACTGACAATTACGAAGCTATCAAGCCTCATTCTTTGATACTTTCTAAAGCTTATTTAATATATTTGATGATGACTCACTCACTAATATCTCATTAAATCTCATGACTGTATAAACAATCCTTTGGATGACTGGCTGAAATCATTTCCTTTAATATGCTTCCAGTTTGTTTGATTAACCCATAACTGTCTACAACATCTGGTCCCTGCACTCTTTCTACCAGAGCAGTGTCCACTCTGCACACTGCATTTCAGCTACATCAGGCAGTGCTCTGTCATAAAACCATGCCCTGCACTGCAGAATTGAGCAGCAGTGCTTAGTGCATAGTACTTCCCCATGGTCCTTACCTCTACATTTATAGAGCCTTTTTTGATAATAGTTGGAGATAAAGAAAGTAATGTTCTGTAAATATACTCCAAAGTAAAAAGAAAACTTGATTTCGGTAAAGAAAGACAATCAGATGTTGTGTAATTAAATGTCAAGGCAGCATTAAATACATTTTACAGCATTTACATCCAAAAAAGGCACTACATTTGAGATCATACTAGTGATATGTAACTGCAGTGACAATCCCCTATAGTTCATTTCATTGACATTCTATTGGCATTCTACAAACAACACTGTATAAATACTTAGACGTGGCACACTCCACCTATTCAACTCAAGCACTTGTCTGCATTAACCACACTGATTAAAAAATGAACCATGCACGGCTGAACAAATGTTACTTTTTTAAGTAAAGCCTAGTTGTCTCTCTTTCTTTATCAGTGCTATTCATAGGACCTTCTTTGTCTCATTTCTGTTCCTGCACAGGCAAAAAGGTTTTAAGCACCAAATCCTGTCCTACAGAATTAACTTCATCTCAAACAATGTTTCACACAACAAAATACAACCTTAACATTTAACATGATCTAAATGATCTGCAGGTACAAGATACTCCTCAGTACTAACAATAACTCCAGGCAAATAAATTTACTTAAACTACACTCATCTGTAAAGTAATGGACATGCCTTTCCCCTCTCCAAGACACATGAACAGCATCTACTAGTTTATAAATGGATTCTTCAAACTAAAGGCATAGATTACAGTAAATAGGCCATCAGGGCCTGACTGGAGCAATGGCAGTGCTGAAGACTTCATGAGCTGGGAAAGTGTAAGATTGGAGGAGGGGCTGAATGGAACACTACCCTCCTGGGGGTCTATAATGACAAAGTAATAGGGCTTAGCCTGAATGGAAAATCGTGTACTGGCTGATGGGTTTGTAGAGAGGGAGAGGCAGAGAAAGAGGGATGAGAGCATACACTTGAGACCCACTTCCTCAAGGCACTGGATGGATAAAACTGAAGGAAGTTCTGGTGTCCCCTTGTTTTTTGTTTTACCCCAGTAAGCCAATTTCTGCGTCAGGGAATTAATGAAGAGTTTTATCTGGAGACAAGTCTCCTTTTCAGATGCCAACCCAGAACAAAAGGGCATTGGCTCACTGTTTTTTCAATGAAACTGTCACTGTAATATTTCATCTTGGTCATTATTTGCAAACATCAGCTTTATCCACTGCTCTCCAACATCCACAATTAACAACCAGAGTTTTAGTAGACAATGCATGAGTCTGCTGAAAATCAGTCAGAACCATAAAGCACACACTGACAGAGAAATTAGAGGGAGAACAGATGCCATGCGTACTCTCCTCTATCTTCCTGGCCTCACTGTACTCCTCAAACACACACACACACACACACACACACACACACACACACACACACACACACACACACACACACACACACACACACACACACACACAGGTGACCTCGCCAGCCCATGCCCTCTCTCCCTCCCGATCCACAGCTGCCAGTAAGGACTAGTGGACCCTAGGCTCAGGTTCCACTCTCCTGTTGCGTAAAAAAGCTCACACATTGCTACGGTGTCACAGGACGAGAGAATGACGTGCAACAGTGACGGGGGTGCCATGGTGTTCAGTTGCCCTCTCTGGCCCACTTCTTCGCTACTGCTGGGAGGGACAGTCCCACTGCCCTGACAGCAGGAATGTCAGAGACTGTCAGCAGTGTTGATGGCAGCAGTGACTCCAGCAAAGACTTGGTGTTACAGACAAAAAGTGTTAAGTATCTTGTATGTGTGTGCGCACAATTGTGTGGGTTGTCTCCAGAGTTGGTTTGACACTAAACACCTGCTGAGTAGCAGTTTACTGCACGTCTCTCTCCAGTGAACCTTCATGTCTGTCCAGTGTTTCCTGGGGTGGTATTCTGAACACAGTACATCTGTATTTACTGAACATTCACAGTGCTGCTACCTGAGTGAACAAGTTGTCCAAACTCCAGTGTCTTTCTCCTTTGGGTCTCTCCTCACAGGGGACACTGCTCACCACTATAGGGGCTTGCTTCCTTCTTTTTCCTGCGTTTCTTCTTGTGGGCTGTCCAGCAGACAGTGGCTAGCAGTACCAGAATTACCCCAACAATCAGAAGAACCACCGACACCACCTTGGTCTGCGGGAGGTCATTATATGTGTAGGTTACCCCAGTGCCAGCCACCCCAATCACCAATGAGATGATACCAAAAGGAAAGATGCAGCGGTACCATGATTTCTCCATGCCCCCTGTGGCCTGAGAGAGTCTTTCTAGAGATGACAAAACCTCTGGGACTTTGGCTGCACCCTCCTGAGATTGGCCTTCCTGGCTTGGAACTCCAGGGGGCTGGCAGGCCAGGTGCCCCGTGGTACAGCCCATCTTAAAAGTTGCAGGGTTGTCAGGCTACAGCTAGGCAGGGACTTTGTCTGCTGCTCACAGAAGCCAGTGCTGGCCTGTGCAGAAAGACAAAACCTAGATCTAAACAGACTTGGATGAAAAATCAAGAAGTGCAAGATGAATGTGATCACGAAAGATAGAAATCCACTCACAGTCCCTCTCTGTTGTCCAGTGTTACGGTGCTCTGCATTGTGAGTCAGCAGCAGCACATTGAGCACTCTCCCAACTGGGCTGTGTGGGTATATAATGTGCCAATGGCAGGAGGTGGAGTGAAAGAGAAATGAGGGGGCAGGACAGATGAAATGATTGGTTGCAGCTATAGTGTGACGTCAAATATCACAGCAGGAGAATGGGAGGTTGGAAGTTAACCATTTCAAAGCCATATCTCCTCAAGCTTGCCTCAGGCTTTTGGGGATGCTTGTGGCTGTCCTTTTACAGCAAATGGAAGATGACATAAAACATAATAATGCTGTGTTACTGAGTCCTTAAACATAAAAAAGAAATAAAAAAATACATTTTCAATCTTTGCTTAGGACTGATCACAGGGAATTCCAAGTGGAAGCATGTTTTACTGTCTATTAGCACAACACTGCAGTGCACAGCTCTGTGTCTGTTTAATCCCCTCATAGCTCACACACATGCACCCACACACCCTCACCCACCCACGCTGCAGCACACAAAGGCAGACTGCCAAGTGCCTGGAAAAGCGTCTCCGTATGGACATCCATGTGTAGTTCTTTCCCTACTGTGTCTCGAATCTCAGAGGATTTTTCCCTACAAAAGAGACAGTCAATTCACAAAACACACATCAGAGAGCATCAGCTCTGAGAAAGAGGTAATTATACTGAACATTTGCATGGCATTCAATTATAACTCACTAAATTTCTTCCTTCATTCATTCATTTTCTTGGTACACTGAAGGATATTGTCATTGGCCTGCTTTGCATCTATTGGCATCAGATCTATGAAAATTTACATTCATCAGCTGCATTTTTATGAGCAAAAATTTTACTGTATAAAAGAATGATGGGCTAAAAAATCTTATTCTATGAGAAAATTATTTATGTTGTGTATTAAGCTTTCAGCACTGATGCTGTGAGGTAATATTTCAGCTGGTGAACATAAAGGTTACAGGTTGAATCTACTGACAAAGTAGATCTACAGCCTTCTGTTATTGGCTGACAAAAGGGGAACCCAACATTGTCTTGTGCTGCTCTAACCCTCAAGCATGCATCTAAAGGTTCCAGAATTGTGTGCAATCTAACAGTTTCTCCATTCTTCAGTTCAAACTAGTCTGTATTTTCCCCAAAGCAGTTCCATCTACGGAACTACTGCACACTGGATTCAGAGCAATAAAATTACTCAAATAAGTCTGTCTTACTCCAACACTTCACAAAACACTTGCATGCCATGCAAAAAAACATTATGCCATATGCCATTATTATGGTTGATTTAAACATTATCTGAAGCTGTGAACCAAGTTTTATGTATTGCACTGTTGATACACAATTGACTGACTTTAGGAGTGAATAGACTTAAAGGTTTTCCTAATAAAGTTCTTGGTTATTGTACACGGACACAGATTTACTCCCCTCCTGATTTGCTCCTCCAGTAGGAGGCCGTGTTTGGCTAAAAAGGCTGGCAAGGCTGCTGACTGAGTAGAGGGAAATCAAATGACGAGTACAAATGTAGCATAATTGATGACTGTGATGACTCAAAGTTGGCATCTTTAATTCCATCACCAAAGCCATAGTGTAGAGAGGGAAGAGGAGGTGTAGGAGGGAGAAAGAAAGAATAAACAAGCAATGGATAAGAGAAATAAGATACAAAGGATAGATAAGATAAATAAAAGATTGAAAAGCATCTTGTGAAAAGAAGGAAAGAGCACAGAAAGTGCTGGAGGAAAGAAATGGGGATAGATGGCAAATTAAGATTTATTACTGATTAAACCCACTCTTGCGATTTAGAATTAATCACACACAAACTGTTGATGGTCTTCAATCCAAATTGGTATTTCTTGCTGCTGGGCTCCCTCTATAGTCAAGAAGTGTAATTTGTAGTTTGTGCCACACCTAAATGACATGCTAAATGCCACATTTTGGAACAAGCTAAAAGATACAGAACTGTAACAGAAAGTAAAAGAAGCATGTAGACTGTTGCAGTAGAAAAACATAACAGGATTTAAAATTTATATAATAGAGTTGCAGCTTCAACAAAGTTAAGCAGTGCGAAAACCAGCCTGGCAACAATGGAGACTCTATTCTGCTTATAAAAAGCCAATGGATCGTCACAATTTCCTCCATAGCTGTCAGGAGATGAGATATAATCCCAGATAAAATCACTGCACCAATCAGACTCATGAATTTGAATCTAACTATTTTAAAGCATAAGTAAAAACTTAACATGGCATCTCAAAGGGGGCGCTCCTCTTTGATAGCTGTCTTGCATGCATATTTTTGGTTTTGCCTCAGCAATAACAGGGTAGAGTACTCCCTGGCCTGGGTCTGTGAGTGACTCAGTGCATGTTGACAGAGTGGGTGGAGGCTGAAGGATGGTACCCACCCACGGCCCCTCTGTGGGAACGCAGCACCACCTGTGCCACCAGTCTGGAGCAGATGCCATCGACAGAGCCACATTCTCATTTTCCCATAGAGTGGTCTTCGAGTGTAAATGCTGTTGGCACTACATAACTCAGCACTCAGTCAAGTCTAGAATGAAACTGCATATACACCACAGCGATGCCAAGCACATGCAAAGCACACGATGAGTCATACTGGTAATAAGTTGGCAACGGTAACCTGCCCTCTTTGACAATGTACTCAGCTCTTGTAGGGCACATCGAAATGAACGATGCTGTTAAGGGTTGGCACAGCATACAATGAACACATTTACTTGTGATTAACAAACACCCTATGGTGTTGTTAGATTAGATCAGTGAAAAACAACTTCACTGTAATTATCTCAGGAGGACTTAGAAGCTAGGATCTATAAATATACAATTTGTTTATATTCAATTAACATATAGTTAAACAGAGCCTACAGACTGTGAAATACTGGAGGTCTTTAATGGAATGGAATTACATAAAAACATCTACTGGCTTTCATGGTGAACCGAAGCAAATCAGATTAACTGACAAGAAAAGGTGAACCCAGTTCTGATGTTGCCACAAGCTATATGATCAGCACAAATGTGCTAATTTTTATTAAAAGGAAAATGAAAAATTATAATTACATTTTTATAACGGGCATTTTAATGCTTCCTCTACTTTAACACACTGGACTAAGCACATTTCCTAATTAACAAGAACCTCAAGAGTGTAAAATGAATGATGGAAATGACACAAATCAGAAATGACAAAAAAGAAAAGTAATACTGTGCTCTCTGCTGGTAGAAATGCAGCAAACCAAACCTCATGAACCACTGCTAATATTTGTGAGAAAAAATATTCAACTGTGCTCAGTAAAAGTTAAGCTGCCCAATCATCTCCAATAGTGAATAAATCAGCAGTAAGCAGAAGGAAGATGCAGTCATTAATAACAGCACATCACCAGCTGGCAGCTTTATTCCTGCTTCATCAGTGTAGCTGCAGGCTCTCGGATCTCAGCAATGCACACAGTAGATAAGAGCCTTTTGAACGAACATCTGTCAGCCACTCCCCCCCACAAAAAAGGCTTCTAAATTGGTGTTTAAGGTGATGACCTCAGGGTCTTAAAGTGATCCAATTGTTTTGTGGATGGTTGTCTGTGACCTGAAGTCTAATTGATATTTAACAACAGTCTTTTTTATGTTTGATGTGGTTCAGAGTCCACAACTAGGGTAGGAAACTGTGTACCCCCCACTCCAAGAAGTGAATACAGGCCACGTAGTGAAATAGCACGCGTACATCCAGATATGGAAGTCTGAGGGATCAGATGGTGTGTGAGAACATCAGATATGGCCTATAGAAAAAAAACAAGAGATTAATGACAACTAATTTTGTTTTAAGCAAGTGATTAAATTTAAAAAACAGTAAGCTTTAAAATCAATTCAGCCTATTACAGATAACCATCTATACAGAAATGCTTCATCCAGAGAGCACCAATGAAAGATGTCAGGCTCTCTCACCTCACAAATCTCAGGTTAAACTGAGACCACATCAAATGTCAACTTTATGACTTAATCATAGACACAGCTAGTCTTAAGCCTATTTCTCTTACAAAACAAAATTTATGTTATTTTATTTTGATGTGACATTATGTATCATTAAAATGTGTTGACAGAAATGTGGAAGGGTTCAAAAATAATGCTTACCCAGATCTCCATCAAAGCCTTAATATGGTATCTGATAGTAAATAGTACATCTATAGTAAATAGTACATCTATCTATTTAAGGTGCTGGATCATGAGATGTGTATCAGTCCATAGCTGACCTGGTGCAGATGGATCTCCTGCTGAAGGTGATCTACTCGAAGTCTTAGAGTTTCCAGTTCCTCAAACTCTGCTTCAGTGCTGTAGAACATTACAGGGGGCAGGCAGGACTGCACTGAATCGCCCCACTCACTTCTCTTTTTAAGTGGGCAAAGTGGCAGCGCAGTTTTCCTTTCCCACTCTGAGAGACATAAATAACATTTTTCTTACAGAACCAATTAACAGGATCTTTCACTAAAATGTATGAAATGCTTTTTAAAAACTGTTTAGAGGTTATGATTTGGGGATACGTAATTGAATATAGTACTATATCCACCATTCCCATTTCTAGCCAAGTGCCATAAGTAATATGACATTAATTCAAACAAACAAACAAACAAACAAACAAACAAATAAATAAATAAATCTAGGTGTTATCCTCACCTATGATAACATGTGAATTAACACACATATACAGTGGCTTGCAATGGTTCTGGCACCCCAAAATTACTATTACTATTACTGTGAACAGTCAAGCAAGCTGAAGATTAAATGATTTAAAAGATGACATTCACTCAATTTTGTTTTTCATTTTCATCTTTTTCATTTCTTAAATAAAAAAAATAAAAACAAAAATGGAAAGGATCCTAAGCCCTTCCTGAAGGTCTTTTGCAGTTAAGTGGGGGTTCTGGTTTGCCTTTCAAGCAATCATACAAGCACAGTCCACTATTCCTGTTAACTGTTAGTGCTAGGCAGCCCTAACCTGGCCTTTCATAACAATGACTGAACAACCCATAACCCTAAAAAGCTGATTACAGTCTAATTAAGGTCTGAGATATCAGTCAAAATTATCTGAGCACTCAAATCTTCCAGGGTTCCCATACTTTTGCAAAATAGTCTTTTCCTTTTTTCACTCTAAAATGTTACAACCAGAAATAAAACACTGGTATTGAAAAATGTGTTTAATCCTTAACTTTTAGTTTGATGCTTTTGGAGATCATTTGATCCTCAATTTGCTTAACTGTTCACAATAACATAAATTTTTACCAGGGGTGTCCAAACTTTTAAATCTCTCAGAGGACACAGTAATGTTTGTGGACTCTCATGGGACACGGCTCAGGTGTCAGGATCAGAAATGAATAAAAGTACTTTCAGTTTAAAAAATTGCCATGAGTATTTGAGCTAGAGCTGCAGTTTTATCTGTTTAGTCCAACACAGCAGGCAATATGTAGGGATACAACATTTTTATCTAAAACAAACTTTAGTTATCTTTCTTTCATTTTCCAAAATACCTTTTCTAAGGCAGTCCCCATCTTTAATGACTTTGACCATCATTCTTTCCAGTCCCTGTAGCATTAGCTGTGATTCATACTTGCTCTCCATCGAGGTTTCTGTATATAGACACAAATACAGTCGCATATTAGAGGTGAAGACAATGCTGCTTTTCAGTACTAGCACACCATAATTTGTATGGCATTAAGGAAAAAGAAGGATACGCTAATTTTTACTGCACATATTAAGCATTCATACTGGAATGAAAAGCAGGATTAACTTCAAAACAGCAATTAACTCCAAAGACCGAAAGCAAAAGCATACCTAACAACCAACATATGCATGTATGTGTGTGAGTGTGCGAGAGAGTGTTCCCTCATTCTTAATGTATTGACATACAGTGCCTTACAAAGGTATTCACCCCCACTTGGCTTTTTACTTAGTTTGTTACATTAAAACTGATATTAAATGTTTAATCTGAATTGCATGCAAATGCATCTGCACAAAATACTCTAATTTGTTGAAGTGAAATGAGAAAAATGTATATTATATACTGGCAATAACAAATGAATATTGGCACATAAAACACATTGTATGTTTGCTCTGAAGCCCTTAAATAGTTCTGATGCAACCAATTACCTTCATTTCATGCTTAGTGAAATGAAGACCACCTGTGTGTAACCTAAGTGTCACCTGATCTGTCAGTATATACACACCTTTTCTGAAAGCCCCCAGATGCTGCAAGAGGCACCACTAACCAAACAAGACCAAAGAGATCTTCAAACAAGTCAGGGACAAAGTTGTTTAAAGTACAAGTTAGTTTATAAAAATATATCCAAATCTCCATCTCGCATGATCAAATCCATTAGGATCAAATGGAAAGAATATGGTAACACAACAAGCCTGCCAAGAGAGTGCTGTCCACCAAAACTCTCAGACCAGGCAGGGAGGGCATTAGTCAGAGAGGCAGCCCAGAACCCAAAGGTAACCCTGAAGGAGCTGCAGAGTTCCCTGTCCAAACACCCACAATAACCCATACACACCATAGAGCTAGGCTTTATGGAAGAGTGCCCAGAAAACAAGCCTTTATTAACAGACCAAAGCAGGAAGGCTCATTTGAACTTGTGGTCAGACTTGTTTTAACCAGTGGACAACATCTAACTTGAAGGAGCTGGAGCAGTTTTGCCTTGAGGAATGGGCAACAAAAATCCAGCGGCAAGCTCATAGTGACTTGCAATGAGAATTGCAGCTGTAATTACCACAAAATGGAGCTCTAGAAAGTACTTATTCAGGGGGGTGAATAGTTATGCACACTGATGTTTTCTATTATTTTGTCCTATTTGTTGTTTGCTTCACAATAAAATCAAATGTTAAACGTTCAGTACTATAAATGTTGTTTATAGAAAATGCCAAGGGGGTGCAAGGCAGAGTAGGTTCATTCATACTATACTTAGAAGGACAAAAAAGATTTCAAAGCTTAAAAACTTCAAAGCACACATTAATTGCAAAGACTAAATATAAAAAGCACATGAACTATTCCCTACTCAAGGGATGTGCATTCAGACAAAGATTTATTGAAAGATTTTGAAAATCCAAAAGATAGGACTGGTCAGATATCAGAAAAATGAAATCCAACCTTTAGAACCTCTCATCATTGTAATCGCTCAAGTTTTTTTTCTTTTCAATTCTGTCAATTAGTATATACGCTGCAAATCTGTTTGATTCTTACATACAGTAATACCATTTTGCAGCAAAAGGCACAGAGCGAAATTTAGCACTGCAAAGTGGTGTATCACAAACAGCAAAACTGCATTGCACTGTGCTGCTAACAATGGTGGGCTAGCACACACATGCTCCCCTAGGGTGTTCACCTGATTTTAAAGTAAACCTGCTCACTGCTGATGGTGAACTGGCAATTACAGAGGAAATTAACCCAACTCTACTATTAACTGACCAGCACTTATGGTCACTAGATACAGTACTAGCAACCATTAAAGATTGTTTTTGGGGAAATTGACACTAAAATCAAATGAAAATAAAATATAAATTTAATAAATCATATAAATTATATGATACATTTTGTTTGATCTGCTATAGGATAGGATAGGATAGGATAGGATAGGACAGGACTTTATTGATCCCTTGGGAGGGTTCCCTCAGGGAAATTAAGGTTCCAGCCGCAGCATAAGTACAGTACAGAAAGGTAGAACGAGATAATAATTTAGAAAAGAAACACTATATAAATATAAAGAATATATAATATAGAGACTATATTACAATATACAATATATATAAATAGTGCATGAGAAAAAGTAGGAGGGGGTATTGCACATTATTATTGTTATTGCACTTGAACTGTATATTGCATTGTTGTTACTGCACTTGAACCAAGTCCAGATGTGTTGTGGTTGTGGGTTGTGAGTTACCCTTTCCCATCCTCCATCCTCCTGTTAGCACTCCCCCCCCCCAGAGAGGAGTTGTACAGTCTGATGGCGTGCGGGACAAAAGAGTTTTTAATCTGTTGGTCCTGCACTTGGGAAGTAGCAGTCTGTCACTGAACAGGCTCCTCTGGTGGCTGATGACAGTGTGCAGAGGGTAACTGGCATAGTCCATAATGTCCAGTAGTTTTTTCAGAGTCCTCTTCTCTGCCACTGACACCAAAGAGTCCAGCTTTGTGCCAACCACAGAGCCAGCCCGCCTGATCAGTAGAGTCCAACTCCAGCATTGAGCCAACTGAAGAAATCAAGCTTGTACCAAATGCCCAGCACTACCATAATGGTCAGATCAATTTAGTTTTTCAACTAAGCATCCCAAAACATTTCATTGTACCGTAAACCATATTACTCTCTTTGATCTCAATGCTCATCTCTTAGTCTCTCCTCCTATTCACTTGCACTCTCTCCATCCCCCTGGTGTATTTCGTACCTGGATCCTTGCCCAGCCCGCAGGCTGAGAGCAGCTGTTGGCCCAAGAGCTCGGCATGGTAGCAGTGAGTCAGGTCTAGCCCTAGCTGCATGAGGGTGTCCAGCTCTGCTCCTCTGACTAATGCCTGGCCAGAGGACCCTCCCTTCTGGAATTGGCACAACAGTGTTAAAAAGCCAAGATATGACAGTCATCATTTAGAATAACACACTACACACTAAAAAGTAAGTTAATAAACTATTCATTAAAAAAAAAGAAAACCAAATTACAACACCCCTTCTTGTAATTTTGGAAGGCAGCAACATTTTTAAGAAAAAGAAATGTCGGCCAAAATTCAAGATGCGCAAACCTACAACTGATTCAGAATTGCCAAATTTGTAACCAAAGTAACACACCTGGGGCAGTAGTTCAAAAAGGGTCCTGAGTACTCAGGGACCTCAGGTTTTGTTCCACAAATACATTACTAGTTTACAAAAGGTCTTTTTTTTCTTAAAAAAAAAAAAGCTCTATCAACAGCTGCCCCAAACACAGATCAATGTATTACACACATTAGTATTTGTAACTCATAAAAAGGTTTGTCTAATTGGAAGGATACCATGCTGAGAAGTCTCTGCCGAAAGTGAGCTTGTTCAGGTACAGGCTTGGAGTGTTGGGTCAGAACCTTATTCCACAGACTGCCAATAAAAGCAAAATTGATGGTAACTGGAGAACACTGATCCAAATAAGGAAAGCTTTATTGACTGTTTATGCCACATTTACAAACGGTTAGAATCGGGATACGTGTAGCAGCAAAAACAACATTCCTGTGTAGATCGAATCAAAATTAAATTAAACTGTGAAAACACTTTTCCTCCAGGTAGAAGATGGGCATAATTTTGATAGTCAGAGCCTGAAGCTTATTTCAATGTGTGCCATTTTCAAATGGTCAGCATGAGCTGATGCCTCTGCTCGCAACATTGATTATATAAAAATACCTACAGGCACATCTGAAGGAACCCAATGTTTCTTACAGTCAGCTGCGTTTGTAATGCAATTTGTAATTCATAAGTTTATGAATTTATGTTCTCTCAAACAAAGATGCTGCCATCTGCCAGTAATACTGTTAGGTGCATGGAGGTGCATTTTTCATACATATGTTTTCATTTAAAGTTTTTTTTATTGCCTGCGGACATTAATTTATGGATTTTTTAAGCACATTGCAGAGTGCAAACAGAGACAGTTCAGTCAATAATTAATAATTATGATATCAGCATATTATATTGGCCATTGGTCTCCCTGCTCTTTAAATATCGGCATTGGCCATTAAAAAAATCCTAATTTACATCTTGGTGAGAGACTGTTGACTACACATGCTTCTATGATGCACGTGAAGACATTTTGCCCAGTTGAAGGGATGGGCACATTATTGGACTGAGACAAGCAGAATGGTTGTTTCAACAAACAAGAAATTTAGCCTCACAGGAGGGATACAAGCTTCAGCAACTTAAAAATGCAGCCAAATGGAACTTTAATGTGTCCATGCCCAAGCCTTTAATTGAACTACTATAACTTGATGTCATTCAGATCAATTTACAACATTCAAAAATGTGTGCACATCCCACCATATAGATAAAATATGCTTCTATTTCTACCAAAGATCCCTAATGTATTCATTCTTGATGATGTACCATCACCATTTAAAATACGGGCACCAAGGTAGAAACAGAATGTATCTATCCATAATTTTTATTCAAATCAGACCTGAAAACCCACTGACCTGTTCTTTTTGGCCCTTTGTGCTTGCCATATTGGTAACAAAGGAGAAATCACCCTGCAATACAACAAAGTACTGTTGAGAGGTTAAACGAGGAACTAATGTTGTTCATTAAAAGGAGGGGTTAAACTCACATTTGCTCTTTTAGAAGTGATAACGGACTTCTTGATTTTAAGTCCTTGTCCTCAGAAAGGGAACCCATTATCTTTTCCTTGCTGGATTCTTTGGAATAAGCAGTCTGGCAGGACTTTTTTTGAACATCTATGCTGTTGTCACATACTGGAGCAGAATTGGTTACCAGACATTTCCCTGTGATGGTAGGATGAGCCGGTGGGCCACTCTTGGCAGGAAGGGGTTGCCCGTGTCTCCCGTGCAACTCAGTAGAGGATGATGGTTTTTTGGCTTTAATTTTGCCAACATTTGTACTGGTGTTTTTGACAGGAGCTTGACTGCTGTTTTTGGACAGTTTTGTTCCTTGTAAACATGCACGAGGGTTTCTGGACACTGCAGTGCTGCTGCGAACTTCCAAAGCCTTTTTCAGAACTTGTTCCAGCAGCTCAATCTCTTGGTGCTCTTTCAAAGTAAGGTCTGTGAAATGAATAATAATTTTATATGAAACACTAAAACGCTCATATTCTGCTAAAGGGCTTAAATATTAATGTAAATATAAAATTGTATATATTTATAATGACATCAACTAAAGTTTTCCCTTTAATTATTTCTCACCATCATCTTTTACACCAACACTTCTTGATTCGTCTTCCTCACTGCTGTGGTTCACAGGCGTCTTCCTAGAAAACAATGAGCTCTGGTGAACACTCTGAACACCATCATAAGGAAACTCAAAGTTATCTCTTCTTACATGGAGTGTAAAATGTCTTTGCATTGCTTGGTCGTTTCGATGAGCTTCGCCTCTTTTATCCTGCAGAGTTTAATCGCTTCCTCCACAAGAAAAGACATGATCAGAAACGGGCTGTAAAGTAAACTGTTACACAGGTAAACCGTAACACAGACAAACTGTTACAAGGGGAAACAGAGGTAACAGACTAACTCTGTTGAAACGCGTTCCCCAAAACAGACACTGTTTTAATTAAAACGACCATAAACCAGACCACCCGGCAACGTTAACGTTACCTACGACCAGTACAATACGCGCGGTTAATGTGACGTAACGGTGTTTCTGCCTGTAACGCGGCTTGTTTTGTTTACTTCCTGTCCAACGGGAGTCCGCCTTCTAACGCGAGAGGCCAGGATCTCGCGACAACAAGCCGTTGCTATGGGAACGCAGGCACGCTTAGAGGAGGGGCGTTTGGAAAGCTGGAGTAACTGTTTATGTGGATGAAAATCAGCTTTAGTTTAATCATTTGAACATGAATCTTCATCAAAGAGCGGCTGGTGTTCCAGTACAAATGACTGTGTCACGAGGAAAACATTTGGTAAGACCACCAGCTTTAGTTGGAGCATATTTTCAGCTTTTCTTGCAGCAAAATGAAAGTGGAGTTAAACATCTCTGAATCAAAAAGACATTTATTTCTGAAATACATTTAAATCATATTCAGTCACATGTCCTTTCTCTGCTGTCCTTCATTTTTAGACAATGACATACATTAATGGCCTTATTGTACATTTTTTATATCTTGTCTTATTCACTGCCCCTCACTCTACACCCTACTCCAAGTGTCCAACCTGAGACATTTGTTGCTCGTTATTAAGGTTTATACATTTTTATTCTGTACTGCTTGTTGTACTGCTTCTTCATGATGACAATAAAGTGTGTTTACGAGGTAACATTACTGTGCTTTCAGAGAAGCATTAAAAATGAGTCCTTTCTCAGCTTTGTGCGAGCTGAATTTAATGGAATTGCACTGGGAGACTCACAGAAGCTGGAAGTGCCTGTGGATGACTGTGTGGATTATTGCTTCACCTGTAGCTTTCAATGTTCAGAAGGAGATCATACCTTGGATGACCTGGCACGTGAACCTGTCCTACGTAAGTCAATGATCTCTTGTTGTATTTTTTTTGTCATTTTGTCACTTCTCAGGCAAGCAGTCTTTAGATCTACATTTCAGTGGTATATTAGGATCAGTAATATAACATTATGATGTGATCTGGAAACTATATTGGCTACCTCAGTCCAATGAAACAAAAACTGCAATACAGTGTAAAATCAACCTTAGTTATTACTTAGTGAATCTGTCATTTATTTCAGTGTTGATAAAGGAGTTGGAAAAATGTAGCATTTTTCTCACTATTGAACATGTCCGTACATGATTAATTTAAGACACTTGTATCAAATCATAAATCACAAAATACACAACTAATACAGCTTTTACAAGTGTTCCCTGGTGCATTTACCAACAACTACATCATCCTGCTCAGGAGATTGGGATCATAATCTTGAACTGAAAAAGGCACAGCTGCCCCAAAAGGCATTTTGTAGTTTTTGTTGTTTAAATTCTCTATTATATCATGTTCAATCTCCAGTCAATGGATCAACCAGTGAACCATTCTTAACACTGGAAGATTGTACTGTGTGCATTCTGTTAAACCTCTGGAATTCATAAATGTACCCTGACATAATCATGCAGTTGTATCTTGAAACCAGTCACTTGAAAGTAATAAATATTCATTGCTTTTTGTCCCTTTCCAAGTAATGCTATAGTACATAGTATTTAGCAGTTTTCTGAGTAAATTCAGCAGTTTTTCAAAACATAAAATATAAAAATCATTTTGCAAATGCTTCAGTTTGACTGTGGTGGATTTGTAGTAATCTGTTATCAATATTATGAATATTATTTACATATTCTGTGAATATGATTGAAACTCATTAGCATAGGTCACAGGTATGACTTTCATTGAGAAGGTAATAAATCTGTTGTGTACACATTTTAAAATCAGAAATCACTGCATATATACATTATTTGAAACATCATACATTACTACTGTACTACAGTACTACTGCAAAGGTTTTAGGCACCCTGTGTAAATGAGAAGGAAAATCTCCTTATGTGGGCAGTGAGTGTTTATTAACTCAGTAAAACACTAATTAGAATAAACACAAAAAACATTCCTACAGAAAATAATGGTTTCCAATCATTGTCTTTAAACCATCTCGAAAGTTCTCCTCATGGGAGTCTAGTATTATTTATATGTTCTCTTTCAACAAGTTGTTTGTTAAATTAGTGCTTAGTGATGTTAAGGCGTGCTGTGTTGAATTGAACACATCCAGGTGCTGGCTGGGGACATCCTGGAGAAATCTGGAACCAAGATTTGTCCTTCAAACTAGCTCACATGATGTCAACTACTTTCTTCAGAATGAGAAATTCTTCTTCCTATTTACTGTATTTCTGTTTACCTGCATCTGCTCTAACTGGGTGATTAGGTGTCTATAACTTACGTTTTGGAAGAAAATGTAACATTTTCATAATATTCTTATACCTTAAGTTGCTTTAGTGTTGTGTTCATAGCTGCAGAGGCCTTCACAATGTTTCCATACAACTGTAATCACAATTATACACAATTAACAATTTAAAAGGCCTAAAAGAAGATGTCTTTGTGATTCATTAGTAACAGTGACAGAAGTCTTACCCAAGGAGAAAAAACTAAAAGAAGACAAGGTTTCTGTTTTGGGACAAGCTGTAGTGGATCTGCTTCCACTATTACACGGTGAGACAATATTTACTAATTTTATTCACATAACAAGTCAGAGGCTTAAATAATACAGGAAGACAACAAAATCCTACACCTAATACCTGGGGTTGTACATAGGGCCCACCCCTTTTTTCCAATCTAAAGTTTATCTAAATTTGCTGTGGCCTTTTATGATCCGATCAGCGATGTTCCTGTTATAACCTTTGAACCTTCCTTTGAACAATCCTACTAACAATCCTCTACACCAAACTACTAAGTTGTTGTAGCCATTTATGATCTGATCAGCAACAATTAAATGAATCAATGCTACAGGAAGATAAGACTATCATTTATCTAACAACCAAGGTTGCTTTGGCCATTTATGATCTGATCTGCATCCGTTCTTTAAACATTTACTGTTTGTGAAATGACCCAGCAGGTTGACAAGATGCTACATCATACAACTACACATTGGATCCTACCCATTCACTTCACTTATTCTCCCATCACTTCTTCATCAGCCAGACACCTTCCTTTATCAGTGTTTTGCTGAATTAAGCACGTGACACTTCCATAAGTCTCAACAGGGAAATTTATCATGCCAGGTCCACTCCCATACAAGTTCACTTCAAAGAAATTTCACAGGATTTTACTCAAAGCCTCAATCCCTTCAGTATATACACAAAACACCCTATAACTCTCCCCATGCCAAGCTTACAATTGCATACTGCAATTAATACCCAGCCCTTCTTATCCACAACCACTGACCAGCCCTTTCAGATAATTTTGACAAATCCCTTCATTACTGCCTTCATGACATGACCTTTGTTAGGCTGCAGATGCTGAGCATTCCTCCTCTTCCTGTTCTTGAATAAAATTTCACATGACCCTAGTCCCTGCCCTCCCATTTTGTACCTGCCCCATCACATCCCTGTGTTCCAATGCCCTTGATGCTGACTGCTCTCTGTGATTCCACTTTATTCCTGTTTTTGTCACTGATGCTGCTGCTTTAATCAGTTCATCTTTTGACACTAGTAATATAATTTCTTGTCCTGCCTTTGCACCTTTAAATTCTTCAACTAAGCGTGTCAGTGGTAGTTCCAGCACCTCTCTACCAAACCATGCTGTACTACTAAGGCAACAAGGCACCTCTCACCACTTCTTTATAGCATTATTGATTCTATCCTCTGTATCTCAGTAATCAGATCTTCATAAGTAGTCATTGGCCACCTTACACAAAGTAGCAAACTAAACTGCAGACACCACAAACTTACCAGGCAAAAAAGATTTATCAATGGAGTTCATACTCTCCACCACTTTCTTCCTGAACTGCATTACCTGATCATTATCATTCAGTGCTGCACTATACCACCTACCTTAACTCTTAACTAGCTTCTTCAAGATAGAAGGTATTGCTTCCCCTTCCTTCAGAAACCTTTCTTGCACCAGTTTCCCTTTCACAATTAACACACCCCTAGACTTACTGGGTTTAACATCCTTGCCATGCTAAGATTTTCATTTCATTTCTCTATTTGCCAAGTAGAAGTCTGGAGAACTTTTCACATCATCCATGTAAGCCCTAACTGGCAGGAGGCGGGTGAAAGAAAGAACTCAAATGCTTTCCACAAGAAAGCATGTTTAACCAAAGGCATTCGCCAAATCCAAAAATGCCACATGGAGATCTATTATTTTCAGCTTTGCTGTCTTAATATGATCCCAAATCATATTACCTGCAAAACCTGACTTTTGCAGAGGTCTCAATTAGCTTATTAGCTTTTCTGGTATGAAGAAAGCATTAGTGCAACCATACTAAAGAAAGTTTTACTCTCCACATTAAGCAAATGTATAAGACAAAACTGCTCAATAACTATAGAATCTTTTTCTTTTGGAATGAGGACCCCCTCTACCTTTTGCCATTCTTTTGGGATAATCCCCTTCTTCCACATTATAGCCTCCATTTCCCACAAGAACCTCAAGGTGTCATGTGCACTTTTGCACTCAACATGGCACACTTTTGGGCCCTGGTGCCGAGCATCCTTTTGCAGACCACACCACACCCTGTACCACATCCTGTATCACTCCACCTAGCGGGGTTTATATCCATTTGGCACTCTATGTCACATACTGGTGAAATATTTGGTGACAGCTGCAGCCTGTTTGCCATTTCCTCCTCTGTATACTTCTTCTTCTTTCGGCTGCCTCCATCTTGCCCTATCTCCTGCCTCCTCTACTGTTATTTCCTCCTCTGTAAACAAATTCAGTTGTTCTTCCCCCTCTTCCTCATACCTTCTGCTCTCCATAACCTCACTAAATTATTCTTATCTCCTCCTGCAGTTTCTTAATGCCCTATCTTTCTTTCTTGTTCCCTCGCTTCCACCACTTTCTCAATAACCTCAGTTCCTTAGCTGACCTGAGCTGTTCCACTAAAAAATGCTAATTGGTGGCCGTACAATATGGCCACCAATTTTGTTCAACTGAATTTGAAATGGTTCACTTAATTTTCTAATTACAGGGCAATGCAGCATCTGTTCCACTGTGGTGATTTACCCTGTACTGGGATCTCATTTTGACAGTGTCTCACAAGATGGAGAAATAAAAGTAAGAATATTTACTCTGTAAACGTGATGGGATTATTTAGTACACTGTAAACTTTTAAAATGCACAAACTGAATTGAATTGAAGCTCCTGATACTAGGAGGGTCAAGATGAGCACATGCTTCCTGTGATTCATATGATGTCAACCACCACCTCTTTTTGAAATGCCACCATTTGCATGCTTGCCAGACAGCCAATTTGCTCTAAAGGAATCCCCAGGTCAGATACAATGGCTAACAGATGCCTGTGCTGACCACATTGAGTGTGATGTGGGGAGAGAGCACCATCTACCCACCCAGAGAGGGAGGGTAGGCCAATTTCACTCTCCCTCTGACTCCAGCTACCAATGTCAAGCAGCATGATCCTCAGATCCGAGCTGCAAAAGGCCATTCTTATTACAGTTCTAGAAAAGAATACAATAATAAACACATGATGCATTTGAATTCGACTTTGACTTTGACATGTTCTTTCCACAGCCAACACTGGAAGTGACAGTTAGTGTCCCAGAGCCTTTGCTCTCAGATTCACAGCTTTCTGAGTCCAACCTACTGACAGTCACAGTAGAGACAGCATACTCTGTGCCTGAAATCTGGAACCCTGCCTCTGGGCCTCCCAATAATTATGTTGCTGCTCTGCAAGTCCCCCTTACAGCTCAGGTAGGACAAGACAGAGAATAATGCTGTTGTTCCTTTATAGCTTATGGTTTGTAATAAACTGGAATCAAATAATATATTAAACAATAAAACACAATGTTGTCTTTCAGAGAGAGAAAATATTGTTGTTTTCCAATGGTGTATTAAAAATTGGTGGTGAGAGAGAGCCTGTACCTAGATCCAAAAAATGGCCGATTGGTCCGCTTCTAGCCCCAGATGCCCAGTTCATCCCAGGGATCTTTATTGAAGGCAGTCCCACTGATTTAGAAGATGGAGACCTTACCAGCATAGAGGTGTGTCCAGATATTTAGTTAAGAAAAAAGTTAAGAAGTTAAAGTTTTAGTGTATGAAGTGTATGTTCCTGCAGGGACAGTTGATCACTCTCTGTCTGTAACAGGAGAGGGAGTTCAGAGCTGAAGTTGAGTGTAACCAAAAAAGAGTAAGCTGGGACACAGAGCGCCGATGCTTTATAGATGCAGGAGGAGCTGCATGGTAAGGGAAACTCTTCTGCCTTATAATAATGAATCTGAGAGGATGGATTACTTATCTGCTGAAAAGCATCTGTCCTCTTTACTTTACTGTTATGCAGATGCTGAAGTTGCTAATTTGCTGTTATGTTAGGTGACTAAGCTCTGCAAACTTAGGAGTTCAGGAGCTTGTCCAGGAGCTTGTTTAAATTTACATGAATATTCATTATTCAATATAACAGTTAGGAAATATTTTAAGATAGTGACTGAATATTAAGTATCAATGTATTGTCCATAAATATTCTAGTACTTATTATTCAGAGTAGAGGTATTTGGTAACAACTATAACATTATAGGTCTGAGACAGTCACACAAGGATGCTTAGGTTTTAAGAATACTTATGAGAAGGTTTTCTAACTTTTTTGTGTACTATTATTGCATTTTGAAATTGTTTTTCTAATGTCAACACTCTCTGGTCCCATTTTTTAGTCTGATTCGCAGGATAACAGAATGCAGGCTATGGCCACTGGAAGTTATGAGATCTCCTCAAGCCAAAGTGATCACAGGGAAAGCAGGCAAAGAAAAACCTGTGAGAAGAAATCTAAAACAGACGTGACCTATGAATTTTTTCTAGTTGTTTTTTTAAATGGTTTTGAAAATTATTAACACATTAGAGTATTTCCCAAAGTATGAGAATGAGAGTTACGGGAATTTAAGTCTGTCATCTTTTAAATTTTCCAAATTCTATTCTGATAAAGTTCAGTCAGGGATAAATGGTAGCTGATTCTAGATGGGCACTCTGGAATCCTGTATCTTATTGTGAGTTTATTCTGTACAGCATGTGGAAGACGACCTCCAAATTCCTTTCCATGGAGTGGCTTATATGGACTTGGCACCTTTATTGTATCCGGGTGTAAAGTGTATCCGTGGGGCTTACAGACTCCATCCATTCTATGACTCAGAGCTCCAAATGAAGGTAAGGAAACAGGATCATTAAAGAATTAGAGCCTTTTACATTCATGAAAATAGGCATTCAGTGACTTTGACATGGACTAAACATCTAAAGTCTTGTGAAAAAGTTACCCCAAAAAACACATGAACATCTTTGTCTTTTTGAGAGACAGAGGTGATATAACTAAACAAATAAAACTGAAGAAGCATCTTTAAAAAAAGGGTAAAATATAATTAATAAAAATGTAATTTGTAAGGAAAATATTAGAACAGCCTCAAATTACTACATAAAATGGCTAAATTTAGAAATAGGTACAGCACATCAGCTGCAAATGATTAGACCATTATTAGAAAGATTAGACTTTATTAGACTTTGGAGAAGGCTGTATTATTTAAACCTCAGACATTAGTTTAGTTTGCACTTGATTGTTGAGTGGGATAACCATGGTCACATCTAAAAAGACTCTCAAGTGTCTTTCTATTCATGCTGGGTATTGGTACCATCTCTTCGTGAAGCTGGAAATGTCAGCATTTCATGTACCCTCTGTCCATTTTCTTGGGTTTGTGGTCTTCAAGGGGCAGCTGGCTATGGACCCATTAAAACTCAAAGCAGTAGTCAAGTGGTATTGCCCCACTTCACTCTGGCTAGTTGAACACTTTCTCACCTGGACCCTGGAGTTTATACATAGATGGTTCTGGTGACCTAATATGAGCAAGGAGGTCTGGCAGTATGCAGAATACTTGCACCCTGAACAAGGACTCCAAGGCCAAGCTACAGATTACTCCTCCATCCTCAGCACCCATGTTTCTCTTTTGAGTGCCAGTTTGGGTATCCACCCAATCCCACCCCACTCTGACCCTGTATGAGGCCACCCACACTGCCTCCTGGCCACTAGAAGGAACTAAATCTGTCTGTAATCTGGCTGCTTGAGTTCAGGTGTGTGTGCACCTTTTAAAAGGGCTCTGTGTGGATCACTCTTGGTATTAGCACATCTAAAGCATACTTCCAAAAAGGAGTTTATCCAAACATTTCCTCCAAAAAGAGCCTATCAATTTTCACTCCCCATTGGGATGATTTACCTATAGGGAACTTCTTTCTGTCTTCTCTCCACCTTGTTTGGGCTTAGTTACTTTTGAGGTTTTTGTTCACCCATTTCCCAGCTCAAGCTGCAATTTCCCCCTGAAGTACCATCCCTCAGGGCTTAGTATTTCACTAAGAGGTTTATCTGGTTTTGAGTCCACCCAGATGTTGTCTGGGAACTTAAAACCATGCAACCATGCAACCCAGGTCTGTTTACACACTTTTCCCCACCTGGGTTTTGATTCTGTATTCACGAGATACCTCTCTTCTGTTTAAGATTACCAGGGTGTCCTAACCTTTTCACATGACTGTATAGTATATTATTATATACATTAACTCATCTTGGTAAAATCTTTGAAATACTTTGTTTATTAAATACTTTATTATTTTGATACCTTAAGAACAATATTTACTATATTCCTGTAACTTCATGTTTTGTTCTAACATTGCCTTATATTTGAGAGCAGTGCACTTACATTGGGTTTCACACTTGTGTCAATTTGCTAAAAGACCAAGAGGAACATGAGTGTGCTACGAGAGAGTTTGAAGGCCCCAGCAGTGCAGGCACCCCCTCGTCCTCCCTCCTCTGTGGGTTTGGGTTCCAAAGCCTTTGAGACCCATAAGGCTGGGACAGATAACAATAAAGCACCTAAAAAGGTACTATTGATGTTAAATAATTTTGTCATGTGCTATTCAGCAGTATTCACAGAGTATTCATTAATTTATTTCCATAGTGTTAAAAATGCAGTAAAATAAAGAAAATGTAGACAATACATTTTAGCACATGATCTAAGATCTATCACGTGATCTATCACATGCTGATTTATTATTATTATTATTATTATTATTATTATTATTATTTTATTTTTTCTTTCTTTCTTTCTTTCTTTCTTTCTTTCTTTCTTTCTTTCTTTCTATCTTTCTTTCTTTCTTTCTTTCTTTCTTTCTTTCTTTCTTTCTTTCTTTCTTTCTTTCTTTATGTTTTGCACATATGTCAATAGAGATATGAAGCTGATATCACTGTGCTTCCTATTCAGGTTATTGGCATAATGATATTCCAGTCAGTCATAAGATGAATAGTAGCAAGCTACCCATCTTGGCATTCTGTTATAAAAGCTAAAGCTAATAGTTTTAGCTTTAGCTTATCCTCGCTGTGTGCTTAGGATTGTTGTCCTATTGGAAGATAAACATTCATCCCAGTCTGAGGTCCAGAGTGCTCTGGAGCAGGTTATTATCCAGGATGCCAAATCTGTTGCAGCAAAAGTTGAAATGATTTCACCTTTTAGGACACTTGACAGAGTGTCTTTTATGTATACATGCATGTTTCTGGTCAAACAGTAGGATAGGATAGGCTAGGCTAGGATAGGATAGGCTAGGATAGGATAGAACTTTATTTTTGCCTTGGGAAATTAAGGTTCCAGCCGCAACATAAGTACTGTACAGAAAGGTAGAATGAGATAATTTAGTAAAGAAACACTGTATAAATATATAGAATATATACAATATATATATAAATAGTACATGAGAAAAAGTAGAAAAAGAGTCCAGTAGGAGGGGGTATTGCACATTATTATTGTTATTGCACTTGAAACTGTGTATTGCATTGTTATTATTGCACTTGAAATGTATATTGCACCAAGTCCAGGTGTGTTGTGGTTTGTGAGTTACTGGTCGTTCCTACTCATTCCCATCCTCCATCCTCCTGTTAGCACTCCTCCCCCCCAGAGAGGAGTTGTACAGTCTGATGGCGTGCTGAACAAAAGAGTTTTTAAGTCTGTTGGTCCTGCACTTGGGAAGGAGCAGTCTCTCAGTGAACAGGCTCCTCTGGTGGCTGATGACAGTGTGTAGAGGATGACTGGCATTGTCCATAATGTCCAGTAGTTTTTTCAGAGTCCTCTTCTCTGCCACCGACACCAAAGACTCCAGCTTTGTGCCAACCACAGAGCCAGCCCGCCTGATCAGTTTGTCCAGCCTGTGTGTGTCCTTCTTGGATATGCTGCCCCCCCCCAGCACACCACAGTGTAGAACAGGAAACTGGCGACCACGGACTGATAAAACATCCCCAGGAGTTTCCTGCAGATGTTGAAGGACCGTAGCCTCCTCAGAAAGTACAGCTGGACTGTCCCTTTCTGTACAGGTGGTCGATGTTACATGACCAGTCCAACTTTCTGTCCAGCCACAGCCCAAGCTACTTGTAGGAGTCCACTGTGTACTGTTCAAACATAACTGGTCACCAAAAGGCACTGGTCAAACATCCTAACTAAAATATATTGGAGGACTGCATTTTTGATGCCTCATTAGCCACTAGTATGTAGGTACCATAAAACATTCAGTATCCAGCGGGTCAGAAGAGGAAAAATCATCAAATCAAACATGTCATTAGAAGAAAACTTGCTGTAGTGCCCCTTGAAGCAACACTTGGAATATAGCTTTAATTTGTGTTGCATTATGAAATGCGCCTTGAAACATTTTTGAATGGAACTATACACAAAACTGATTATTTAGGGGTAAAATGCCTTGGGGTAACATACGTGTTTCCACTCTGTTGAGCTGGGCTTTGCTGCTATCCTACAGATATGCAGCAGCATAAGCCAAAAGTTTTAAGGGTGCCTACAGAGTCAACAACACACATACACATGCAGAGCTTGTCCACCTAGAAAGTGTGTGTATGACTGGAGCAGGGGCAGCCTGCAGTAATCACATGATGCTATGCTAGTAAAATCATGAAGTGTCCACACATTTAGTGTTACCTACACCACCACTTAAAGGGATGGATTTGTCCTCTTTCTTTCCCTTTATCCAAAATGTGATGTGTATATATAGTAACATCAGTCTAGTTAACAAGGCTATTGCTTTGTTAAGATGTTTGGAGGTGCAGATGCCCACATCTGCTTTTCCATGCAACACTTGGTGCCTGGTGTCTGATACTTTATATGATTGGATCCGGATTAGTGGTATAAGCAAGATTCCTGAAGCAATTATTTGTAATAGCAACAGATTGTTGGCCTCAATGTGGAGGGTTGAATCACCACACTACCTCATACCACCCACCTCCAAACACAAACCCCCACAGCTCAGTAGCAGAAGGAGCAGGGCAAGGACCACAGAGCTAGGCTATCGTCACAGCATCTGACACTGCAACTGCCAGCCACACACACACAGAAATTTTCATGATGTAATGTATCTGTAAGAAAGAAAATGTAATGATTTTTAGTCTCACATTTCATTCATATTCACTCAGAGAAAGATTTAACCATGGTATCACATGAACAGTATGTTGGCAGAAGAAACCTCTAGGAAATGGTAATTGATATTCTGTGTTTACAGACAGGAACCCAGGGAAAATCAGCCCAATCTCAGAATATAACAGATGTTGAATCACAAGTCAATGCAGAAGGACAGGTCAGTTAATTTGAAAACTACCCATTTTAAACAGTTGTTTAATTCTTTTGCTGTTAATGGAAAATTGTGTGATTATCAGATGTATGCAGATTCAGGGTCATATATTGTTATTGAAATTACATTGGAAAAACCACTGGTTCCAAAGAGGCCACCAGAGGAACTGGCAAAACGGTAACAATTTAGAAGTCTACAACATTCATTATAATTGATGAAATTCATTTTACTGAAATAATCAATAAAAAAATTGTTTGTGGTGCAGAGTAATGGAGCTGATTCCTCCCAGGCCTCCACTACCCCAGCGACCAGCAGGAGCAGATAGAGTAAGAAAGATACACACACATACACCCACACCCACACACACATTCACATTGCGCCTTCTTTTTCTTACACAACTTACACAATCCTACACTCCCACACCGTATCTATTGTTACACACACACACACACACACACACACACACACACACACACACACACACACACACACACACACACTTTTACAGTCATATGAAAAAGTTTGGGCACCCTTATTAATCTTAATCATTTTTATTTATAAATATTTGGGGGTTTGCAACAGCTATTTCAGTTTGATATATCTAATAACTGATGGACACAGTAATATTTCAGGATTGAAATGAGGTTTATTGTACTAACAGAAAATGTGCAATATGCATTAAACCAAAAACCAAACAAAAATTTGACAGGTGCAAAAGTATGGGCACCTCAACAGAAAAGAGACATTAATATTTAGTAGATCCTCCTTTTGCAAAAATAACAGCCTCTAGTCGCTTCCTGTAGCTTTTAATGAGTTCCTGGATCCTGGATGAAGGTATTTTTGACCATTCCTCTTTACAAAACAATTCCAGTTCAGTTAAGTTTGATGGTCGCCGAGCATGGACAGCCCACTTCAAATCCCACAGATGTTCAATGATATTCAGGTCTGGGGACTGGGATGGCCATTCCAGAACATTGTAATTGTTCCTCTGCATGAATGCCTGAGTATATTTGGAGCGGTGTTTAGGATCATTGTCTTGCTGAAATATCCATCCCCGGCGTAACTTCAACTTCGTCACTGATTCTTGAACATTATTTTCAAGAATCTGCTGATACTGAGTGGAATCCATGCAACCCTCAACTTTAACAAGATTCCCAGTGCCGGCATTGGCCACACAGGCCCAAAGCATGATGGAACCTCCACCAAATTTTACAGTGGGTAGCAAGTGTTTTTCTTGGAATGCTGTGTTTTTTTGCTGCCATGCATAACGCCTTTATGTATGACCTTCTTCCAAAATGAAGCTGGCTTGTCCAAATGTGCTTTTGCATACCTCAGGCGACTCTGTTTGATGCTGCAGGTCTTCGGAGGTGGTCTGTGGATTGTCCTTGACTGTTCTCACCATTCTTCTTCTCTGCCTTTCTGATATTTTTCTTGGCCTGCCACTTCTGGGCTTAACAAGAACTGTCCCTGTGGTCTTCCATTTCCTTACTATGTTCCTCACAGTGGAAACTGACAGGTTAAATCTCTGAGACAACTTTTTGTATCCTTCCCCTGAACAACTTGAACAATCTTTGTTTTCAGATTATTTGAGAGTTGTTTTGAGGAGCCCATGATGCCACTCTTCAGAGGAGATTCAAATAGGAGAACAACTTGCAATTGGCCACCTTAAATACCTTTTCTCATGATTGGATACACCAGGTTATGAAGTTCAAAGCTCAATGAGGTTACCAAACCAATTTTGTGCTTCAGTAAGTCAGTAAAAAGTAGTTCTTATTCAAATCAAGAAAATGATAAGGGTGCCCATACTTTTGCACCTGTCAAATTTTGGTTTGGTTTTTGGTTTAATGCATATTGCACATTTTCTGTTAGTACAATAAACCTCATTTCAATCCTGAAATATTACTGTGTCCATCAGTTATTAGATATATCAAACTGAAATAGCTGTTGCAAACCCCCAAATATTTATAAATAAAAATGATTAAGATTAATAAGGGTGCCCAAACTTTTTCATATGACTGTAAAAATTCCCCCACCTGATTTTGTCTCTCTCTTTCTAGCCCACATATATATACATATATTACACACATCAAGGGTCACATTGCTCACATTTTGATTGCCTATATTGTCACCTTGTGCTCAGAAACTGAGTTACTTGTGGCCAGAGGTGGGCAATACCGGGAATTTTTCTATTGATTCGATACCAAGTAAATGCAGGGCCAGTATCAACGTTATTGATACCGCTACTTTTTAACATTTAAGCTTCATAGATCCAAAAGACCTACAGTGCCTTGTGAAAGTATTCGGCCCGCAAAGCGGCGTGGCACAGACAGACGGGCGGACAGACGGACGGACGGACGAACAGACAGACAGACAGACAGACAGACAGACAATTTTACTCTTACAGAGGAGACTTTGCTGAACGCGTGTGCGCAGCAGTCAGTGATAAAACGCTTGAGTATCGATCTTTTTACACAAGTACTGATCAATATCGATAGCAGCGTTGGTGTCGATATTATCGATATTTGGATCGATTCACCCACCTCTACTTGTTGCCTCTAAACCAGTGCTGAAATGTTTGCTGTACAGGCAGTGCAGGAGTACCATGCCCAAATAGCAAATGTGACATCTGAGGTGTTGGAGCAGTATCATCAGATGTTTGGAGCCACGTTTGTCCCTGGAGCCGAAGCTCTGGACCCTGCCACTGCCTACCAACGCAAGAGTCAGATCTTTAGAGAGCTCAACTGCTCTGGGAAGTACTTTACCTTTAAGGAACAACTGAAAGTGAGTTAAGAAAATTATTTAATGAGAAAGATTAAACACTTAATAACCAACTCAATAACCAACATAATCATCAAAAAATGCATTAAAACATCACAATGTCTCATTCTGCTCTTTATCATATGTTCTACAAAACTTTCTTTTTTAACCTTTTTTATTATTAACATGTTTTATGTGTCATTTTATTGTGGTTATATACAGTATACAACAAAATATGTATGTGTGGAAAAGACTGATGTTCTCTATTGTGGTTATTGTTGCCCAAGTATGCAGTGGTGCGAATTGTGCGAGAGAAAATGCTAAGGACAGAGGCTTTCACAGATCCAGAACAGCTGCAGGCCTTTCTGAGTCAGCTGTATGTCTTCCTTGTGGATGAGATGCATGTTGCGCTCAATAAGGTAGGCTACACCCAAACAGAACTACAGCCAGCCCATTCCCTTTTGTTATTTACATACTTGCACAAATACCTACTTACAACAGAACCTAACCTCAGAAAAGTGAGGTATCCTAAACCGTTCACTTTGGCAAATCCTATAAGAATGTGTGCTGTGTACTCGATTTAGTGGTCTGGATTTTCACATGCAGTAGATAATGACTAGGGCACTTTTCAAACACAGCTCAGATTTGAAGTTTTTGATGCTTGACGGAGCAACTCTCTTCTTATACAGGCGTGTTTCTAGTCCATTGGAGTTCACCCTGCCTATTGAGGAGTTGGCCATTTTATGCTTTGCTGCATACTTAATAATTTGTCAGAAATAATCTGTGTGCCATCCGCAAAATTGAAAGATGCATGTTGTGCTCAATAATGTAGGCTACACCCAAACAGAACTACAGCCAGCCTATTCCCTTGTTATTTACTTACCTGCACAACTTCTTCTTCTTCTTCTTCTTGTTTGTTGTTGTTGTTGTTGTTGTTGTTGTTGTTGTTGTTCTTCTTCTTCTTCTTCTTCTTCTTCTTCTTCTTCTTCTTCTTCTTCTTCTTCTTCTTCTTCTTCTTCTTCTTCGTCAGCTGCTACCTACTTAAAATACAACCTCATCTCAAAATATTGTATCCAATTTTGTTTCTCTGTATTTCGTTAAACAGTTGACTAGATTGACTAAAGAGGTGTGTGTTGAAGTTAGTGTTGTCACACACAGCATTCTCCTGGTGTCATCACTGCATTGTCCCCTTGTCCCAAGTGGTGCTCTAAAACAAACCTGCCTCAGCACTCAGGTGATGTCCATAACAGTGCCCCTATATTATGCCTGAGCACCTTGGGTCCTTGAGGGTCTAGGCTATGGATGTTTGTTGTCATGGAACATTGTTCAACTATTTATAGGTATTTTATGACACATTTCTATTTTAATATATTTTAACTCACACTTGAATATTTTCTTCTCTGTCATCATGCTCATACAGCTTCCATAGAACCAATGGCCTTGGATTGGTCACACTTGGTGTTAAAAGAGAATTAGGCCACTGCCGAATGTGGTTTATAGTCCTGTCCAAAAGGTTCAATTACAGCATATTGGGTTCTCTTGAATACCCTTTAGATTGGCAGAATGAGAAATTGGACAGCCTACAGCCTTGTTGTCCTCAAAGACTAGAGTGTACCATTTAGGATTGGGCTTGTATCTACTCCCCTTTCCATTTCACGCTGGAATGTGGGACCAAAGTGTCCATAGATATCATTTTCAAAACTGACCGGTTCTAAGTATACAATGTGGATTTTTGAGGATGCTCAACCTTGACACTTCTCTTTATACTACAAAACTATTTAGTATTACAGATTAGTACAAAACTGAGATTCATCGTGAGCTCTCAGTGCTCTCATTGTTGTTTCTTGTTTTGCTATTGGCTGGCTTTATGTTAAATCTATCTTGGCAGGTAATTTTGGTTCGGATTTGTCTTTGTCCAGTTTCTTTTTTTTGTCAATTCTGTTTAGTTTTCTTTTTGTTTCTAGGATTTATATGGATTTTAGTTATCCTACAGTTAGGAAACTGTTAGATGTTTCATTCATATTATTTTCAGTAAAGAACCTTCAAGCTTTCATCTACCATCTCCACCAGTGTTATGGGATTACAGGTCTTGTAACATCTATGTTCTTTTTTGAAGTGCTGGGAAACATATCAAAACTGTTGTCAATTCTAATCACAGGTTGCACATGTAGCAGATAAAGATTATATTTATAATAGTGGATTATTAACCTTGCAGAAAGTAACAGGAAATTACAAGCTCTTTGCTGTTCTGTCTTGGTTTTAGATGAGGCAGGTAGTGATTAGTTGAGAAACTAGAGTATTCATTGGACTATGAACCATTCTGCAGAATTTCAGACAGCAGAACTATACAGAAATGATTCAGTATTTTCTGTTTACATATTTTTTGCCCATGTATGCCATTGTGGCTTCTTAGAGATTTTAAAGTAGTATGCAAGAATTGCCTTCATTGTCATATAAGTGAACGTTTTCTTTTCTGTCTTTTGTTTTCTTTTTCTTCTGTTTCTGCAGACACTGTCAGCAAATGATGGTGAGGAACTTCAGCCTCAACCACTACTGGACAGCTGTCAGCTGAAACACTTTGCCAAGGAAGCCCAACAGAATGGAGACTACAAACTAGCTGCCCAGTATTACCTTGAGGTAGCTATTTTTGCCTTTTGCCAATAGTTTTCACATGGTGTACTTTAAACTAAAAGCCTCCTCTTAATCACTTACTGCAGAGGTTGACTCTGGATCAGAGCAGTCCATCTCACTGGTTTGATTATGGAGCTTTTCATATGCTGGTGGCTGACTACCCGAAGGCAGAGGAATGTTTCCGCATGGCTGTGTCCATTGATCAAGCACATGTATCCAGGTAGTAGAGAACTGAGCAGGACCTGTTTCTATCATTCTGTCTTTGAGATGCATTACTCTTATCTCTTAGACTTTTGAACTGCAGTTTCATTGTTATCATGGGAAACCAACATATACAGTGTGTATGTGTATTTGGACATTGACACATTTTTGTGGTTTTAATTTGTGCACCTTCTCAAATGAATCAAACAAGATTGGTTTGGTTCAAGTGTATAATTTTAGTTTTATAATTTTAATTACTAAAATATTGAATTAACCACTTAAGAAATCTAAACAATATTACTGGCCCCCCATTTTTGCAAAAAAAAAACAAAAACAAAAGGTCTGTCAGAAAGAATTCATGAGTGGCCAAATCAATAATTCTTAATAAAGAAGGAATGCACTGGTGAACTAACATTGCACAAACATTGTCACTGTCCAAATACTGACTGTATGATAAAATAATTCTAAACAAATATTTTATTTTTGCCCATCATAGTTTACTCATGTGTGGGATTCTGTCAGACATGAATGGGCATTACAAGGATGCTGAGACATATTTTGAGGGGGCCACATCTGTAGAACCAAGGAGTGTAGTTGCTTGGACATTATTTGGTAAGACTAGGATGAAGTTTCACTTCAAAACAATTCATTGTAGAGTACTATGTTGACAATTGACCCATATCTGAAACAGCTCATCAGGTTCCTAAACAAATAAACATTATTTTAAATTCATATAGTTTTTAGCCTAGTTTTATGTGAATGTAAGTAGAAAGGGCAGCATGGTTTCTATAGCTGTGTTAAAATAAAGTTTTTTCATTACAACAGAAAATCTTTTTTTGTGTACAGGTCTATTCTACCTGGCACAGGAGAACGTCATTCAAGCAGAAATGGCTTTCCTAAAAGCCACCAAGCATCAAGCAGCTCTAATGTGTAGTCCAGTGTGCAGAGAGGAAACAGTGGACAACAATCAAACCACAGCAGAGGACGGACAGGGTAAGGATTTCGGGCTTAGTGAATGTCTGACTAACATACTGGATAAAATAGGTGAGCCCATAATCATGTTTCTGCTAAGAGGGACATGAAAAGTCCTCAGTGACAGAATGTTTCTTGGCTCAATAAAGTTTACTGTGCAGGAAACTGGCACTACTGGACCTGTGTTACCTATCCCTGATCTAAGATATAGTTGTATACACACAGTTCCACAGTTTCCCCTAATTATTACTGTGGCATATAAAATTGAATGTGCTGCAATACTGAGCTAAAATGTCATTTGTCACTGTACATTTACAAGAAGACTTTGCTATAGCTGATGTGTAGCTAACAGTTTGGATTTTGCAGCTGGAGATGATGAGGCAAAGAAACTCGAGTCTCAGACCAGCCAGGAGATTAAAGCAGAAAATGGTTCTGCAGAAAATTCTGATCCTGAAAATGCTATCCTAAAACAGCAACAGTCCTCCATCAAACACAACACCACCATCTATATGGAGACAGTGACGTTTTTGCTGCAAAATTGTGCATTACAGGTGAGCACTAAAACTGCATTATATTCAGTATGTGTTCATGTGGGTTAATTGGTATTGTTAAGGTTTTTGGTGAACTAATCTTTTAATTGTAATTTTTTTCTGTAACCGCTGTTGATATCAGTTGTATAGATACTGTTTAATGTAATGTAATATGGATGTGTATATGTATTCAAGATGGCCCAGAGAGCTTTGGCTCAGCATTTGCTTTGTCCAGATGGAGGTCCAAACAGTTCATATTATTTGTCCCTCGCTAAACTGCAACTTCTCCAAGGGAACTACAGTAGTGCTGAGGCTAGTGTGAAGGAGGCCCTCAATGACAACTTCCAGGTATTTACACTTCCAAATTTACCAGTTTTTCTCTTTAATTTGGTCTTTGGTATAACCAAACTATCAATGTCAATATTATTTTTTCTAATGTTATTTTTGTGTTAAACTTTTATTTGAATAATGTATTTAAAAACACTAAACAGATATATATGATGTTTTCTATTCTACATAGAACCAAGGAGCATGGGCACTCTATGGACACTTGTACTACTTAATGGAGGATAATAAACAAGCTCAAAGGTGCTATGAGAGAACACTGGACTTTGTGACAAATGCCTCAGACACACATCTAATTTACCTTCGCCTGGGCTCGATCTACTTACAGAACAAAGAGGTGAGATGACATTTGATTAATGGGTTCTGCATTTCATATAATATAAGACAATTTGATCTGTTTGTTCAAAATCCATTTCAGTATGAAAATGCCAAGACCATATACCTTCGTGCTTGTACAAGCTCCCCTTCCTGTAAGACCTGGTTGGGTCTAGGCATCGCCTGCTACAGGGTGAGTTTTTCATTTTTTTTCCACAGAACAGTTGATAATGACAGCTAGAGGTAAAACAGATTGTGCTGTACTGGTCTGTATAAATGGCAAGATAATCTGAGCTCCCATACTGTATTTTGATAGAAATTTTCTTGTTCTGTGTTTGTTTTTTTACAGTCATTCATATATGTTCAGTGCTTCTTGTATATAATAACATATATAATACTTTTTGTTATAGTATTGCATTCAGTCATCGTTCCAAAAGAGTTGTAGAGGTTTGTAATGATGTTCTGTGATAATTCATCCCATGCAGCTTGCATATTTTCACTCAGTTTCCTTCAGATTGTGCAGTAAGGGTGTGATAGCACATCCAACAGTATGCCACACATTTTCAATAGATGTGACTGACAGTGCCATAATATATAGACTCCACCTTGTAATATAAAACTTTTTCACTGCTTGATACAAAAGGAAAATTCAGACTGTTCTCATTTTTCATAACAGATCAATCAGAGGCACATTATATTTGCCCTGTATAATTTTATTATACTCCAATCACCAAACACAGATTATATTAATATCATGACATTGTAAGGGTTGGCTCCAGGGTGAGGCCTCCCCAATATTATCCAATAAACCTACAATAAAATGATCTTGATGCTGACCACAGTGCACATGGATTTACTGGTCATCTCCACCAAGACAAAAGTGGAACTCAACACTGAAGATGACCCACTACCATTGCAACGCCATTGCAGTCAACCCAATGAGTGCTACCTAACAGTCTCTTGGGTGGAGACGGGTGTCAGGGCTGATGTGTTACAGAAGGATAGCAGCAAGAGTGAAAAGGGAAGGTTTATAAGACAGTAGTGAGACCTGCTATGGAACTGGAGTTGGGGGAGATGAAGATGCTGAGATTTTTGTTGGGAGTGACAACGATGGACAAAATTAGAAATGAGCAGATCAGAGGGACAATGAAGGTGGAGCAGTTTGGAGGTAAATCTAGAGAGGCTAGGTTGAGATAGTTTGTACATGTGCTGAGAAGGAATAGTGGAGATATTGGACAAAGAATGTTCGAGATGGAGCTGCCGGGCAGAAGGAGAAGAGGAAGACCTCAGAGAATGTTTATGGATGTAGTGAAGGTGGACATGGAGATGGTTGGTGTAACAGTAGAGAAGGCAGGGGATAGGGCAAGTGATCTGCTGTGGTGACCCCTAAAGAGAAGAAGAAGAAGAGGAAGAGGAAAGAAGGAGAAACCTTAATATATTGTAGTTTGTGACAGACGTTCAAAAATTGCAGCAGCTTGTTTGAAACACAACATTGTTCTTTTGCTATGAGGTGTTTACAGAACATTTAATTGTTTTGGTTCAATGCACTGTGCCCATGTTTAAGTTGTGCATTTACTTCTGCTGTAAATTAGCTTGGGGAGTTGACTGGTGCAGAGGATGCCCTGACAGAAGCCAACATCCTAAACAATCGAAATCCAGAAGTCTGGGGCTACCTGTCATTGGTTTGTTTGCAAGTAAGTAATATCTGAGTACAGAATAAGGTGGCTATCGATACTTTATAAAATGCTTACTTACCATTAGTTTGTAATGCTTTTTCAGACTGGCAGAAAACTGGAGGCTGAGCAGTCCTATAAATACACCCTAAGGGTTGGTCCTAATTAAATATATCAATTAATATCTTTATTACACCTCTTATTGGACAGTTTACCACAGAATGATTATTTAGCCTGCTTTAGAGTACCAATATTGGTTAGACATATAGCAGCAATGAGTAAACAAGCAACAATTTTTGACAGTCATGAAAGTCAAGCACACATACAGTTCTATTTATGCCAATTATGTTGTCCACTGTCTCAAGTCTCTACATCCATAGTGGAAACTTATAAAAAGAAATTTATAAAAATGATCATGGGTGTGCTAAATCAAAGAGAAAAAATTCTTGATTGCCAGATTATATAAAACTGTTTAACATAAATCTTATTTCTGTGTGTGTATATGTGTAAATAAATAAGATACTGAAATCCAAATGAACACCAATAATAATCTTTGTTTTTAATTCACAGTTAAATTTACCAGACCAAACACTTCTACAGGAGATCAGAGAGCTGCAGGATCATGTTGAATTTGGAAATCCTTGTTTTCAATAACATCCCATGTTTCAGCAGAGATGTGTATTCATTTAATCCATGACAAATGGAAAAATAAAATGTGATTGTATTAATTTTAATGAACCACAAATTATTTACAGAATATATATTGTTACTATGTGGAAATGAAAATGACACAAACTCCCTAATAAAAATGTTTACTTCCATTTGTGAAGAAAATATCTCCAATTTCAGCTACTTTTGTTCTCCAACTCATGATTAGTTTCTTCTTCTGTATTAGTTGTCATGATTAACAGTGGTATAATAAAAAATAAAAAGTATGAAAAGAATTCACCCTGGAGCCAGGCCTGGGGTTGGGGTTCGGGAGCAAACACCTGGTTGCCGGGTCTTTGCCCATGGGGCCCGGCTGGGCCCCGCCCAAAGAGGCAACGTGAGCCATTCCTCCTGTGGGCCTACCACCCACAGAGGAAGCCATTTGGGTCGGGTGCCTTGTGGATTGGGACACAAAGGCTGGCTGTTGGGACGTGGAATGTCACCTCGCTGGGGGGAAGGAGCCTGAGCTTGTGTGGGAGGTTGAGAGGTACCGGCTAGAGATAGTCAGGGTCACTTCCACGCACAGCTTGGGCTCTGGAACCCAACTCCTTGAGAAGGGTTGGACCCTCCACTACTCTGGAGTTGCCCAGGGTGAGAGACGTCAGGCTGGTGTGGGCTTGCTTATAGCTCCCTAGCTCAGCTGTATTGTGCTGGAGTTTACCCCAGTGAAGGAGTTGGTCTCCTCTCTGCGCCTTTGGGTAGGAGAGAGGACTCTGACTGTAGTTTGTGCCTACGGGCCGAACAGCAGTGCGGAGTACCAGACCTTCTTGGGGTCCTTGGGGGGGAGGGGGTTCCGGAAAGTTCCCCAACTGGGGACTCCATTGTTCTGCTGGAGGACTTCAACGCCCACGTGGGTGACGACAATGACACCTGGAGTGGGGGATTGGGAGGAACGGCCTCCCTGATCAGAACCCGAGCGGAGTTCTGTTGTTGGACTTCTTTACCAGTTAAAGATTGTCCATAACGAACACCATGTTCGAGCATAGGGGTGTCCATAAGTGCACACAGCACCAGGACGCCCTAGGCCGGAGATCAATGATAGACTTTATCATCTCATCTGATTGCCGGCCCTATGTCTTGGAAAGTCGTGTGAAAAGAGGGGCAGAGCTGTCAACCGATCACTACCTGGTGGTGAGTTGGATCCGCTGTCAGAGGGGCAGGCTGGAGAGACCTGGCAGGCCAGGTCTTTCAGGTCTGCTGGGAACATCTGGCTGAGCCCCCTGTCAGAGAAGCTTTCAACTCCCACCTCCGGGAGAGCTTCTCACAGCTACCTGGGGAAGCTGGGGACATTGAGTCCGAGTGGACCAGGTTCTCAGCTTCCATCGTCGATGCGGCCGTCCAGAGCTGTGGGCGTAAGGTTGATGGTGCCTGCCATGGTGGCAATCCCCAAACCCGGTGCTGGACACCAGAAGTAAGGGGTGCGACCAAGAAGAAGAAGAAGGCCTATTAAGCTATGTTGGCCTCTGGGTCTCCCGACGCAGCCGACAGGTACCGGGAGGCTAAGCGTGCTGCGGCTTGGTCGGTCAAGGAGGCAAAAACCAGGAGCTGGGAGGAGTTCGGGGAGGCCTTGGAGAAGGACTTTTGGTCGGCTCCGAATCGATTCTGGCAAACCGTCTGGCGCCTCAGAAGGGGGAAGCAGTACCATGCCGACACTGTTTACAATGTGGGTGGGGAACTGTTGACTTCGACCAGGGATATTGTTGGGTGGTGGAAGGAATACTTTGAGGATCTCCTCAACCCCACCGTCACATCTTCCAATGTAGAAGGTGAGGCTGAGGACTCTGAGGTGGACTCGTCCATCACCCGGACTGAAGTCACTGAGGTGGTCTGCAAGCTCCAAATCTGAGGTCATGGTTCTCGACCAGAAGAGGGTGGCTTTCAGCTCCATATCAGTGGAGCTGTCCTGCCCCAGGTAGTGGAGGAGTTCAAGTATCTTGGAGTCTTGTTCAAGAGTGGGGGTGAGAGGGAGTGTGAGATTGACAGGTGGATCGGTGCTGCTGCCACAGTCATGCGGTCGGTGTATTGGTCCATTGTGGTGAAGAAGGATTTATCGGTTAATCTACGTTCCTACCCTCACGTATGGTCGTGAGCAGTGGGTAATGACCAAAAGAGCAAGATTGTGGATACAAGCGACCCTTTTCCTCCGTAGGGTAGCAGGGCGCTTCCTTAGAGATAGGGTGAGATCCTCTGTCACCCAGGAGGAGCTCGCAGTAGAGCCGCTGCTCCTCTACATTGAGAGGAACATTGAGGTGGCTCGGGCATCTTTTTCGGATTCCCCTTGGACGTCTCCCTGGGGAGGTGTTCCAGGCATGTCCCACCGGGAGGAGACTGCGGGGTAGACCCAGGACACGCTGGAGAGACTATGTCTCAGTGACAGATCTATTTGTATCCATTGCATGAGGATGAGAAACCTTGGTAAGTGAAATGGCGTAACACTCTGCAGTATTTTAATCTCAATTTACAGTTTCTAAATTTTGTGTACATGAAGGATAATTATTAATTATAATTAGTCTGTCCCACTGTCAGTAGTATATTGTAGAACAGCAGTGTAAGGTGTTAAAGTGGGACAGCAGTTTAAGGGGTAGTCTAAAATGTGTTGTTTAGATAAGAGTCAACTGTGCACAGTAAGACTGGAGAATATAAATATAAAACCCAAATACAGGACAGACAGGAGTAGAGCCTTAAAAATTACAACAACGATAAAAGTAATACATTGTTCTATTACTTGAGATTGAGATTTAGAGAATCAGACCACATTTTTTAGTAATCAATGCAGACATCCATTGCCAATTCATCTCTTCCTCTGCAAAAATGACTAATGGAGTACCTCAGGGCTCTATTTTTGGCCCTATATAATTTTTCAGATACACACTTATTTTCCATAAAAATAACATTTCCTATTATTGTTAAGCAGATTATATACTTTTATCTTTTCTTTGTGCAAACTTTTATATGACCTTTTTTGAATATGTTAAATGTTGGAGTTCGTGTAGTTGATGATAAATCAGAGGCAATTATTTTTGGTCAGTACCAGATTGTCTGTTGACACTTTCCTTTAATCTTGGTGTTATCTTAAATTTGACAAACAAATCAATGCAGTGGTCAGAGTCAGCATTTATAAACTTAGAACAATCACTAAGCTAAAATGAATTCTATCATTTTAGGACCTGGAGACAGTCATCCATGCTTTTGTTACATCACTCTGCAATTCTGTTTATAGAATTTAGGAATTAGTCCACACACGCTGTCATGTTTGCAATTGGTTCAGAATAGACTTTTACCAAGAACCAAGAAAATAGAAGAATCACCCCTGTATTGGCTTCCATTCACTGGTTGCCTATATAATACAGAATTGAGTTTAAGATTTTATTGGTGGTCTTTAAAGCTTTAAAGGCTGTTTACATCTCTGACCTTCTGAGTCCATATTAAACAGTGTTTTTAAAAAGTTTTTTGAGGTCCTTTACTCTTGACTAAAATCTGAAGATGACAGTTTTCTCTATGTAAAGGTTAGAGACACAATTCAGATTTCAAATTCAAATTTGTTTTTTCTATTTGGTTTGATTTCATTAATTAAATTAAAATTAGTTTTAAATTAGTTTTGTAAAAAATTAAAGTAAGATTATTAAAGTAAGATTATTACATTAATATTAGTAATTTTAATTAAATGATGGGGAAAAATATCTGAGATTTCACATTCGACCACGTGGTGGCGCTAATTTGCTCAAGTCCCAAATAAAGAAGTCTGCACAGCGTCACAGCGGCTGTGACGTCACGCACAAACACGTGGTTTAAACAGGCGAATAGTCGCCGTCCTTCAAACTGGAGTTAAAAACAAGTGGAAGCTGAAGGTGCGCGTGTTTATGTTGATCTGTGTGTAATGAACGCGATTCTAATCGGTTTATTCTGCGTGTGGCTGTTTAAGGTGGATGAAGGTGGATGTTTTACACCACTGCTGCTTTAATTCTGATCCCGTATCGATATGAATGCAGAGCTTCAAGACTGTTTACTGATCGATATTCAGCTGTGTGTGTGTGTGTGTGTGTGTGTGTGTGTGTGTGTGTGTGTGTGTGTGTGTTTTGACAGACTGACATGTTCAGACTTCACTGTATATTTATTACCAGTTGTATATTTATTACCAGGTCAGCTGTTCAGTCAGTGACACTGGAATGAGGTGTTTTATTCATGGTCATGAATGAGTCTTTGTTTGGTCACACTGGGCCCACTCTGGATTAGTCTGGACTCTGGTTTATGGTTGGATTCTGTTTATGGTTGGACTCTGGATTAGTCTGGACTCTGGTTTATGGTTGGATTCTGTTTATGGTTGGACTCTGGATTAGGCTGGACTCTGGTTTATGGTTGGACTGTGGATTAGTCTGGACTGTGGTTTGTGGTTCGACTGTGGATTAGTCTGGACCCTGGATTATGGTTGGACTCTGGATTATGGTTGGACCCTGAATTGGTCTGGACTCTGTTTTGTGGTTGCACTCTGGTTTAGTCTGGTTTATGGTTGGACTCTGGATTAGTCTGGACTCTGGTTTATGGTTGGACTCTGGTTTAGTCTGGACTCTGGTTTAGTCTGGACTCTGGTTTATGGTTGGACTCTGGTTTAGTCTGGTTTATGGTTGGACTGTGGTTTATGGTTGTTCCACTGCATTTACCTGCATTTCTACTGTATTTTATCTTCCTCTGTAAGGAAAAGGATTTTTACTGATGTTTGAACATCATTGTGAATTACACTGACACACAAAGGGCAGCTTCTCTGTAAAACCCACCTTTTGCTATTTCGGGTAAAAAGTTAGTAATGGTGATCAGTATAATGTGTTCACACCAAATAAAACTACCCTAATACTTTAGATCAATAGATCAATACTTTTATTCATTTCAACCAAGTTCAATCACAATATTGATTTACATAAAGGAAGTTTTTCTTGCTTTGAAAAAAATGCTTTTCCTCATGCTAAAGTACCTTTTTTTTAACACTTGCAGTGAAATTTTATCATCGGAGACGGAATGTCAGACAGAGAGATGGCTGCAGTAAAGGCAGAGGACTCTGCCAATGGAATGACCGCAGCAAATGGTGGAGGTCTTATATATGAGGAAAAAGAAGGAAATGAGAATGCCAGGTACTTGTGTCTTTCTGAAACTTGTATTTAAGAGTATATGGGAGAAAATTAGAAAGGGTGACAGAAAGGAACAATCAACATCCAGAACAATCAACAAGGCCTCCAGAACAGCTTCAATCCTCTAGAACTGTACTGGAGAAATGGAAAACCATTATTTCCAAAGAAATTCAGTCAGTTTCTGAAGATGTTGGATACTTCTATTTAAATCCACATCTGCATGTGTGTATGGCAACACAGAGTTTGATCATACCAAGCTTGCAGAGGCTGTGACGTCGTAATTCTGAAAATGCACATCTAAACTTTTAATGACCCTTTATAAGGTAGGGTTAAAAACTGCTGTAATAGACCAGTCTGTGCTCTAAGACTATGTTCAGGCTGCAGGCAAATCAGATTTGTTTCTCAAATCACATCTGTTTAGATGACTGTCTGCATTATTATTTTCATGTGACCAAACAAGGGTTGGATTTCCAGACATCAAAAACCTGTATGCATGGGTTGCTGTAGTAAGGATGTAGGCATCAGTATCTACATAACCTGGCTGTTGCCATGATCTTCTTGGATCCCTGAACTTATTAACGTGGATGTTGTCATCGAGTGATGCAAAAGACTCTTTGAAATCTGATTTGAGCATCCATGGTGTCCAGACTGAAACACATCTGTGCAAAGCCAATTGTAATAGGATTTTAAACTACTTCCAAATGTGGTTTAGATCTGATTCTCAACAATTGGCCTTCCTGTGGTTTTCTGCTGTCCAGACTACAAAAAAATCAATCTCAACACAATCTAGATGGGCCAAAAGTCAGCTAGCAGTCTGAACATAGCCTTAATGTCTCTTGATGTTACTTTAGCGACTGATCATGTTGAAAAACTAGTTGGTTGAATAGTCTTTGCATTTGTACTTTCTGCTAGTAAGGTCTAAACCTTGATCTTGAACCAAAAATGTCACTTATGTTTGCCTCTTGCCATCTAGATAAAAAACAATTGGGGTCAGTTTGTTCTGCATATCATTTTTATACAATCCACAGAGCATATTTGGATGTTATTGGATTACATGCATCATACAGTACAATTGTGTTGAATTATCTGCAGTGTAATGTTATATGGCAATGTAATACTCCACCTGCTGTATTTTCCCTAATGGCTATATTTGAATAGAACTAAAACAACTAAAGCTTTTTTATTTTTGCAGGACAGAGGATCTCTCTGAGATGTTGGCTGCAGGGACAAAAGAAGTTCATGAGAAGGCTGAAAACACACAGTTTGTCAAAGATTTTCTTAGAGGTCGCATACGCAAAGAGCTGTTTAAGGTTAGATTTAAACATAGAATTACTGCTTTTTTTTATTGAAGGATCAGCAATTATTTGTTAGTAATGGAAAAATTAAGCCAGATTTACTAGATCCATTGGAGCTGGCAGACAAACAGGGAATCAACAGGCATTTGACTCAGTTCTTTGAAATTGGAAAGTGAGTCACTAAGTTAGACTAACCTTCAGTCAACTGAACTAGAGTTTTGACACAGAGTGAGCCAGTTGGGCTGGGTCTGCTCCAGTCTGACAGTTAAAATTTCCAGATAAATACTTGAGTAACAAACAATAATGGACATTCATGTTATTTTATTTCCATTACTGTCAAATATTATGAATAAATTATTGTAAGTATCCTTGTCAATTAATCAATACAAATATCTATCAGCATGATTGCACTTCAGCTCAAGAACAATTTAATAATAATAATAATAATAATAATAATAATTATTATTATTATTATTATTATTTCCAACATTTCTGAGATTAGTTGTTTCCATATCTTTACAAAATACTAAATTGCAGACATGAAGTGAATGGTAAAATTGGTAAAATGGTAAAATTCATACCTATATCTAAATTCTGTTAATATTTACAAATGAGACAAATTTAAGTAGACTAGGACCTTCTGAAAAAAAACCAAAAAAACATCTGGCATGTTTGTCTCCTTTTTTTGGAGAAAAAATATAGACTATGAAAACATCCCATAAAACTAACTATAAAAAAATGATTATATCTGCAGGTTATTGCCAATATAATTTTCATGGAAATGTTCATGGTTTTATGGAGCAAAAGTAGACTAAAGTCTTGACCTCTCCTCAGCTTGGTGCAGTGGCCCTGTACTACACATACACAGCCATGGAAGAGGAGATTGAGAAGAACAGGGATCACCCTGACTTTGCCCCTCTCTATTTTCCAAATGAGCTGCATCGCCATGAGTCCTTGGCCCAGGACTTGGAGTATTTCTATGGGGAGGACTGGCAAAGCCAGATCAGCTGTTCCCCTGCCACTCAGCACTATGTGGACCGCATTCATGAAGTCAGCCAAAGTGACCCTGTCTTGCTTGTGGCCCATGCCTATACTCGTTACATGGGTGATCTATCAGGGGGTCAGGTGCTGAAAAAGGTGGCACAGCGTGCCTTAAAGCTGCCGCCCACTGGGGAAGGACTCAAATTCTATGAGTTCAGTGGGATCCACAATGCCAAGGCTTTCAAGCAGCTGTACCGGAGTCGCATGAACGAGCTGGAGCTGGATGTCCATGTGAAGGAGAGGATTGTTAAGGAGGCCATCTTGGCCTTCCAGTTTAACATGGAGGTAGGCTGATGTAAAGGTAGTATTTTGAACAATTTAATTAGCAGTGTAAGTAAATCCTGTTTTTATATTTTCCTTGTCAAAATGTATACTGTATCATTTGCATTTAATTATAAGCATGTAGACTTCTCACATCAGCAAAGGAATTCCTCCATCATGTCCAGACCAGCATGAAAGTCTACAGTATGCGTGTGACCTAAGGAGGATGTCAGCCTTTTAAAAATGTTTTTAAAGTCATTGGTTATTTTAATTCTCAGTATTTGACAGCTGCTTAGAAGAACTGATGACTGCTAATTGTTGAGTAAGAGTATTTATACTCCTTTGAAATCTGTATCACCTAGCCATTCTTAAAAAAAATAAATAGGCCATAGCACTTCTAAACTAATTAAGGTCTGAGACTTTTATCAAAGTTATGAGAGCTCAAAATGCTTGGTTACTTTTGCATGGAGCTAGTTCATGTTCAAATAATACAAACAAAAATAATGCATAAATTATGCTCACAATGTTTAGTCATGAACTGAATGCCTTTTGGAGATCAGTTAATCTTCTATTCATTTAACTATTTACAGTAATATCATTTTTTGACCAGAGCTGCCCAAATCCCAGTAGAAGCAGGACCACTTTTGAACTCCTAGCCATGGTTCTGACATTTTCAAGTGACAGGGCCTGAATGGTGAGGTACTATTGTACTGCTATTGATTCTTATTTCACATTCAGTCCAATCACCTATTTCAGTTAAAGGGAGTAGGGTCTTTATAATCTTAGTTAAAATGAATGCCTATCTACAAGCTTAAGAAGCATTTTCTGTCTTCGTTGTGCTTTATAGCATTACCCTAAAAGTCTGCGTCCACCTGGTGCTCATGTTTTTCTTCTGTTTTGTACAGATTTTCAAAGAGCTGGAAGAGATAGGAAAAACTATTCAAGATGATGTTCTTGATGCAGGTCTTAGTCACAGTGACGTGCAAGGAGACATTAGCAAATGCCCTTATTATGTGGCCAAGACAGGTAAATTAAATCACATGACAATGATTGCTGTATATCTGTGGACATTTAGCAAAGCATTTACAAGAAACTTTTATTTAAATTAAAAAATTAATAACTATTGAATCTACTGAAGTGACTTTATGCATGTTCATGTATATGTTTTCTGCTGTAGCTGCCAGTGGAGGATCAACATATGTTTGTCAAATGGCCATGGCTGTGATCAGAAACCCTACAGGCCAAGTTCTATTGGCTGCATGGATTGCTGCTCTTGCTGGATTGGCTGCCTGGTACCTCTTTTGATCCTTTCATCAATGAAAGACAAAACCAAACTAGAAGTTATCCTTTATTTAAGCCTTTATGCTGAACCAGGAGCACATTTCCATTTCAGACTGCATTTAACTAAATCCCCTCTTAGATTAGCATACAAAAATATTCCAATACTTCAATCAGACACAATAGTGACTGTTAAACGAGTTCATTTTGTTTGTCTAAAGAACACATTTCATTACCTACTACCTGTGAAACTGGTCACATGCAATTCATGTTAACCCAGTGATTTCCATGTTCATGCTTGTAAAGTGTCCGAATGGAGGACCTTCTGTTCTACATTTATTTTGAATTTAGATTTTTTTAGTTAATACTGTCAAGGCTATTGTGGCTTTTCATATTACTTGAGAAGTTACAAGAACACCTGTAGTTTTGTTGAGGAGTAATATGAGGGATTTAGTTATTTAGATTTGGGGATTTAGAGCAGGTCCACTTATTAAGTAACGGTTGTAAACGTATGCTTTTTTTAATATATATCCTTTTTTTTTTTTGCTAATTGAATGGTCATATCCACTGTGTCCTTTCCTGTTTTTCTCAGAATGTTTCCGTTTTTTTCAATGAAATATGTTGTGACAAACTATATCTGCAGGGCAGATTAATACTTCTCCAGTATTTCCTACCATAACAGTTACCAGAACGATTGTACTTGAATGAGAACTACGGGAAGGGCATGATGGATTACGATAGTTGTACAGCTCAGTCTACTTACTGAGTCTTTTCTTATGGTAACATGAGGGAACACTGTTAAATGTAAAGAGATAAATATCTGTAAAAATTATTTATTCTCCCCATTTTCCAAGTATTATTTCACTGAAGATATTTTTGACAATATGATTGGGGAGATTTTAGTTACTTCAGTTACTTCATACTTAAATTGTCTGGGAGAGTTTAAAATCTGTATCTTTTTACCAAGCCAAATCTAAAATGCTACTTGGGCCAATCTAGGATTTCTGTATTTGGATCAGGCGAGATTGGATTAGAAGTGGATTTAAAATGTCATGGTAGTTCTCCAGAAGCAGGGGAGGAGACCACTGGACCACTGAGTGATGTGACCTTTTTTGTATACTAGTACAAATATAGTACATACTAATTTGCTTGCAAAGTGTAAAACATTTTGAGACCAAAGGATGCTCAATCACATGGTTCTAAAAGTACATACTGTATATCAACATTGGATTGTGTTACTGTTTTGCAAATGTTGACATTTGAGTGCTATTCTTGCAAGATGCATAAATGTAGTATTTAATTATAGTAAAAAGATGTGGCATCATTATCACAGTGTGATTTCTTGTTGAGCCAGATCTGCCCTATAAAGGCGAGGTAAAGGACACGCTTACTTTACAGTTCTGATTTTAGGCCTTTATCCAGATGTTTAACAGTGATAATCTTGCTTTGTGTTGCCCTCTAGGGTGCATGCGTTACTGATGTTTTAAAAAATCTTTTCAAAAAGGTTCAGTTCACTTGGTCTAAAAATTAACAACAGGTTACAAATGTTCAACTGATCAAGTGTCTAACGTTTTATTACAACACAGTTTGTTTTAAGTCACAGCAGCTTTCAAATGCAAAATTTCCATTCTTTCATTCCTGCTTATTGCACTTTTAAATGCGCACTACGTTGTAGACAGTGGGAACTATTATATGCCTGTTAATCCAAATGTATCCATTTTTATCTGCTGAATAAAATCATAATTGAACTAAACTCTGCTTTGTGTTCATTGTTGATCACAACTCTCACCCCTAAAGTTAATGTAAAACCTTCTGTATCAGATGTCTCAGCGTTAACACACTGACAGCTTTAAATGACAACAGCTACTGTACAAAGCTAATTAGGCAGAATATAGAATATTCAACCGTTTTTTTTTCAGCATGACCTGCAATTTGAAGACGACTGGACACCAGGAGATGGACAGTTCAGATCCAGCAAGTCAAAATCTGCTGGAGAGCAGCCCAAGCAATCAGAACAAAATCCTGGGGTGAATTTTGACTTGACTAGACTTGAAATGCCCATCTGTGTTGGACACTCATATATACAAACATTCAATTTGTATACAGAAACCTTGCATCCACTGAGTACAAGCCCAGCCACCATGAACTCTTCTTTACAGACAGACTGGGTGACTATTGTCCAAAGTAGGCATCAGGACATGGAGATTTTTTAATAAAGTTAAATCAATGATGAAGTCACGGCACTCTCTTGCTTGTATCTCATCCTGCTGCAGCTGCCCTGGATCATCTTCACAACCTGCCTTTGGTCACTCAATTTCCTGTATACCTTTTCCCTGAAGACATAAGAACCAACATGAAATGAGTGTTCTCCACAATAGTGGAACCATTCCTAAACAGCTGAGAAACGTTCACTTCAGTATGGAGTTATGTGAATGTGATGTGATCTAGCATTATATCTTTCAGTTTCAAAATGAATTTGTGGCGGTCATGAAAAGCTAAAACAGAGAAAAATGGAGATAAATTACTACTCTTGGTTTTTCTCCACCCCCAATAGCCTACCTTACCATTGTCCTGCAATACTACTGTCATAGCCAAAAGGTTTTCACAATGCTTGCTGCCTCAGTTTTTATGGTGGCAATTAGAACTAACTCTAGATTGAGAAGAGTGATCAGATCAATTGTAATTAATTGCATGAAAATGACCTAAAAAAAAACCTGCCACTGCAATTCAGCCCTACAAAATGACACACATCTTTTCAGTGATCATATCAGGAGAAAAGGTTAATGAAGACAAGACAGCTGAGCGCACTGTCTTGCTGATTAGAAGAGCAGACTGATTGCTTTGAAAGGGCAGTGGTGGTTTTCTTTTGTTAAGGATTCAAGGAGATTTATTGTTATTCCCCATGAGGTTGGAATGAAATTACCATGTCAAGGTCCACATTACACCCAAAAACAATGTATTTTAAAAGAAAAATAAACAGTATATAAAAAGGACTTATATAAGAGTTAACCATGGTTACCTTGAAGGAAACACATAGTCATCTTTGCATTGCATTAAAAGGGTTTCACAGACAAGCACATTGCTGCTTGTAAGATAGCACCCCAATCAACCATTCATTGAATCATCAAGAACTCCAAGAAAAGTGGTTCAATTGCACTGAAGAAGGTTTAATGGCACCCAGGAAAGTCAAGCAATGTCAGGACCGTACCCTAAAGAGGATGCAGGTACGAGATTGGGTCACCACCAGTGTAGAGCTTACTCAGGAATGACAGAGGGCATGTGTGGATGCACCTATACACACAGTGAGGCAAAGGCTTTTGGAGGATGGCTTGATGTCAACAAGGAAAACATCAAAGACAGACTGATATTCTTCAGGATGTATAGGGTTTGAACTGAAAAGGACTGGAGAAAGTTATTTTCTCTGATGAAACCCCCTTCAGACGGTTTGGGACATCTGGAAAAGTTGTCCAAGAAAAAGGGTGAGCGCTACCATGAAGTCCTGTGTCATGTCAACAGTGAAGCATCCTGAAACCATTCATGTGTGGGGTTGCTTCTCATCTAGGGGAGTAGGTTCACTCCATGAATGAGGACAATGGTTTTTCCAGCATGATGGAGCAACGTCACAAGGCAAAAGTGATAACCAAGTGGCTCAGTGAACAAAACATTGAAGTTTTGAGAACACATGGTCAATCCTCAAAAAGAGGGTGGTACAAACAAAAACCCAGAAACTTTGATAAACTCCAAACACAGATAAGAATGGGTTGCCGATTTTACCCAAAAGCTGATATTGAGCATGCCGAGGCGTACTGCAGATGTCAAAAAAAAAAACGTCAACACTGTAAATATTAAGTCTTTGCTTAAACTAGATGTTAAAAAAAGAAAAAGAAAAATGGAACGCTTCAGATTGTACTTCCCTATACCATATAAACATCTGACAAAAAGTTCTAAAAATACTGAGACAGCAGGCTGAAATAATTTCAAAGTATGAAATTAAATGATGGATTTTATGAAGAGACTTCACTACCACAGATGTGCTTGGTGTAGGGTGTGTGGTGCTTACCTGCAGTAGTAGTGGAGACACCATTGACAGTGCCTTCCACATCGGTTTCAACTTCTGCATAGCTCATAATAAGGGAACGTTGTCTATCAGTAAGAATCCTAGAAGAGGACAAAGTGTTAGAAAATCTTCCTTCACCTCTACCAATATTTATATCAAGATGTACTCTGAACGACAACATTGGTGTGTAAGGACAAAAGGCCTTACTTGGGGATTCTAATCTTTATGTGGATGTAATGATCCCCGTAACCATAGCCACTGACTCGTGGAATGCCTTTTCCAGAAAGCCTAATTCTTTGATCTGCCTGGACACCAGCAGGGATCTACGAAACATTACAACAAGGCTATATTTTCAGTTTTCACAAAACTGAACTTTCACAACACACAATTATACTGTAAAGTTTTAACAAACAAGGAATGACTGTCATTGCTGCCTTGATGTTGAGGACAGAAATTACTCACAGAAAGGTTGACATTTTCATAGAGACCTTGCGCTCGGACTGTCCCACCTAAAATGGCCTGAGCAATGGAGACTGAAACATCCGAATGAATATCTGGTCCATCTCTCCTGAACACAGGACTCTTCTGGACCTGAGAGCCAAAACAAATCCACAAGATTCACATCAGGAATCCAGCTTTACAAATCTGCTTTTTTGCCTAGCATTTAGAACATCACAAGCAAGCCCAAAAACTCTGTTTACAACACTAAGCAACCCAAAATCATCGTTCTTAAGAGAGTCACATACTCACATACACGTACTTTGGTTTAACTGCTTATTAGCAGAAGTGTTATTCCTGTACAAAGCAAACACACTGATTGCTTTATTTATGTTTATCCTAATGTGTTTTTTAGGTGATTTTGTTAGATAATTCTGACAATAAAAAAACTTCAAACAGCACAAAAAAATAAATCAGCCTAGTAGCACATTTCTATAATCCTATCAGTTTTATGCTAATTTCTTAACAGTTAATTCGATATTAAAATATCCCTGAATGCTAATAGCAACTAGATTGGTAGCTGGCTGCCTGAAACAAAGGCTCCGTTACATCTTTGAGAGTTCTGTCTCCATTGACTGACTGGACTCCACAGTCAACTGTGACTGAAAATCCAAGAAACCATAGCTAGTCTCTGCATGACCCAAATGCTGTGTTATATAAATGCACTATTTTTCCAGCACTGTTGCCTTTCCTGGCAATGCATTGGCTTCTGTTCACATGAGACGACTCTGACTTGTGTTCAAACTTAAACCATGTTTAATTAAATAATCCACAATCTCTAACATTTACTTACAAATGAGCAGAGTGCGAAACAAATGGCATCAAACACAGTCAAACTTATCAATTTGCAACTCACCCTAAACGTGATGAAGATTTCTTTATTTCCCACTGGCATTCTAATGGTCTGTCCATCCTCAATACCTATGAAACCAAACCAATCGAGTCAGGCCAGATTAAAGTTTTTTGTACAGAGAGTTCAAAAGCCTTTGAAAATGAGAATGATCATTCACTTGCAATATTAACTAAGTTCTCTCTTAATTAACTGCATAAAATAACTACTGATTACTGTACACTGAGGACACATAACAGAAGGCAGTATGTGTATGTTACATTTTGGGCATTTCACTTTTGTTAAATATTTAGTTTTAAATTCACCAACTATTCTTTCCAGAATATGTACCATTCTTTGAGGTTCTATACACAAGTTTCAAATGATGTTTAAGCTGGGGGACTGTGAGGGCCATTCCAAAAGCCTCATCTTAGGTTTCTTGGTGTAATGTTTGGCAGATTTAAGGCATGTTTTGAAGCTGTTTCTTCCCAGCATTTTTCACTGACTCACATATAAAAAAATATATATATATATACACATTCAGAAAAAAATATATAAACATGTGCAAAATCAACAAATTGTCAGACAATTAGGTAAAGTTGCTGGACAAGGGCAACATCTTGTAGGTTGATATAATTTGCATTAGCTTTAAACAAATCAGCTGTAACAACACACTGCATGTTCAACAGCTAAACTGAGTGCTTCATTACTCACCAGCAGGCACAGGTACCATAACAGTACGTCTCTGCTTGGTCTGGCCTGTCCCACGACATACCGTACAGGGTGAGGTGATCACTGAACCCCGGCCACCACACCGGCGGCAAGTGGAACGCATCACAAAGGGCCCCGTGTTCATGGTTTCCTGCAAAAACACAAAAGGTGTATGTTCCAGCACCACGTTTAACTCATTACATGTTCAGCTTGAGCATCAAACACTTAGATTAATGTACCCAAAAACATGGCTAACCATTCCTGTCCCACTGCACTGGTTGCAGTGCTGGATCTTAGAGCCAGGTTCATGGCCTTTGCCATCACAACGATGGCAGGTGCCATCGATGTTGACTGTAATTTCCTTATTCACACCTTTGGCAGCCTGAGTAAAGGATAGCTCCATCACATACTAGTGAAAAAGACAAAGTAGGAGGGAAAACAGCATATTAATATCTTGGGCAGATAAGTGTTGCAGTGGTCTCAAATCAATTTCAGACATTTAATTGTATCAATAGTGAACACAAATAAAAAAAAATACCTTTTAAAATGCAATGGTTTTGAATCCAAATTCAAATCCCTAAAACTATAAATCAGCATGAACAGTTCCTCACTGTTAAGTACATTATCATACTAGCTTTATCCAAACTGAATGACCTGCTGGGGCTGATCAAATATGGTGCCGAAATCCCCAAATCCTTGTGCACCAGAAAACTCCCCAAAGATCTTGCGAAAGAGCTCCTCCGGATTAACACCAGCCCCGCTGCTCCAGTACTGTTGACCTGCTCCGGCCCGTGCCTGCCCTCCCTCGAACCCTGCTGACCCATATGTGTCATACTGCTTCCTTTTCACTTCATCACTGAGCACCTGCATAAAAGGTACATGAAGGGCACAAGATGAGATAAAAGCTTGTCATTTTTTCCTATATTAAATTAAAACTCTCTGCCTCCAAAACAATGTTACATAAGAACAATTAAGTCAAAACCTCATAGGCTTCAGCCAGTTGTGCAAACTTTTCCTTGGCCTGAGGATCATCTTTGTTGGTATCTGGATGATACTTCTTTGCCATCTAAATAACAAAAATAAACCAGCATCATACTTTGCATACAGAATAATAGAGCCATTTCATGTCTATGTTAATTGTTTAGATCAAACAATAATGGATACCATTTCACATTAAGTAAAGTACCAGTTAAAAGTTTTAAAACAAATGGCACCAAGGTAAGCACTACACTGCCAGGGGATGGTTGAAAACAATTAAACTACAAATTGAAAAACATTTTATGAATATTTTAAATATCCATATACTTTCAGGAAACTGGTTAACAACTTCTAACTGCGCTGTAATGTAAAATGCAATTTAAGCTCTGACAATGGATGCAAATTATTTCATTTTTGAACTTTTCAAAAAACAGTATATCAATAGGGTCTGAAGAGAAAATGGAAGAGTTTCTGGTACAAGAAAGAGGCCAGACTGACCAAAGCCAAAAACAGTATCAGAAGACTTTTGAAGAATTTTGAATGTCAGACATCATCTCAATGCTGGACCATTTCTGAGGCAGCAGGCTTGTCTGAGCTGCACAACACTATGTTAACACTACTGAATAAACTGGGGGTTTTCTCAAACTTTTGACTGGTATTGTAAGCATAGCTGTACATATAAAGTAATAAGTGGCCGGATCCTAGATTTTTGAAATCAGACTGCTGTCTTACTTGATAATATGCCTTCTTGATCTCTTTCTGTGTAGCTGTGTGTGGAACACCGAGGATCTGATACAAGTCCTGTTTATTACTGACGCACACACTCGTGTGGAAAGACACTCTGGCCATGACAGGAGGAGATCTCCCAGCTGTGGAAACACATCAGCATCTTCATTAAACTGAGGGAGAGAGAGAGAGAGAAAGAGAGAGACAGACAGACAGCGAGAGAGACATACAGACAGACAGAGAGAGAGACAGAGAAAGAGACAGGCACAGAAAGACAGAGAGAAACACAGAAAAACACAGTCACAGAAAGAGAGAGACAGAGACACAGACACAGAGAGACAGAGACATAGCGAGAGAGCGAGAGCGAGAGAGAGAGAGAGAGAGAGAGAGAGAGAGAGAAGTTCACCTGTCAGAGTTCTCAATGTCACGGTTTTCTGAGCTGTATCCAGAACAGCGTTAAAACCCGACCACAAGCACCGACTCCCGGAAGTGAACACAGATGTACCGGCTGCATTGGGAGAACAGCTCACAGCGGAGCAACTTCGCTGTCGGAAGGAGAACACTGTGATCCAGCGTGAGGAGAAACGAGCTGCGCTGCACGCCATCTTTACCTAACGGCCGGCCTGCCGCTCACATTGCACATGCGCCGCAGCTACTCCACGCATGCGTACAACTGCGTCACAAATGCCCTCACGTGACTTTGACGTTTGGCGCTTAGAACCGTCAGAGACCGGAAGAGCAGAAACTCTAAACATCTCAAACCTCCTCTTCTTTTCCTGCCTTACTTTACTCTCTCCATGCATTCTTTACTTTTTATATTTACAATTCTATATACTTTTAAAAGAACATCTCAGGATCTGTTACAGAAGTTAAAAGCGTGATGAAATATAACATTTTAAATATCTCTGCAACGAAATTTCGTTCTACATACACTTGTGTATAAAGAATGACAATAAAGGTCTCTAATAATGAAACGTTTATCTGCAGGTCAAAGCAGACGCACACTGCCTTCATTTCCTCAGTGTAACTATTCTTTTTCATTTAAACCGATAATCACACAGCGCCAACCCATCAACCCCACCATCAGACCTGATCTAAATCAGTAACATAGTGAATCAGACCTGATCTAAAACAATAACATGGTGAATCGGACCTGATCTAAAACAGTAATATGGTCAACCGGACCTGATCTGAATCAGTAACATAGTGAATCAGACCTGATCTAAAACATTAACATGGTGAATCAGACCTGATCTGAATCAGTAACATGGTGAATCAGACCTGATTTGAATCAGTAACATGATGAATCGGACCTGATTTGAATCAGTAATATGGTCAACTGGAACTGATCTGAATCAGTAACATGGTGAATCGGACCTGATCTGAATCAGTAACATGGTGAATCGGACCTGATTTGAATCAGTAATATGGTCAATTGGAACTGATCTGAATCAGTAAAATGGTGAATCAGACCTGATCCAAATCATTAACATAGTGAATCGGACCTGATCTGAATCAGTAACATGGTGAATCGGACCTGATTTGAATCAGTAATATGGTCAATTGGAACTGATCTGAATCAGTAAAATGGTGAATCAGACCTGATCCAAATCATTAACATAGTGAATCGGACCTGATCTGAATCAGTAACATGGTGAATCGGACCTGATTTGAATCAGTAATATGGTCAATTGGAACTGATCTGAATCAGTAAAATGGTGAATCAGACCTGATCCAAATCATTAACATAGTGAATCGGACCTGATCTGTATCAGTAACATGGTGAATCGGACCTGATTTGAATCAGTAATATGGTCAATTGGAACTGATCTGAATCAGTAAAATGGTGAATCAGACCTGATCTAAATCATTAACATAGTGAATCGGACCTGATCTAGAGCAATAATATGGTCAATTGGACCTGATCTGAATCAATAACATAGTGAATCGGACCTGATCTGTATCAGTAACATGGTGAATCGGACCTGATCTAGAGCAGTAATATGGTCAATCGGACCTGATCTGAATCAGTATGGTGATCAAATGATCCAGATTACACGGAGTGAGAATCTAAAATGTAAAAACACAAATGTAAAAAAATGTGTTTAGAGTCACTCTGCTGTTTTAAATAAAATCCGGATTATAGACGGAGTGAAACTGTCTATCGGACGATTCATTTTCACATAAACAGTTTTCATTAGAGACAGAAATGCTGAGGCTGTGCGATGTGTAAACCCGCTGGAGTGAGAGCAGGGAGTGAGCGGGAGTGAGCAGGGAGTGAGGGCTTTTGATTTGAAGCTCAGGGAGTCGCTCTGCAGCGGCGCGTTGAAAACTGCGTGAAGAAAACGCAGCCCGACAGGCAGACAGACAGACACCCGGAAGACCCACAACAATCACAACAATCCGAGGAGACAATGAACCGCTTCAGGACCTCCAAATTTAAGAACACCACACCGAAGATACCCCGCAGAGATGTGAGTAGAGCCGCTGCTGCCGCCGCTGCGGAGGAGGAGATCCGCGGGTGTGTGTGTTCGGTGGGGTTTGTGGAGGAGCGGGGTTTGAGCTGTGTGGAGCTTTAGACTGACTTCCTCCCACATCAGCAGCCTGTTTCAGAAAGACCAACTTAGTCCTCATTCTGCAGCACAAACATGGTCTGATCTCCTCTGTTTAACACTCAGTCACTGCAGTCCCTCCTTACGAAGGGGCCGATCAGGGCTCTGCTTCGCTCCTGACAGTTGTCTCCACTTGAATCCACATGATATCTACAGTAATGTCCATTTTATAGCTAGAAATGTAGGATCAGAGTATTTTTAAAAAGTATGATCAGAATATTTTTTTAATTATGGAATAGAATATTTGTGTAAATATGGATTAAATCAAATAAGCAATGAAGCATTAATTTACTTATTGCATATAATAAACTTGTGACTGTCCTAATGTGGGAAGAAGTGGCAAAAAAGCAGAGGTTTGCAAAATAAAAAAAAATTACTCACTTTGTGAGATGCATAAAATATCTCTAAACTACTACTTAAGCACACTCACCCCACCCTGACTCTTAGAGGCTTTGCATAGCTGTATAATGCAGGAACTCTTTACACTTCCTCAAGTTTCCTGCTGTTTCAAAAAGACCTGCAGTTTGTGTTGTGCATGCTGACATTTTCAGCTATCATGGTGCAATATGTCTACCCATTTCCTTTTTCTGGTTAGTAGTGTTGTCATAGTTCTTGGCTGTAAAGTTTCTTAGCTGTCACAATTCAGTGTGTTTATTTCAGTGAAAACAGATTAGATTGCATTATATAACCTGTATTTTGGTCTGATTTGGTCCACATTGTGTTATTCATTTTATGCAATGTTATTCAAACATCACTGCCTCTAAAATCTCTTCTCTTTCTCCCACTTTCTCTCTTCTTCTTGGCGCAAATGCAACAGCCTTTGTATTATGCTACGTTTTATTCTTGTACTTCACCTTAAGAAAGCGGACCTACACAGTAAACTACAATTACTAATAGTTAATAAATGTGCAATAGTGCTCACATAATTACAGAGTAAAGACTGAGAAATATTAATAAAAATTACAGCTTTACAGAAATTCAGGTCTGAGCCCTAAATGTGCAAGCCAGTGGCAACACTTGCAAGGAAAGATTCCCTCAGGGTAAGAGTAAGAAACCTTGAGAGGTACCAGGACACAATAAGTAAACCCATCCTCCTTTACTTAGCAAAACAAACATAAGCATGCAAATATGACTGCTTGAGGATGCACTAACAGGAATAGGAATGAGTCTCAAATTTCTATATAGTTGGTGATGGCAGGTGGGCAACAAGTCCAGGGTTCAAGGTTAGTTTATTTGTCACGCACATAGTTATACACAGTACAACATGCAGTGAAATGTTTCTTTGCGACTGTCTGCACTCACAGATCAATAAGGGAAGAAGGGAGAAGGTAGGGAGAAGGTAAACAGAATAAATATGTGCTATCCTGAGAAGAAAAATAAATAAATATCTAAATAACAAGGAAACGACTTAAGTGGAGGTAGGAGGTGTAGGTGTGTGAATAGGTTGCAGTTCTTGTAGGAGCCCTGAGAGGTATATAAAGTGCAATGTGCAATGTTTGCTGTGTATTGCTGTATAGACTCTTATGAGAGTCTGTTTATGATATGTGGAATTTAAGGTTAAAATTGAAGTTGGGTCTGGTTCAGGGTCCGAATAGTCTGAGGGAAGAAGTTCAGTCTCATCCTTTCTGTGCTGGATCTCAGTGAACGGAACCGCTTTCCTGATGGCAGCAAAGAGCCCATTGTTAGGATGACTGAGGTCCTTCACGATCTTTGCGGCTTTCGACCAGCACCACTTGTTATAGATAGTCTACAGATCTGGAAGTGTTATCCTCAGCTGAGCGCACCACTATCTACAGGGTCTGTCTGTCCTGTTTGGTGCTGTTCCCGAACCAGGCCACAGAGTTCCCTGTGAGGTTGCTCTTAATAGTGCAGGAGTAGAAGTTCCTTGACTGAAGTCCCTAAGGCATCTGAGGAAGTAGAGACGCTGTTGGGCTTTCTTTGCCAGGATGTGTGCGTGGCAAGACCATGTCAGGTCTTGTGAGATGTTGACTCCAAGGTATTGGAAGCTTTCTACTTTCTCTACTTCTGCACCATTGAACCTTACTGGTTGGTAGCTCCTCGCCTGTCTCCTGCTGCAGTCCAGAAAAACTTGTTGGTTTTTCTGACGTTGAGCAGGAGATTGTTACCCAGGCACCAGTTTGCCAGGCGTACAATCTCCTCTAGGTAGGCCTTCTCGTTGTTGTTGGAGATCAGACTCACCACAACCGTGTCGTCAGCAAACTTAACAATGATGTTGGAACTTGAAGTGGCCACGCAGTCATGGGTGTACAAGGAGTACAGTAGGGGTGATAGAACACAGCCCAGAGGAGCATCAATGCTGAGGGTGACAGTGGGTGAGACATGGTTTCCCACCTGCACTGTTTGTGGTCTGTTGGTGAGGAAGCTGGAGATCCAGTCTCACAGTGATGGGTGTAGTCCCAGATCTACCATCTTGCTAGTGAGTTTGGAAGGAATAATAGTGTTAAATGCTGAACTGTAGTCAACAAACAACATTCTGACATAACTATTCCTTCCAGTGTCCAGATGTTTCATTGTGGTGTCCAGATGTGTCAAAGCATTTCATCACAACTGATGTGAGAGCCACAGGGCAGTAGTCATTGAGACAGGCTGGCTGTGGTTTCTTCGATCCAATAGTAGTCCAGGTCCAGTAGCTGGAAGGTGGGCAGCTAATGTGAAGTTGTGGCAGGGGAGCTCAGGGTTAGCATTTTATCAGCCCAGGCCAGTGAGTCAACATTAACTCGGGAAAGGTACAGAGATGTAATTATTTTGGTGTTTACATTTATAGAGAATAGAGAATGTAAACATTAGCAGAGTGTGGCAAGTAACTCCAGCAGATCTGACTATAACAGCCGAATTAAGGAGAGAACCAGAAGGTAACATAAACATGGGAGCATCCTGAAACATTGGCGTCTAACTGCTCCACTGTCACAAACCTGAGTGATCGCGAGAAGAACTCAGACGGCAGCACCAACATGCCAGTTTACCATAAATCTCTGTCCATGAACTCCTGGATCTGCAGCCTGTAACTAATCTAATACATTTAATGACCAAAAGCTACACTGAACAAGTACGTTTTTAGCCTAGACTTGAAGATTAAGACTGTATCTGTGTCCCGAGCATTATCTGGAAGGTTATTCCAGAGCTGGTGGGCTTTGTGAGAAAATCGTGATCGTGATGTCTCATAAAGGGAGATTAGAACTTGCAAGTACTCAGGAGCAAACCTGTGTAGGGCTTTATATGCAAGTAAATATCAGAATGTCAGAAAATGCTTTGACTTGAGCTGTTTTGAAATAATTAAAAAATTTGTACATTTTGCACCCACAGTAAAAATGACACACATGAAAGATGCACATAAGAATATTTTTTTATTTTTAAGAAAAATCAGTTGTTTGATGTTTTTTTTTTAATATATATTTAATTATTAATTAATTTATTTTTTAAATGACTTCCACAGGGCTGGGTGTCAGATGTGCGAGGAAGCTCTTTCAACTCTCAAGGCACCCAGATTAAGTCCAGCTGCAACATTGTGGCCTTCAACAGTGACCAGGCTGGTAAGCTGGTGGTATTTGTAAATCACCTTAAGCTGCTGTAGCATACATTCTTCACTGTTATGCAAACATGTATTTTACTGTCTGGACATGTGTGAGCAGATACTTCCATTACTGTAAGCAGAAAGTAGCTGATTCTATTCTATGTGCTATTTTGAGCACATTTTATACAAAATGGGTAAATTTGACCTCGAAATGTCCATTCACATTTCAAAAGCACTCATTTTGTTTATTGCATCAAACACAGGATGGGTATAAGGAAATCAGCTACATTGTGTGATTTAGTGAGTAAAACGGCTACAGTGTGAATAGGGCAAATTCCTTAAATATCCTGTTGGAGCTGTTTTCATGTTAAAGAGGAGCATGTTCAGCTGCGTCCTGTGTTTCTCTGCTAAGTGGCTATTTGAAAATTTGCACTTCAGGATGAAGAACTACTTATTAATCAATGGTTTAATAGGTTTAATTGTAAACTATTGTTTTCTTCCAAAGGAGGTGGAATGGTAGGACTTTGCTCAGTAGATCCTGGACCTGATGGCAAATGGAAAGTCACTTATATTTCATGTCATGATGGTAAGGTGCCTATGAAAGCAATATGCTTAATTGTATACCTCATTTTATTTGTTTGTTTTTTTGACACAAAATATGCTCACATGCATCTATGACCTGCATGTAATTTGTTTCTCTCACTCACTCTCTCAGACCAGGTGACAGATCTAGACTTCTCCCCATTTGATGATGTCTTGGCCACTTGCTCATCTGACCAAACGGTAAAACTGCTCTCTTTTTGCCAAAACGCTGAAGTATATAAACGTCTTCTTCCTACATTTATACATCTACATATTTATTCCTGCATCACTACAATGGTTAAAGCTGGGGCAATGCTGGGTAAGTGATTAGAGCACTGGGTTGTGGATATGATACCCAGATTTGCCAGACTGGGAAGTGTGTGCGTGTGTGCGTGTGTGCGTGTGTGCGCGTGTGCGCGTGCGTGCGTGTGTGCGCGTGCGTGCGTGTACATGCGTGCAATGAACAGGTGGGTTAAAGGTAGAAGTCAGATTGCATCTGTGTCCAACACAAATGGTTATTGTGTTCATTAGGATTAATTTAATTTAATTAAATAAATAAATAAATCATTTCTTTAATTCATTCCTCTTGACTCTTTATAAGCCAGATTCATATTCTGTCAAAAAGTGATAAACAAAAGATTGACAGTGACAATGTGTCACATTTGCTTTTATTTAGATTCTCAAAATTATTATCTAACTCCTGTGTGGACAGAGATTGAGACCTCTGTGTGTTGTGTGGTATGATTGACTTTTTCTCAGAATTAAATGAATCAATCAGTATTTTTTCACTCTTTCTTACGTTGATGAAGCTGTAAGCAATGTACCCAATGTCCTCATTGTTCGGTTCAGTTTAACACATCTGACTGAGCTAATGAAAGGTCATAATGTCTGGGATTGAGAAGCTTTCCTCTAAATTACCTAGCTGCTGCAGAGACCCTGCTGCAGATGCTTATGTAAAACCTCTGGATCATACTATGGAATCCAAGACCATAATCTGTCCAGTAAACTATACACCCTTCTCTAGCTTCTAGAAAAAAGCATTATTTTTGTAATGTGCTGCTTTGAGGAAATGTACATGTTGTTCTCCCACATTGTTACACACACAAAGCTTTGGATGAACCTGTGTTTTGAGTCACGTTGGATAACTCTGACAGCTGCAGAGATGGTTTGTTGACCGCCACTGATGTCAGTAAGGGTGATTAATGGAAATGTCATAATGGAAGTACAGCAGAGTGTGCAGCATAGAGGTTACGGACACTTCAGTAGTTGTTCTCCAAACAGAGCGACCGTTTTAGCTCATCACTTTTCACCTTTCACTTAGATGTAACTCTGAACTTTGATTTTGAACTGAACTCAGAATTTTGATAGACAAACTACCATCTCTCTTGTTGCTACTCCAGCCTCTGAATGCTGCTAACTGCACTATCAAACTTTAGTGGAGAAGTACAATATATTTGTGTTAAATCCTGTAATACCGCTCCACCTCGTCAGACCACATGCTCCTTTTGTTTTCTGTGACAGTTCTGTATCTCTCATCTTGTCCAGAAATACATGTGAAAAGCATGTCTTTGAGGGGTGGCACAAATTACACTTAAACATGGGGGAGCCCACAAGCAAGAAATACTTATATAGAGTTTTAATTAGCTCCCAAACTATACCCTATTCACTATGCACTACCATCTAAACCATCTACTTTTACTATGTGAACAGAATTCAGCAAGATAACGCACGGTTTTGAACACCTCACAATGCCTGTGAGCTCCTTGCTGTGCTTCAGCATATTGTACCACATATGTCTGTCTCCCTCAGAAAAGCTGCATGCAAAACTACTCTATTAATTTGGGATATTCCAATGTGTGATAGTGTACATTGTTTGTACTCTGTTATTGTGTGCTGTGAGGTCATTACAGTGTATTGAAAATTAAGCACTGTGTTTTTTGGACAATTTGGACAATTGCTACAAAATAGCGGAACAGTAAAAGAGACCTGAAAAGGGTAAATCTTTGGATACAACTATAGATTCTCTATTCTCACTGTCCTTCTCTCTCTCCTTCTGCAGGTTAAGCTGTGGCGTATGTGTGAGTTAGGTCAGGAACAGCTAGCTAATGCTGAGGTATCTCTGAAGCCAAATGAGGGCAGGTTGGAGCTGGTGCTTTTCCATCCTGCTGCCTCCGATCTCTTGGCTGTTGCTTCAGCCAGGGGCGTTCAAGTCTGGGATGTCAGCAGAGAAAAAGCCCTGGCAGGTACAGAACAAAAACAGTGTGATATATGCACACACACACACACACACACACACACACACACACACACACACACACACACACACACACACACACACACACACACACACATATAGTAACATAGAACTTTTTAAGAAATTAAAAATTTAAAATTCAACTTTGTTGAATTCTTTTTAAGTGAAGATTTAAATGGTTCTTTTGTAGTTTATGTACATCTTAAAAATACATTTTTTGCTTATTTATTTTTTTTCTATGTAAGGGATACATGATTAATCATAGCACCAGCAGCGACTTTTGTTTTATTTTTCTGGAATATATAATCTATTTTATATATTTAATAAAAGTATTTCATGCTTTTATAAGTAGTTAGAGTACAAGTGTATGATGCTTAATAAAAGTAAAAATAAAATAAAATAAAATTTCAGTCATTTCTAAACTGGCCTTAGATTTAATTTGGGATGTTACTAATTTAATCACACACACACACACACACACACACACACACACACACACACACACACACACACACACTTACACCCATAGCCTGTAATCAACCTCAATGAATCCAATTATTTGTTTACATGACTAAAATTAGACCATATTTGGAAGCAGCACATGAGGGTTTTGTCTCTGTCCTGTCTGTTCTGGCCTGTTTTTGGTTCTTGTCTGTCTGTGTGTATATGTGTGTGAGAGATTTATTATAATTTAATGATTTACTTGTTTTATTTATTATTTATTTGGTGTGCAAGGCCTTGTTTTGATCTGCATAGCCTCTGGTTGTTTCCAGGGCTGCATTGTACAGTCCTCTGGGGTCTAAGCTGGAGCAGCTGAGGTAAATGATTTGAGCCCAGTGGCACTACAGACAGCTCTTTGGGTCTCCGACCCTGGCCCCATGATGGCTGCTTCACACTGCTGCCACCTACTGGCCGGACCCACTCCATTTCTCACCAAAGCCTCCACAGTCCACGCAGATTTTTTTGCTCATTCCTCACAACCTGAATGGTCATGTGTGTTTTTGTTGTGTGACATCTGTTTGTGTGTGTGTCCTTACCTCATCCATTTAGTGATATTTAGTGTTGCATTCGAGCACAAGACAAAGTGTCACTCACTTGCTTGTGTAATTTCGAGTGAGCTTGGGACTTGTGCATGTCCTTGCCTGGCTGACACAGGATCTTTGCAATAAGATCTAGCCTAATGTGGTGCATTATGTCCTGGTATGCTTTTAGCTGACCTCCTTTAAGACACATCTGCTGGGCTTTATTCACCCTGTACCTTCATTTCTGCCTTTCTTTTGAGTTTGGTCTTGTCTTTACACTGTGTAATATATCCTGTGTGAACTCTGGTGCACCTTTCCTCTAGCTGTGATGATGCAAACTTGTTAAATGAATTTAACCAAAAGTAAATTGACATTATTTTTCATGAACCTCAAACGTGGTCAGTTAGTCTGTTTTCTTTGTCCATTCTGCCCAGCAAAACAGCATTCTGTTGCATTTTAACTTAAAATAGTTTCAGAATTATGTGCAATACTATCGTTGCTACTCTTGCCTCAGCACTTTAGAAACTGCACTATGTAACCTTTGGCAAAGCAGCCAGTATAACACTTATGAGACCTGTGTAACACTCACATTTGTGTAAAATCCTGTAATATTGCCTACCGCTTCAGTCCACATTCTTCTTTAACTTTCAGGGACCAATCTGTATCATAAGCTTGTAAAATGTGTGTTAAGCATGTCTTTTAATGGTGTCTCAAAATGCAAACTACACGTCCTGACTAGATGGAATCTAGGAGCAGGAAATACCAATTTCCAATTATTTCCAAATAACAATTATAGATTTAAACAATCAATAATAAAATCAGAGTATTGTAATATGCTATAATATATTGTGAAATATATTAATTTCACATACATATTTAAAGCATATTTTAAACACTTAAAAAGTACATCATAAAAGGCTTTGCTGTATGTATATCTATTTTTTGAATGTTATTCTAAGGATAGTATTAAAACTATTCCATCATTCCAATATTTACTTCTGAGCAATCCTCTCACAATGTTGAGGCTTAATGTTCTCCTACAAGACAACTAGAAGAAATTATGAACCTGTCGAAATTTATTGACCACATTTGAAGGAAGTGGTAAAATTAGTCAATTTAATTTTGGTCTAATTACTGTTTTAATTCATTAACCCTTTAAACTGTGTGTTCTTTTCTGCTGTGTGTGTCTGTATGTGTTCATGAACATACCAGTTTTGGAGCAGCACCCAGACCTGTTGCAGGGTCTGGCTTGGAAAGAGGATGGCTCCCTCCTGGCCTCCTCCTGCAAGGTATGTGAAACAATGTGTACTTCCTAAAAACAAAATTGTCTTCCTAAGAATTTTGCTAAACTTGTATTTGAGTAAAGATTTATGTGTGTTGTAAAGTGCAGATTTGTTCACAGGTCTTTTTACTGACTGATCCCATTGCCATCATTAATTGAACAAACCTCAAATTGGTGAATGTCTTCTCAAAACTGCATGAGAAGAATTTTCTTCTTAAGAATGGTTGGAGACTTTCCACTAATGAATGAAACAGTAGTGAAGTTGATTATAAATTACTGTCAAGTAGTTTTTTTTCTTATATGCAAAAATTTTGTTGTGCTGTTCAGACAGTAGAGGTCACTAAAGTGCCTCTGTTTTCCCAGCTGCTTAAGCAGACCTTCTGCACTCTGGACAATTACCACTTCTGTTTATGAGCACAGCACATGTGCATCAGCAAGTCAATGGAGTGACACTGGTAAACAGAGCAGGTGATTACTCACTCCTACCCTGCACAGACCAGCAGAATTACCTTGCAAGTCAGAAACTGGAAATATCTATGAATGTGACAGACTATCCGTTTTTGGTAGGATTGGTGAGCTGGAAAATGTAAAACCTGTTTAGCTAGTTTCAGTAGAAAAACAACAATAAAACCCTGAACTGCTTTTTAAAAGTTCTTAAGGTTAAATATGACTGTCAAGGCTATTAGTCCCATTTCTTCACTTCCTGTAGAAGGAATGCATGCTGTGGTAATGCTTAATGACTATGATAAACACAGAAGGCTTTCCACACATCCAACCTTTGACCTTATGTCCTGACTGTGCTTGGCCCACCATGTCACCTTCATTGTGTCCTGTGTGTCCCCTGCAGAGAATTCACTTTAATCATACCTTCACCTCTGATGAGCTGTAAAGTTGTGGCCTCTTTTTAGAGCAAGAGAGAGGAGCTAAGAAGCACATTGGCTGCTCCCCTTGTCATCTTCAATAGGAACTGAGAGGAGATCCGTAAAGAAATAAAAACAGTGATGGTGCTTTTCATCAAGCTGTTAAAATGGGTGAAGCAGGGAGAGTAGAGGAATGGGAGAATGTATGGGTAGCCGTAGAAAGTAGTTCATTAATGAAGGACCGATTTTTGTGTCTGAATACACACAGTACCTTGTGCAGACTAGTATTGCTTTAAAGTTCAGTGTTTTATCTTGGCTAATATAGATCCAGACAGGGATGTATTCAGACCCCTGGAGAGAACTTTTGAATGAACCTTTGTTTGCGCAGGTATTCTGACCTGGGCTTCTGCCAGTTTCCAGCTTACTTTTTCTCTTAATTTGTTAAATTCAGAATATAATTTAAAGCTATGCGTTTCCATCTGCAATATGATTTTCTGGTAGAAAATTTCTTAACTGTAATTTTAACGAGAATCAAAGATGATCAGAAGGGAATTTCACTAAAATTGTATTCTGTACAAATTCTAGTGTGGGTAAAATGTAGCTAATGCATATCTTGTCCGTGCATCTCGGTTTACAACTAAAAGACTCAGTCAAAGCATTTGCATAGATGATATTCTTGCTTTACAAAATGGCAACTTGAAACAGAAGGAAATGTCCTTCGTAACGTTCAGTGGAAGGCAGTGTAAAACTGTTTTATTCCAAGTAATTTTGGAGCATTTCTATTGGTCCAAGATATTTAAATATTTCTTTTTAGCTGCATGATTTCTTGCCTTCAGTGAAATTACAGAAGATAATATCAACAACAGTAGCATCACTATTATGGCCAATAATGGCACAGAATGAGTGATCCTACACACATAATTGCTACACACACTACCATACTACACACATTACCGTAGATTTACCTCTTTATTACTGCAGCATATTACCCTTCACTATGGAAAGGGCAGAACAAAGAGCAATTGATGACAGCCCTGGCAGAGGGAGCAGTGTGTGGCATAGAAGTCAAAAAGGCTGGAAGCAGTGTGGGGGGAAAAAGAAATAGAAAAACAGGAAAAAGACAGAAACATGACACTAGATCACAGACCAGCAACATAGGTTCTGCCCTTCACCGTGCTGGGGTGTAATTGAACTGAGTAGACCCTTCAATCTCCCCAAATCCACCTTATTAAAGCAACTCAGCACTGCCAACATGTGTGTCCAATTCAGGGCAGTTTTCTCCTTTTGTGTAAACACAGGAAGCGTTGAGCAGATGAAGATGGAATACAGGCCGAGTCATGACAGACTTCATTTAGAAGCATCTATCCACATTTTTAGTGATAGAGGTCATATGCATAAAGGCTGCTTGTTATAGGCACAAAGCTGTTTTGTGTAATCCAAATTGAAACCCAGAGACTTTGTAGAATATAGGACTCTATAGCGGGTGGCTATAATATATTTCAGTTTCTGTTAAAGTTTCTGTTGAGATTGACTAAAGAAGACAAACTCAATTTAGGCTCTACATGATTTTTGCTTTGTTAGTTTACTAAAACCTGTTACGGTGGTTGTCAGATTTTGTTTCAGTGGCCGTTTCATGTAATGCCTGCTCACTAAGTAGATTTATGAAGTGAAGGCTTATAAATCTTACTCAAAAGAATGACTTACACCTTCAAAACCTGACATTGCTACTGGTTCATACTTGTTGTCAAGGGTCACTGGAATGCAGATGTGTGGAAGTGTTTAGTGTGTTTCCGTAGAGTGGTAGTGTGGTTCAGTAGAGTGTTAGGCAAACCAAACCTCATTAGCTTTAGTGTGAGAAAGGGTGCAGCCTTCTGTTTGGTTGAACAGCTGTTTTATCCAAACTTTGGTTGGGGTAGTAACCGGTTTCTCAGCGTACCATTATGGGAAAATTGATGGTGATCATACTGTGTGCTTAAATGCAGGATTGGTATTATTGGTATTGCTTGCTACTATAATCCCTGTACAGTCAGGAAGTGGACACTTATAGACACTTATAGAACTGTGGATATAGAACTGATAGAAGGACACAATAGTAATATATTACATCATTAAAATATTACAAAAATATATTACATAATGTTACACAAATATGCCTTGTCTTACACAGTTCCTGTGAGCATTGTCCTGCCTGCTCCACTGAAGTTAGTGCAGTTAGGAGTATGAAAAGCCTGGAGAACCAATGATAAAGGCTCTGCTTTCCTTATTACAGGCATTGATTTTGAACATATAAATGTAATGTAAAAATATGCTACATAATGTTTTTAATATACATAAAATAACATTCATGATAAAAATGATTGATTAAAACTACAGTGAGGATAAATCTAAGCATGTGGATTACTTTGTTATGGTAGGGCCATGGCCAACGGGAAAAGAAAATAAATATACCTGTGTAAGACGTTCTTGAGTAAATGCTGTAGGCTCTGGCCTTGATTAGGTCAGTGTTTTGGTGACTAGTCTACGAGGGTGCACTGGTCACAGCCTGTTCCCATTACCTCTCATTTCCCTTCAATCAGCTAATACTTTATTTCTGATTGACATGAAGGGTCATTTTATGGCCATGAGATAGAAAGAAAGCTTGAGCTTTTCTTAATGAAGATGTTCCATTGAATGGCAGTTATTGTATTCAACTTCTGCCACATTCTACATTACACAAACATTATACCAACATGAAGTGCATGCAATGTTTTATGTGTCCTCAACGACCTTTTCTTTATTTTTTCACCAGGATAAAAACCTCCGTATTTTTGATCCAAGAGCCCAGCTGAGTGCTGTCCAGGTAACATGTGACCCTTCCCCTTCCACTTTCTCTTGCTCTCTCTCTTGCTCTCACGCACTCTCTCTCTCTCTCTCTCTCTTGCTCGCTCGCTCTCTCTCTCTCTCTCTCTCTCGCTCTCTCTCTCACGCTCTCTCTCTCAAAAAAAAAGTTGAAATTATTGCTGAAAAGTTTTATATCTCGAGTGAGCACTCACTGTTTTTCTCATTTCATGGAGCATGTAGAGTATGACTATCTAAACTGCATGCAGTCTGTGGTGCAGTGATTCTTATTGGTGCATGTTAAAACTGTCTTTATTCAGGAAAACAGTATGCTAACCTTGAAAGGAGTGAATAGACGATCTGAAAGAACTGTGTGCATGTCTGTGTTTTCATATGTGTGTGAAGAGTTTTATTACTCATCTCACTTATTCTACCAAATTAAATGTACAGTTAATGTTGATCTGATTATCTGAGTCACGATACAACCTAATGTAAGTAAATTAATAACACATGATTGTAGCTTATTGAGGACGTTGAGTAAACATTCACATTGCAAGCTGGAAAAAGTAAATGAAACTTCTCCTAGAAATAATTGACACTTTTTTTTTTTTTTTTAGTTCAAATGTAGGTTTCATAGGTGTGTTGGTTCCACATATTTGCAGACACATAAAGCTTGGAGACTGTTGTTCTCATGAACTTGAAATTTACAAAAGACCTTAAGAAGTATAAGGAAGGTGTAGCTTGTAGATGGAAAAAAACGTCCAAAAGCATTGCTAAAATGTCTAGAAACAGAAAATTTAGGACTGTTTAGTGAATGTTAAGTCCAATCCGTGAGCAGTCATAAAGGGTGGTGAAAAAAGCCCAGGATGATGGTAAAATGCAAACAGAAAGCTGATGTTCGTACAAACAACGCTATTCTATTCGTACAATAGAAACTGCTAAGGTTGCCCAAGACATCAAAACTTTATCCCAACTGTGAAGCATGGTGAAGAGAGACAATATTTGTGGCTTGTTGCTTGTTACAAAACAATAACTCAAAGCACACAAAATACACTAACAATACATTTTTATTAACATTTAAGCACTTCAGGTCAAATGCATATCCTTACTTGGTACAAAGGTAAGCACTAAGCTGTCAGCATTTTTGTAATTAAAGTAAGTAAGTTATTAAAACGTGTGTATAATAGCTCAAACAATTTATAATTTTTAATGTTTGTTTTTTATATATACAGACTGTTACTGCCCTCATTACCATAGTACACTGACAACATGTGCAAGTTCAAATTGCTCCCATAATGATGAGAAAACAGAACATTATAGCTGGTAAAAGTGGAGAAATTACAAATGAAGCCAAAGTATGGTGAGTACACTTATCTTACACCAGACTTTTGGGAACTGGAGGAAATTGAATTGAGGTCTGATTGACTCAAATCCACAATAGGATCAGACGACAAGTTTCTGAGAGTCATCAGCTTGTGTAACTGGTGGCTTGCATGACAACACCTTGTAGCTTAGCATAACACTTGACCAGGTCTCAGTTTAAGCTGTGAGAAGAAGAACTGCAGGTTTGACAGGTGGAGCTGCAGTACGAAAGTACATTGGTAAGTTGGCAAAATAAGAAAAGCCAGCTTGCCAGGGCCATGCAATACTGCCAGTGGAGTACTGAAATCATTGGGGGTGTTCTGAAACTTTGGACTTGGAAGCCTGCATTTTCTCTAAACCACCATCTGCTGACATGGTCCCTGGGGGTTAGACGAAGGCAAGGAAGGCAGAACAATTATGGCAAGATCAATAAAAATGTTAAATCCTATGGTCTGACTCCTCTTTACTACTGTGCACTAATGGTGTTACATAGAGAACCATTAGCATAGAACATAAAATAAGAACATTCTAATGACTCTTATATACTTATCAAAAACAAAGATTTTTAACAATAAAATGAGACACATTCTGGGTTTCCAAAACAACAGCTGTAGATGTGCTGAGCAGGTTAAAAACTTCAATACAGCCACATGTGTCAGTATAAGTATGGCTGGACCCAAGCAAACTCCAGCCTATGTTTAAACTGCCATTGGTAGACCTTAGTGGGCCATCACAAAGGGGTTTTTTAATACATACAGGTTTTTAAATTCAGAGGTTCACATATCTTTTCCAAACTTTAGTGAGAATGTTTATGCAATGCACTCAAAGACATGAACAGTATAATGGTTTATGTTTAATTTAGTCTAATTAATTAATTGGAACTTATATGATCGGATCACAATTTTTAGTAATCTATGTGGAAATCCAGCTAATTCCAAAGTCTACACTTATATGTAGACTAAGAAAAATTGTGAAACAAAATGTGTATATGTACACACAGCAGCTACACAATTAATATTATTCACGTATTTGTTTGTGTGCCTATTGTGTTTCGTTTTTGTAACCCACGTCAACTCGAAAGGGGCTTGTTCATGATTAGTTGTATCAGGTAAGATAGGATCTGGACCACACTTACATGCACAGGGCACAGGCTACCCTCTGGGGGGAGTAAACATAGTGTTTTAAAACACAGGTAAAGTACAGTTGATATCATCATCTAAAATTCAGCTTGGTGAACAAAAATGTAAAGTACTTATTGTTTATCTTAAGACCGCAGATTGGTTATCTTGGTTTGTTGGATCACATAGTGCCTCCATTATTTGTATCACTTATATTAGCATTGTATCTCGTGGAAAGTTAGGATGTGAAAAACCAGTACTCTGAATGACTGCAGGGTGCAGCGGTTTTGGGCGCATGTATACATGTAAAAAAGATATTGTTTAAAATATGGTTTAGGGTCTAGCATGTTCTGTAAACGTTACTGGAGTGAGGCTGACCCCAGCTAGCCCTGGCTCTTTTTTGTCTTGTCATTTATTGACAATCATTTATTATTGATTCCACATACAATCTCCTTTTCATGGACACACTGTGAGAAGTGTCAAATGATACAGTCGGCATTGGTGTTGACCATGGAACATTGGGAGATACTTGTTTTTTCAGTTTGGAAAACACACCATAGACTGTCTCTGTGTGCCTAAGTTAATCAGTCCTAGTGACTGAAGCAGGAATGGGGAAACTAAGTAGGAGCAGCATGATATACAGACCAAACATTCCCACACCCTTCAGTAGAGGTGTGTGTGCCCCCCAGGTTCTCTTGTGTGGCTAAATATTATCCTACCCCTTCCTCTCTTTGAGTAGAAACCTAGAAGTAGCTGCTTTAGCACTTTTGTGAATGGGTTAATGTCTTGAAATGGCTCCAGAACTGATGTCAGAAAATGAACACCGTATGTGTTTTCTGCATGCATTTTTAAAGTGAGCCCAGTACTGACTTGACTTCATTTCAGTGCTCTGTGCCAATTATCATTTTACAATAAAGGGGGTTTGGTTTCACTACAGAATGCACTGTTTTGAATTAGATGAAGTGGCCACTAATCTCCAAAAATGATGGAAAAGCCTCTTGTTGAGGTCTTCAGTGACCTTTTTCATAATTTTAACAAAGTGTGTAAAAATGTGTAGGTACTAGAGATGAAAATATATCAAAACTCAGGAATATCATGGCCAAAATTATGGTTATCAGTATTACCATGGTATTGTTAAATTATAAACAAATACTAAAAAATAATTTCAACAAGTTTTATACTGAACAACACAATGTGCAATAACATAAACGAAAAAGATACAATTCTAATGTCTCTTAATAGTGAAATGACGGCTTTCTAATACATTTTTAACAGCAGTTGCAGCATTAATGGCCTATTTACACATTTCCAGACACACATTTCCTGGATGTAACTGCTTCTGCTCCACCTTAAATGCAGCAGCAGTTACATTTTACTCTGAATGCATTTAAGGTGTAATGGAAAATGAGAAGATAGGAGCTATAAGGCTAAAGCTAAAATTACTTAATTACAGAACAGAGGACAGTAATCCTGTCAGTTGTGAACATATACAGATAAAGTGACTGCAAATATATGAATAGAAGATCTGAAGATTGTCTGTGCAAAGAGATAGAATAGAGCAGCAGTGATGTCCAGCCATTCAGTGTGTCTGTCTGTTATATACATGTGTAGATAAAGTGTCAGTGCAGTGATTGGATAGGAGCAATAATTTCCAGACATATTCAGTGAGCCTGTCCTGTTAGTGGCTGAGTGTGTAAATATATCTAAGTGAAGAGGAATTTTACAGTGCGATCGCTGTTGGTACAAATGACCTCCTGTACCCTTGCTACAGCGGAACTGAATGAGTCTGTTGCTGAATGTGCTCTCCTGTCTGACCAGTAAGTCATGGAGGTGTGAGCTGTGTTGTCCAGGATAGAAGTCAGTTTGTTGAGAGTTTTTTTCCCCAAAAACTCTTCAATACGTATCCAAGAACAGAGATAGCCTTCTTGATCAATTAGTTAATCTTGGCGTCTAATCCTTTGACGCAGCCTTCCCGACAGACTGCTGCACAGACTGGAAGAAGATGGCCAACATTTTGCTGCACAATTTGAAAGACATAAACTTCCTTAGAAAGTAGAGTCTACTCATCCCCTTTTTGCACATAATGGGCTTGATTGTGGCTTTCTTCCTTCTGAAGTCCACCACCATCTCCTTGGTGTTGGTCACATTCGCACACAAAGCTGCTCACTAGGTCTCTGTATTCAACTTCTTGTCCATCCCTGATGCACTCGACCATCGCAGAGTCATGAGAACATTTCTGAAGGTGGCATAGATCTGACCTGTACTGGAAGTCTGTGGTGTACAGGGTGAGAGTACAGTTCCCTGAGGTGCTCCAGTGTTGCAGATGAGAGGATCAGACCGTCTGGTTCCCAGCTGCACATACTGGGGCCTTTGAGACATGTAGTCCAGGATCCAGGCTATCATGGATAATCTTCTCCCCAGTTATGATTAGGTTGGCTGGTGTTAAATGCACTTGAGAAGTCAAAGAAAATGATTCTCACTGTGGTGTTGCTTCTGGTCCAGTTCGGCCTTCTGCAGTAGGCAGGTTACTGCGTCATCCACACCAACCTGCTGTTGATAAGCAAGAGACTTCTTAGTTAAGATGGCTGTCGTGTTTTTGCAGCGGAAGCATTCCAGCATAAGTTTATATGCTGTATCAAGGGAATTATTGCATCTTCCTTCTTTCTATATTCCATGTGTAATGCGACAGCATATTGTAATGAGGTATGATCTTGTAATCTGTATAAGCTTGTCATTTATTTATTGGTGGCACCACAAAAAATGGAGCTCTACTTAAAGAAACGGAAGTGCAAAGATATGTCATTCCCTCTCACTCTGAAGGAGTTCTAGTTGTAAAAATATTGAGAGGAACCCATCCTCCTCTGCATGAAAAATGAATCACAGTAAAGGCATGAAACGATGACCAAATAATGAATACACCCTAAAGAAAATGGAGAAAGAAGTTGAAGTGAGTAATAACGCACAGATTTAACCAGTGAACCCCCAGATTAATGTTGGTGAAGAACAAAGATTAGGTCTATGATTGACTTCTCAGGTGGATGAGTAGAGAATGCTGGTGGAGTGTTGTGGATCAGCCAGAGGGTGCTATAAGACGGTGGAGTCATTCAAGGGGGCAGGAACACAGAGTCAACATCTTACACCAGCATCAACCAGACAGGACGGTGGTTTAGCTGGGCAGAAAGAAAACCACAGATGTTAGATTGTGTTTGAGGTGACTGAACAAAACATGTAAAGAGTGCAGACAGCCTGGATACAAAGGGGAGAGCCAGATGGAAACACATACTTGAGGGTTCCCTGAGAATTTGGCACCCATACCCCACCATTACCAAACTTGGAACATGGGAGATGATGGCACTACCATCTTAGTTAACCAGAAATCTCTATCTCCATGATCCCTTGATGAGCAAATTAGTAGTATGCTTTACATTAAAAGATATATGCTGACAAATATCATAGAGGCCTGAATAGCTCCACTGGCTAATGCCAAACTCCACTCTTCTCCAGCTATAACACTACCGATTAACACAAGTGAACTCATCTCTTCTCCCCTCATAGCTCCCTTGTGGCACTCCTCCAGTATTGCTGCCTCCTCAGTCAGCTGGTTTCTGCACCACAATCATTTGCAAACAGGGCAAAACAATATCGAGCTTTTTCTGTGAAACAGCAAAAACTAGTTACCCACGTATCAAGCAGAGTTCAGGAATTTCAGTGTCCTGTGAACAGGCAGGAATGTGCCTTGTTGCTGCTGATTGGCTGGTATAGACACTGTTTGTTTCCTATTTACAGAGCCATGGCTGAGTATGAACATTAGATATTTCCTGTGCACACAAACAAAACTTTTCCAGAATTTTACAAAAAGTGTACTGATTGAAAGTGTTCTTTAAGTGTTGACTAAATAACATGAAGTAATGGATTAGTTAATGTAAGCAATACATTTACAGTGCTTAACTAATGAAAAGTTAACATGTAACAAAAAGCTCTGGAGTGAAAGGATCAATCAGTAAAAAAACAAAACAGGAGCTGAACCAACACAAGATGACCCAATGGCAGGAGCAAGGACATTAAGGGCTGTATTTGCCAGCACTGTTTGTAATCAGAATGGAATTTGACTGGCAGCCAAATATGACTTTTTATATTCAAATCTTATACAGTACATTCCATACTTTCAAATGTTTATGTATTAATTCCGTGTAATGTTTATAGTATGTTTTTTTTATGCGGACAGAGATGAGATGTCATGAGATGACATTCCACTTGAGCTGCTTTTAATGATCCATCCAGAGCATGATGAGCCACATAATTGTTCCACCCCTATGGGTGAGAAAATGTGATATAGATACCAACCAGTCTGAACCCTAATCATTGTGGCCTCTCTCCTTCTGTAGTGGCTTCCCGCCCTGCTATTCCCTGACCGTTCTCAGTTTGTTTACCTTCAAACAAGACACATAAACATGATTGCTTCTTCCAAAGCTCTGAAGGCTCTCTAGCTGTTTTCAGCACAGCAGGACTGTGAGGGAATCACCAGCCCACGCCACAAAGTAAACAGAGAAGGCCTTGATGTGTCTGGAGCCTGCCATCTTGTTTATGGACTCTAACCCCATATGAGACACAGCCGTTTGTCATTGTGGAGACAGGCCACCACTACTTCTGAAGAAACGGCACCATGTAAAACAATGGATTTTTTCATAGGGTGAGGTGATGAAAAATAAATCTGCTTACACAGTGATTGGAGGTTCTAACTGGTTATTCTGAGTGACCCAGCATCACAGCCAGGCCATGACAATTCTTGTACCTTTTGACACGGGCAGGTGGAGTACAGTAGGAGGTAATTTTAACTCTGTGTTGCATTTACAGGAAAAGGGGAACTTGTGCAATATTAGAGGAGGAGCATGAACTGAATCTGTAATCACTGTGTATGTTCAAGAGTGTAGATGTATTTAGGAATCTGGCATGGTGTGTATGTCTCTATACTGTGATCAGAATGTGGAGACAGATTTAGGGTTTGGAACAGTTATAGACCATTTATGATTTTGCTCTAGCATGTTCCTTATGTGACATGCACAGTCACTGTGACCCCAGTGAGGAGATTTGTTTTAAAACTTTGACTCCCTTTTCTTACTCTCAGCTTACAGCACACACCTTCGTCTCTCCCCCAAACAAATCAATGCAAATCCTCTACCCTTTCATCATCTCAATTGTCATTTGGATTGGAAGAAGGTGTTAGGTCGGGTGTGGCACACGTGGCCCTATGAAGGGGTGGGTGTGTGTGTGTGTGTGTGTGTGTGTGTGTGTGTGTGTGTGTGTGTGTGTGTGTGTGTGTGTGTGTGTTTCAAATTACAGAGCTGAAAATACTCCTCATAGTTTTGGGCCGATTCTGGCTGCTGAGATGGAGAAATGTGGTTCCTGGCAGTGGAGGGAGACAGGAAAGGGAATATTTTCTGGACTTCGGGGCCAGATTTCTCGATTTCGTTGTCGGCTTCTGCTGCTTTTTGTGAAATTAGAGAGGGCTTGGAATGAGTTTGGAAGAGGAAATAAAGGGAAACGCTGAACGAAAAACATTTAGGACAGACAGAGCGTCTGCAGGGGTTTTTGGATGCTCATAGACTCTCAATCTGAAAGCAGAAAACCGTTTTTTGGCTTGGTGTACTTTTTCACTCACACTCTTGTACAGTTCTCTGTAAACAACCAGCACTTTGTGCATCTGTCTGATGACAGCTGCTGGAATGAGATCTAGTTTTTCACACAAATCAGGATTTCGGTCCAAATACTCCTGGACTAAAGGCACTCTACAGATTCATTACTTTTGCTGAAGGTATTAATATTCAGAATTCTCATTCCTAAAGCTTTGGATTTATAAGAGAGCGCTTTTGCATAAGTGAGAAGTTTCATATTTTGCATTGTGAAATTAGAAATACCACATCCACAAAGCTATGGACTAGAAAATGCCATTCAGCTTGAGCAATAAGCTTTTAGATAGTTTTAGATAGTGTTTTATTGTCCTTCCCCCATTAAGCTACAGGCGGGATTCTTGCTATCTCTACAAGCTCCAAAAGCAATGGCACTATAGCGACTGTTTTGTTGCTATGGATTCCAAAAGAGAACAGGCTGGATTTGTGGAACGTGTGTCTAAGTGCCATCGCTCTTCTTAGATGTAAACATTTCAGCACTGAATCATCCCACCACCTTCATACTGATATACATTACTCAGCAGAATTTGAAGCATCTGTGGTTGTTACACACACTCCTCCAGTTAACAATGCAAAGCATGATAAACCAGAAAACATCTCATAAACAGATTACACAACTAGTGGATAACATTTTTTTATATGTGAGAGAGTGCTCTGAAAAGCTTTTGTTGTGATCTTGAAAAGAGAATTATGAATCATGTCAATGGAATTTGGGAGCATAAAAGAGAGGGTGCGTTGGAAAAGCAGAAGGAGATGGAAATCAAGGCTTAAATATTGCTTGCCTGCTGCACTTCCTCTGAACCAGAAACATCTGATGGACAATATTACATCTCAATAGGCCCAGACAGTTGTGTCAGCCAGAGTTATGCAAATCAAAACTCTGAAATCAGAGTGCTAATCTTGAACCCTATTTTGCCTTTCTTGATAATAATTAAGTAGATTAAAGTGATTCTGGCTAAACAGTCATTTTATTTCTGCATATTATTCAGTCATCAAATATCCTTGTGATCATCCACTGTGTGCCATGATCATGCTATCAGATGTTTGTTCAGGGAGTCAGTGAGTGTATATGTGCCAAAATCTTATAAACTCACAAGCAAAATAATTTGATAAGGGAATAGGTTTTGTCAATTACATAATGAGAACTGTGTATATTCACATGGAAGCATATGGTTTGTTTTTTTTTTATTCAAAAGTCATCCAGTATGAAACCCATATGCTTTATGTAATGATGTTATGTTTACCTCAGAATCTGCTGCACCAAAAGTATACTGATTGTGGAGAATAAGATATTGAGAAAAGAACATGTGCTATGAGTATTTGTCATAGCACATTGCTTTCTGTGGAGGGGGGATGGATAGAACAGTCAGGTGAAAAGAAGACAATTTGAAGCCTGAAGAGATTCAGTGAGTTGGTGCTAACGAACAGTGTGTGTGTGTGTGTGTATGTGTTTGGAGCTGGGGGTCAGAGTGAGTGCCAGCTGGCAGTGACAAAGAGCCCAGCACACGTGTGTATAGTTAAGGCCTTGTTAGCAGAGGCTGTTGCCCAGGCAGCATTCTGTTTGCTGCTAATTAAATATGTGCACACATGCATAACACCTGGAGCCAAATTGTTTGCCAAAAGAGTGTGTGCCCCTCTCCTCTAACCCTTAATATGTAGTGAAAACAAAGCTTTGGATTTTTTCAAGTACTCATCTTAGTTAACCAAAAAATATACATGCTTCAAACTTGGTCAGCTTTTCTGAGACTGATATTTTATTTGGAGAAGAAATCTAAAGCATAGAATTCTTCAATTCTAACTGCTTGTACATTTTACATGAAACTAAGATACTGATCAATACAAATATACTGATACCTCGATACAAAAGACGCACAACAGTTTATACGATCATTATCTAAATCACAACTGTAGTGAAACAATCTAATTAACCTAACATAAACGGTCACTGAGCACATGGAGTAGATATCCATAGTACAGGCTAGAAAAAGTAAGTGAACCCTTTGAATTTAAAAACACCCCCACAGGAATTCCTCTGTCTGCAGTTGAGTATCAGTATTCCTGGAATGTCTTGTGTTTTCTTTCATTTCCTTCTTCAACAATTATATAGATGATTTACTTGTGTGCAATTGCTAGGGCTATCGCTCGTTTACAGCTATCATTAGGAAAGGTCTGGTGATTTCAAAGCTTTATTATTGATTTCAAATTTTAAATATTTATAAATAATAAATAAAAGTATAAATAAAAGTCCTCAAACATCAACAGTCAACAGTGATGAGTTGCTCTAGTTCCTCTAGGGCAGCTTCCTTGAACTCTTATAAATAGACTCCAAAGATTTTTTGGATTTTGTTCCATGGACTGATATGTCAAAGGTGGATCTTTTTGGAGGACAGAGACTCATAGTTTTGCCAATTGCCGTTAGGAGGGTTGATATTTGGCTTTACATAATTGATCACCAATGATAGATTATGTAAAACAGCATAGCACTAGGGAAATGTTATGCTAGTTTTAAGTTGAGGAAGCAGTTAGACTAGAGTGTGGTGAGAAAATGCAGATGCAGTGAGATGTGAAGAACTGTCACTCATTGCCTTAATCCATCAAATGGTATACAATCAGATGAAAGTTAAAAGATAAAAGCCACTAATGCACATCAGAGCAGTGGTGGCAAGCATGAGAGTACTAGCTGTGGAAACGGCTTGTATTTCCCAGGCCTCTCCTTATAACGGACCCGATAATCTTCAGTCAAGCTCTAAGTATGCAATACCACAGCAGAGGCATATATTTTTTCCCTTTTTCTGGTAGGAGTAGCCTTGACCACCAGTGCCTGCAGTTTTTCATTGCACTACCAAGTTTTAACCAGCTGGAGAACTGCACTAATGCAAACCGTTTGACTGATGGCTTTGAGTCCAATAAGATCAAAGAAACAAATGTGGTTCAGTTCTTGCCCAGAGTGCTCAGCTTTTAACTGAATCTGCTTCTGAAGCATTAGAGAAAACGTTTGATTGGAGCTGACCCTGTGCACTGACTCAGTCTCTCTGAATCGGTACAGGAGTAAATTAGAGGGCTGAGGACATCTGTGCTGTTGGCAGCAACAGGCTTGTGACACAGAAAGAGTGTTTTTTTTTTTTCTTCAATCAGACCTCATTTGGATGACTTATGTTCAAGTGACATGTGAATTACTTTGAAGATATTTGAGGATGACCACCTTAATGCATATTTTTGCATGTGTTTGGGAGCAGTCTTGTGAGTGTTTAAATACATAAGAAATTTCTCAAATTTCCATATTTTTCATGAATGGCTGGAGATTACCTCCTACAATGATCTGATCTAATTAAAACACTAATAAAAACTAGTTTCAGACAGTGCAAACCACACTGCCACAAATGCCATATTTGGTGACTAGTGGAACCTCCTTTTTGCAATTACTTTACTCACTTTTTGTAAAACAGCATTTTTTAGAAGGTATGTTGACCCATTCTTTTATTCAAAACTGTTTCAGTTGATTAACCTATTGATGTATTTACTAGTGCATCTCAAAAAATGTGTAATTATTTGTGATTACAAATTAATTCAGAAAGGTAAACGGCCATATTCATTTTATATTCATTACACACAAAGTGACATTTCAAGCCTTTTTTTTGTTTATTTTACTGTTGGTCACTATGGCTTATTGCTCATATTCAACTTTGAAACAAAAAAGCTTGAAATATATCACTTTAAATGTAATTAATATAAAATGGTAGTTTATTTTTTTATTAAATTATCAAAAACGTTTTTCACAGTATTTTTTTTTTTGATGTACAAGCATTATAATTTTAAGCTTCTTGAAGTAACATACCTCTAGCAAATCACAGGTACAGTCGATCAAAAACATGAAACTAAGAATTATTATCAATCTTAAATTCAATTCTAATAATACTGGTCAACAGTGCAGCTGTCTTCATCTTATTTTTTGTAAACCATTTGCCACAGTTTGCACTTTCTTTTTGGTAGGCCAAGAAAAAAGGTTAATTAAGATATGATGACAAAGAAAGTTTGGCTTTCTAACTATCAAGACAATAAGAACAAAAGTTAAAAGAAAGCATTTTTTAATGTGCATTATTGTGTTTTAGATTTCTATTGTCATTGTTATTCAGTAATGAGTATTTCGGTTTTATCTTTATTTGGGAAATTGACACATCCAGGATTTATTGTCCTCTAGACAATAGTTTATTAATAGATATCATTGTGGATCAGATTCTGGGAATGTATACAATTATGTGTCCTCATTGTACTGATGGAAGTAAATATGATTTATTTAGTCTGACTAATGAGTGCACACTTTATTCTACTTCCATTAGCCTGCCTTCATCTCATCCAACCCCATACATAATACAATATGAGTTCAGAGACCCACAAACCGCAGAAAAGAAGAAATGCAGGGAAGATGTAGAATATAGTTCTGTACGGGAGCTCAATGTGATTTTTTTCCTACGGTTTTTCATTTACGGTTAGGAAATGTCACCAATGTTTCAAACTTTCAGAACAATAAATCTTTAAGATGTAAACAATGATCATAATTCATAATTGTCATAATTGCTGCTTTTTTAAAAAAGTCACCATGCTAATATATTTTCACTGCCACAGTATTTTTATCAGCATGTAACCAGAAATAGCCAACCAGAAACTCTTCATGGTTTCTAGGAGTTGATTATTTTAACTGAAAACTGACATCCAACTCAAAATTAATGCCTGTTAGAAAGTGTGTACATGCATCAGTACTTGCATGTGTGACCAAAAATGTATGAAAACTATAGAAAATAAGGCTCATTATTACCCGGAAATGTACGTTCAGGTTTATCAAGTTTTGTTTTGTTTTTTTTTGCATAAAATTGTTTGTCACTAACTGTATGTGCAAATGAGGCAAAAGAACAAATGCTATGCTGGCAATCTTTATTTAAGAGGAAACAAATGCTATTGCCAGGCATATTCTGTTCATAATGTCACTGTGACATGTTCTGTCCTTTCCTTCTGGAAAGTTAAGTAGCTGTACCCATGCTGCTTTAACTGAGCTGGGTACACAACTCCACTGGCATGGAGCCATTCACATGCTGTTCACCCTCCACCTCAGTCAGAAACTAACTTGCCATGACTAACATGACTAAACTGAATTATATCTTCTTTTCTAATAAGACTTATAACATTAAACTCTGCTTTTCAGTGGTTGAAGCTGAGCACTTCTCTGGTGAATCAGGTTCAGTTGTTGTTTTTTATTTATTTTTGTTTGCCTTTTTGTGTTACTTGTTTAGTTTTTTATTGCTACTGTATCTGCTTGTTCATTTGCAGTGCAGACTTTGCTCTCTGTAAATCTGCTTGGTGACATCTGTTTAAAGTACTGTATCAAACATGAACCACACTCTTCTGTACATTTTAGTGTGTGCGTGTGTGTGTGTGAGAGAGAGGGAGAGAGAGAGAATCGGATTGTTAGAGTGGATATGCGGCTACTGTATATGAGGATTTGGAAGTTCTTTGAAGATGGAGGCTGCTTTAATGTGGCTGTGGATGAATTAAAAGCAGCTATCCATGACTGTTTCAGTTATAAAAGAGCTGTATGACAAAAGGCTTTTGGACTCTCTCTCTCTCTCTCTCTCTCTCTCTCTCTCTCTCTCTCTCTCTCTCTCTCTCACACACACACACACACCATTTCTCTCTCATTCTCTCTCCTATGCCCATATATGCTGAACAGAATTGACCATTCTACTGCCAATCTTTTTTATTTCTGCTTTCGACCTTTTGGTCATTCTTGTATTTTTGTTAATTCATAATTGTGCCCCTATTCTGTTTAAACTTGATGACTTGCTTTGACTAAACTTAGTTTAACAAGGTCTTTGTCCTTTTCAAATCACATTGTTCCACTCAATTAAATGAATGACACCAGTTGACATTGCCATGTTTACTCATTATTTATTAGTTTACTCTGTAAAAGACCCAGTTCCAGTTTGTTTTTCTTGTCACCTCATCGAGTGGTCTTCATTCTACGTCCACATCATCAGAACCCCGAGGCTCCCACTGGCCAAAAGATTAGTTGGTGGCCTACTGCTGACTGTCCAACTCCCCACAGCTGCCTGTGGCACAGTCCTCGAGGCTCGGGCCTAACCACAGCCACACTGCCTCTGGTCTCTGTGGGAAAGCAGGCCAATTAGCATAGTGGCAAAATAATCACATGCTCTCTGCCCACTCCTGCTTTTATTTTGCTATCAGACTGCAATTAAAGCCATTTGTAGGCTCTTGACAAGTTTTGCCGGCTGCCTCCATTACTCTAACCTCAAAAGAATTTGGACAAATATGGAGATGTGGGGTTTCTTTATGTGGCTTTTTATATCTGCTTGGATGTGATGCGCAGCAGAAATCTGATCGTGAAACCAGTTGAGACCGGTCACTTTTTATATTTCTCTGTCCTGTCCTCTGCTCCTGCCAGACCACATATTCATATGCAGGTGCTCAACAATATGAGAGTGCAGTATTTTATCCTCTTTTTAATCTTTCTTTAAAATGTATTGCCTCTGCAGATGGTGTTTTTGCTAAGGAATACAGAAGAAGCCAACGAAAACGACTGCTCCGGCAGCCCGTGTCTTTTTCATGAGTCACCGTTCGTTTCAATGACTTGGCCATCTTGAACTCTAATGGCTTTTACACCCTGTTCATTTTCTCCAGCAATCACAGGACCTGGATTAGATTACTGTCCTCTCTCCGTTTTAGATGTAATGAGTCCAGGAAGCTCCGGATGTTCGTGCTGCCTGAACACCGTGTGCCTCTTGGCGAGGTGCAGGTCCGGAAATTGTCACCTGTCGTAGGGTGGCAAAATGCAACTTTTAAATTATACACTGCCTGGCTTTAAAGGATTACTCTGAGGCGGACTCTGTGTGTGTGTGTGTGTGTGTGTGTGTGTGTGTGTGTGTGTGTGTGTGTGTGTGTGTGTGTGTGTGTGTGTGTGTGTGTGTGTGTGTGTGTGCCTGCTAACCTATGACAGTGGTGAAAACATGGGCAACCTATTTCTGAAAGCGCTATGTCAGCTTCAGTTCAAGTTCTTTGGTTTATGGTGTTCTCTTCCACTGGTATAAGTCATCAGAGCGGAGTTGAGCTGCAGTCAGGGGGAAAAAAAGAAATGGAAAGAAAACAGAAAAAAGGATTTCTGTGTATGTTGTGCTATCACAACACACACACACACACACACACACACACACACACACACACACACACACCTATGTATACTACCATAATGAGCAGTGGTCAGAAGATGATGACGGGGAAAGATCTCCAGGAAATAAAAAAGAGTAGCAGCAGGCACTTAGAAGGCGAGTGCCAGCCGCTGAAAGCCAACACCGGTGAGAAAGGCGCGCAGTGAGCAGCAGGGCAGAGAGAGATTGCCTGTGCAGCCTCCATTTTTCTCCTCGTATTTTTAGGCTCTTGCAGACAACGACTACTGCCTGTTTTCACGGCACACATTCTCATACCTGCCTCTCACTTCTCTCCATATTTTCTTTCCACAATCCCTGTTGTCTGCGATTGCCTGGTTATCTGTTTCTCATGATTCCTTCTCCCTTCCAGTGCTTTTCTTTCTTGCAGTGATTGAACATAGTTTAGCCACTCACCACAAATGACGTCAGTACCCCAATCATTTAAGAATCCAACTGAAGGAAAGATGACTCTTGCATATGTCAAGTAACTTCTTGCTGTACTTAATGTGAAAGTGATGTTTTCTGAAATAGTAGTGTTCGTAAATGTATAGGTGTATGTATGCATATGCAGTAGTAGAACCATGTCTCTGCATATTACAATGGTTGTTATTTTAGCTTCTGTCTGTGATCCATAATTTTGCATCAACATTTTTGCCCTGAGCTGGAATAAAAAATCAGACTATTTTGCTGTTTTATCACAAGCAGACATGAATCAGAGGTTTTTCCCTTTCTTTTCCATGCAGTCTATTTTCAGATACAGGCCGTTCCCCAGCCCACTGACAGAAATAGTACTTGATTGTGTCTTTTTAAAATGTACTTCTCTCTCTGTATATCTGTAAGGAGAGCTGTTAACCTTGGAGGAAGTGCTTGAGAGGGTGATGCATGTTTGTGTCAAGGATAAAGTTTTACCCCAAGATTCTTCTCTCCTCTTTCCATCTGTCCTTCTGCCCTTTCAACTAGTAGGGCTGGATGCTAGCACAAACCTGGTGGCATGACCCGTATCACAATACAGATTTTTCAGTTCAGTCGTGCCATACTGTTAGCAAGATATTGCAAAAATTGCAAAAAGTCATTTTCATAAAATCAGCCCTAATACTACACACCATCATATGCATAAAATCTGAGTAAACATTTTCGGTCATCAGAAAAATGTAGAACAATACAAAATGAAACAATGTGCCACTATTTTTTGCATGAAACCTCTTCTTTAAAACTTGATACTATGTTTTTGAGAATTGATATAGTTTTGCAAAACACAATATTGTGATTCAAGTGTATCAATTTTTTTTCTTACACTGAGTTGAGTTGTGGTAAATATTTTAAGGAGGCTAAGAGACTTTTTAAGGCTAAGTAGATATTTTTTTGTAGTTTTAAATGAATTTTACAGTGGAAATGAAATGACAAATTGGTGGTATAGCTTAATTTCCCCCAATCAATGAACAGAACACAAAGAGTCTTCTTCTTAAACAAGAAAATGTATTGGAACAGTGAGGTCAATCCCTTTATTTTTCCTGTAGATATTTGCTATTAAAAGGTAAATCTGAGACAAAATATTTTATTTTATTTTATTTTCAGGTATTTACATCTGGATTTGATACACATTTCAGAGAATAACACTTTGTGTCTGAACCCATTTATTTTTCTTGTGAGCAAAACTATTGGAACTGACAGGTGTGTTTTGTTGCTTAGCTGTGTTCTGTTATATTGATTATTCAAGCAATAAATAGAGCTGAATGTCTGCACTCAGTTTTAGGTTTGGGTTTTACATATGCAGGCAAAATGCTTTTATAGTTAGAGGAGTAACCAACATGAAAACCAGAGAGCTGTCTGTGGGTGAAAAACAAGTAGCCGTCAAGCTGAGAGAAAATGAAAAATCAATCAGAGCCATCAGACAAATATTGACCATAGCAGTACAATCATTTGGAATGTCCTGAAGAAGGAAGTTGTCACTGGTGTTACTCAGTAACAGATGTCAAGACAGGTAGACCATTGAAAACAACAACAGTTGTTGACAGAAAGCGTGTAAGTACTGTAAAGAAAGACCCTAAAATCACTGTTAATGATATCAGCAACAACCTCCAGAAGGCAGGAGTGATGGTATCACAATCTACTGTTCACAGACTTCATAAACAAAAGTACAGAAACGTCTCCAGAAGACACAAACCTCTAATTAGCAAGAAGAACAGGAAGGAAAAAATATTGAACATTTGTCTCATACTCATACCATGTCTCATACCTTTAACCCCAAATATTTTCAGTCTACAGCAAAAATAAAGTGAAAAAAATTACTTTTTATAGAGATATGATATGAACCCTATGATTCCAGGTAGGCTTCAGACGCAATATGACCCTGACCAGGAGGATGTGGATAAGAAAATGGATGTTTAATTGTAGTTGGAGAAAGAGGGGGAATATGAGAGGAGGAGAAAGCAGGCCTGTCAAAAAATAAGCATAAAAGCAAGTTTCCATTACATAGTTCAACCACAAATTGGAAAATGGGAGCTGAAATTTCATTTCAAATACACTAAAATACCTTGATTAGGAGAGAGCAGAAGTGAGGTACTGTTCGTAGAACTGAGTGAAAGCAAAATTAAGTGCAGGTTGAGAAAGAGAAAGAGCAGATGCAGTACGCTGTGATGCAGGTCATTAGGGCAGATTACTCAAGCAGAGTAAGTCAAACAGTACTCATGCCAAACCCCCAGCTCCGCTTATAAACCTGTGGATGGCAGGAAACAAATTCACTTTAATCAAGGAACAGATCCATTTAATTAGCCCTGTTCTGGCAAAGGCACAGTTCTACAGAGCCATGCAGGGGAGGCTCAACTTACTGCTGTAACAGCAACCAAAATTTCCTCACAATCACAGAGAAATGCAAAAGGATGGATGTGCAGCCACTGTAGAAAGCTGCCTAATAGCTCTTGGCCAAGTAGATCTGACAGAGAGCAGCGAGAAGAAGAGTGATATGACTGGAAAAGTCATGAATATAGTAGGATGGTTACGTAGAAGGAAAAATATGAACTTGCACCAAGCCCTGAATATCTGTGGCCTACACTCTCTTTCTCTTTTCGCCATGGTGCTTGCAAGGAGGGAAAGCGCACACAGGAGCAGAAGGGTGATGGTTCCCATATGTGCATATAGACACCTGATATTTCTCCCAGTGGGTGGATCAACATTCTCTGTCAGCGACACAAATGTGCTTGCCGTCTGTTTAAGTTCCACATGCAAACTCAGAATGAGGTGCAGCAAGGTGGCAATACCAGCATTCTTGCAGTTTCGCTGAAAGCCTTCTTTCAGACAGACATTAACTCCACTTGAATGCGCTCAATAATCTGATAACTGCAGAAAATCAGATTTTGTCAGTAATCTGATCAACACGTTTAAATACACTTCAGGGGGCAATGGGGAAACTCTGGGGTTACCCAGAGTCATTGCAACCAGCCAGTAATCTTGGTAAAGAATATGAATGTGGTGTCTCTTTCATTCTACTGGGTCTGGTTTTTTTTAGACATGTTTCTTTTTGTTTTGTTGTCGTACCTGTATTCCATTGATCTTAACGGTTTGAGGATCAAAAAGAAATTTGGAAGTCAAAAATATTCCATCAGAAAAGTCATTCTGTGTCTGTTTTCCATTTCCACTTTACATTGTGGCACACGTCTGTCTATGTGTCTGTCTTGATGAATTTAAAGGATTTCTTACAGGAATTATGTAAAGCTGCTTTGCAACATCAGTTGTAAAAAGTCCTGCACAAATAAATTTGATTTGATTGGATGTTTGTTTTGATACCTGTCTGTATGTCTTGATTTGTGTGTGTGTTTCTGTGTCTTTGTGTGTGCATATTTTTTTAATCACTGACCTTCTATCTTGATGTCTGTCTTGACTACCATTATGGGATCCAGAACTAATCGTAAATCATCAGTATCTGATATCACTATGGTATCATTACTGACCGCAATACAATAGAAATTAAATACACACCCACTTTTGGAATACATTACACACAGTCACAGACAACAGACAAGATGTGTTTAAAAAATATCCGACCTTTATTTTTCATGCGTATGCAAATGATGCCATGGATTGGTGCATGTATGTATGTAGACGATCCTTATGTGTATCTCAAAAGAGGTAGAACCATCAGATGAGGTGTGTGACAGCCCAAGGGGACCACTTTGAATGAGATTAGTGTTTGTTATGTCCGAATATGAGTATTTTTTATGTTTGAAGGTCGGATGTTTTTAACATACTTCATATAAATACTCTTTGTGCAAAATTTTATTGAGGGGAAAGTAAACTGTACAAAGCACATTTTGTAATGTTTTTCAATATAACACATTATTTATTTATTATTATATTTCCACCTTTTTACCATGACAGTACTTACACTGCTGATGAACACTGATTACTTGACTACAGCTTGCATCAGGTTTACTTGGTGTAGTTTGCCACTCAGAATCCAGGGAAAAGCAGCTGACAAGTTGGGAGCAATCTTAGAAGTTCTAACATTGGCAGGGCTTGTGTCTCCTTTATTGAATCATAGATTCATTATGTTAGATAAGTGTCTTTAGTCTAGATGTGTTTATATTTGCAGGGAAAGTGTCGTTCTTAGGGAGAATTAGGTCATTTTTCTTTCTTTTTTTTTTAACTTAAGTGAAATATTTGTACCTCTCACATCCTTGTCCTTATATTATTTACTCCCCTATTAAGAGTAAGTAGAGCCAGCCACAAGAAGAGTTATGAAGGTATGAAGAGTCATTGTCAGTCACTCCAGTATGTTTGCTTTTTAATTACAAACTCATTTGTTGCTTAGGATTTTCTGATTTTTCTCAAAGGTGATTACTTTGATGCTGAAGAGAGAGGTAGTCAGTATTATTTGTGGTTCTCTAGTGTTTTTTTTTTTTTTTTTTGGAAATTCCTGTTAGTTTACTAGTTTATCAGATTGATGCACTGGTGGAATTGTATCCATTGGGTCACCCACTGGCTGCTTGTTCAATCCAAATTGAAGAGCTAAATAATAAAGCTCTACCCAGGCTTACTCCTGAGTACTTGCAAGATCATATCTCCCATTATGAACCATCATGATCATGCAGATCACAGGGTTCTGGCTTCTGACTAGTTCCCAGAATTCAGAAGGCTACAGCAGGGGGAAGAGCCTTTTCTTACAAAGCCCCCCCAGCTCTGGAATAACCTTCCAGATTATGTTCGGGACTCAGACACAGTCTCAGTCTTCAAGTCTAGTCTGAAAACTCACTTGTTCACTTAGCTCAGTTACAGGCTGCAGATCCAGCAGTTCATGGACATAGAGATTTATGGTAAACTGGGATGTTGGTGCTGCCATCTGACTCTTTCATGTGATCTTCAGGTTTGTGATGGTAGAGTGGTTGGACACCAATGTTTCATTCTTTGTTCACTGTGGATTAGTTTCCCACCCTGCCCTGGACTAGTTGCCCACACGCCGTCACCAACTTAGAGCTTGTAGAAATTTACAGAGACCTTATTATTATGCCCAACACTAAACTATCATTACTTCAGTACATCTGAGAATTGCACCACGGACATGTGGAGGTTGAATGTCCCCTAACTAACTATGTATAAGTAGTTGACCAGAGGAGGAGGGGACCCCCTTGTAAGCCTAATTCCTGCCAAGGTTTATTCCTCCAGCTCTGAGGGAGTTGTTCCTTGCCACTGTTGCCTTTGGCTTGCTCACTGGGGGGTTTATGTCTTTATCCTTTGTTCATCCTTGTGTAAAGCTGCTCTGTGACAAGTGTAAAAGTGTACAAAGCCCTATACAAATACATGTTGATTTGATTTGAAGAGAGCAATTAGCAATTTGAGCAAGGTTTGTGCCAGCCTGTGTCTCCTCAGACTGCAAGTAGTTGCAGAGAAAAGATAGGAATGAGAGACTGGGGATTTCTCCCTCATCTGTTTAATTCTTTGTTTGGCTCCTCTCCTCCTTTTTTGCTCAGCTGTATTACTCTTTTGGGGCCCCTTGCTCGATGTATGCTCGCCCCCTCACAGCTGGCCAGTCACCTCAATGGCACGTACTGGAAGTACCTGTTGTAGACATCTAAAGCTGCACACTGCAGATTGTCTTGAATCATAGTTATGAGGTTTATTCCAGATGTTGGAGATTAAGAAGCTGCATTTGGAAATATGCTAATGCATCAGGTATAAATATAAATCAAGACATTTAAATGAGAAATGTTGAACTGAAACTTTTAGATTTTAGGTAAAAATTACACTGCAGGGCTGAAATATGTCAAAGCAAATGAAAAGCAGGCTCATTGGAAACAGCTAGTTTTTCCACCATGCTGTTACCTTGATTACACGACCAAACAGTTGAATTTGAGCTACAACCGAACAGTGTGATCTTTTATTCACTTATTGAGAATGAGGTTCCAGTATGACCTTTCTACCTTAGCTAGCAGAGTTTGGGATTGTAAGTAAGGCTGGGTGAAACACTAGGCCAGAGTGAATCACTGTGCCTGCTTTAAGTGTGTGTGTGTGTGTGTGTGTGTGTGTGTGTGTGTGTGTGTGTGTGTGTGTGTGTGTGGTATGTGGCGTCACTCCTCCAGAGAGAGGGAGAGGACAGATAAGATTCCTTTCTTCTGAAATCAATACTTTTAACTGCCAGAACTTGAAAGCATGCGGGAAAAAAAAATCATAACTGACCCATTGCACCCAGGTGACCACATGTTTCAACTCCTCCTATCAGGCAAACACTTATTAAAAAATTAAAACAATGAAACTGAAGATTATACTGATCAACAGTGTTTGATATTTGTTTTGATTTGTAAAGAAACCTTACATGGTAACATCGTTAACCAAAACCACATTTTTAAAAAGAAAACTTACCATTTTAATAATTTTGATGTGTTAAAACACTGTAGCACCAACCATATGATTATGTAAACTGTTCATTAAAAATGAAGTAAATGTATTGTTTTTGAGAATCAGTACAGTTTTGAAAAACACAATATTGTGATACTTTTAATGTATCAATATTTTCATACACTCATACACTGCTAGAAACTGAAAATCAGTATTGTGACCGGTTATTTACAAATCAGCATCCTGTAATGTGGAAGAAATGCTGATTGCATCATGTGAAATCAAATGTTGAAAAGAGAGCTGACCTGAACCAGTATGAATTTTAACCTAATAAACATTGTGGGATAAAAACAGATAAAGGCCAGATATAATATAGCTTCTGTCAGTGTTTTTCTTCTAAATGCAACATAAATGGCACAGCAGTCTGTCCTGCTTTTCATTTGTTCAAGTGAAACTGCAAGACCTGAAGTTCTGAGAGATGGGTCTATTGGGTGGGACTCATTTGGATGGGATATTGGTGAGCGTAATAGGATAATGTCTGGTGTTTTTCTTTCATGTTTGTCTAGTGTGGGGGCTGTGATGACTGCATAATTATCAGGGATAAAGAAGTGCAATGTGTTATTATTTATGCTTTTACTCAATGTTTAAAAAGCTGTTTATATTCCTCTTCTTATGCACCCTACTTTATTATTTGTATTTTCTTGGTTTATTTTGCATTAATGTGTTTGTGTGTGTGTATGTGTATGTGTGTGTGTGTGTGTGGGTGGGTGGGTAGGTGGGTGCACGCATGCGCATGAGTGAGACTTTCCATGCATAGCTTGGAGTGTATACATTTACACCACTGGGTGTACACATGGGTCATGTGCCCACCATTTAACTTCAAGGCTTTTAGTGTGCTCCCCTCTCCTGGTGCAGGGTCAGCAACAGCACACATTGAAATGACAGCCGTAATTTGGGATGGCAGGGCATGTAACTCTGCTCTGTGGAAACAATGTTGATTGATCTTAATTATGGGTCCACATGAGCCCCACAGTGTCCCAGGCAGCATATACTCAGAGTCTGGAGAGCTAGCCACTGCGGAATTCTGGACGCTTCCCGGCATTGAACGGTCTGCTTCTTCAGTAGCTCTGCTCTCTGTGCGCACGTGCATTTCGTGGTGTAGAATGTGCCCAGTCATCATCCATCTGTAGGGCCAGATGCAATATTTGTCTCGCATCCAGTTATGGCTGTGAAGCTGAAAAGCACACATTGTCACATGCAAAGAAAGCTGAAGGTGGAAAATGAATTTGAATGTGCATTTATTTATTAGCCCCTGGAGCTTTTTGACATCCTTTAGAGAGGGAGTTGAGGATTTTAGCACCAGTTTACTGTGATCTAAGCAGTGTGGCTATGTATATACATAAGTTCCTTCCTTGTAGATTTAAAAAAGAGATGAAAAGAACACTAGATCACGTGGGTAATTATATACCACAGTCCAAACACTCTGGTATACGTTCAGTGTATCAGTGTCAGAGCTCAATCATGCAAAAAGTTGTAAACCCTTTGGGCACAATTGGTTTGTACTGGGTGGAAACATCTAATACTAGTATTTGTCAATGAATTTCATCACGATAAGATATAAAATTCATTGACATTACGTTGAATGATGGGTAAGTGTAAGGAAAAATGAACTGAAAATGTAATGGTTTATATTTCTCTGAACATAAAACTATTAATGTCCAAATATGGATACATTTTGGCATGATTGGCAGAATGCTACAAAAATCTAATGTTGGCAGTGAAAAGTTTTGTGCTTCTTAAAGATGCAGAATACGGAATACGGATTTCATACATCTTGGTCTGTGACACTAGTAAGATCTCTGCAGTATGTCATGCTGTGTACTTTTTCTTTTGTCTGATCCTTTGATGAGAAGTTTGCTTATATGTTTATTTATTCGTCCCTCTACAGAGTGCTCTGGGTTTTCAGACCAACAAGGAGTCTCGCCTTCTTTGGGTCAAAGATGATTATATTCTTACTACAGGATTCAACCAGGTAATACAATATAAATGTTTCTATATGTTTGTGAATCAAAGTTTGCGCACTCTTGACACAGTTTTGTATTTTGAATTATGAATTATTAAACACAACCTCTATAGCTGATCAAACATCAAATACAATATGTAACTAGTCCTGTTGTAAGACATAAAAGCAAATTCTAATTTAAGATGTATATTGCACCACAAATGGCAATGTCCATTCAAAGCTCTTAAGTGTTTTGTATGTAACCAAACAAGATAACGTACAGCGCACAGTTTTGCATATAAGGCAGTCTGTGCCAGAAGGCATTACTCCTCGTTTCTGAGAGTTTTTCAGCAGAGCAGCAGATGCAGATGGAGACATGGGGGTGGTGTCCAGAATCCACACCGTAACCCTCAACTCATTCTGAAATAAAATGGACAACCTACTGCTGCTACCACTGCACTCTGCTTTTCTGAGACATGGTTCATTGAGTTCATCACGAACAGTGCTTTCTTACTCCTTCACTACAGTTTCGGCAAACATCACACTAGCATCACTGTGTTAACAAAATCATGTAGCCCAAACATGGAGTCATTTTTGTAAACCATGAATGTTCTCGTGAAGCAGCTCATACACTCAAATTATAGCTTCGCTATTTAAGGGGACATCAGCAAAGCTAGTCTCACTTATGAACTGCCCAAATACAGACAGCAGCCTGGCCATGGAGAGTAACACATTAGGCCACTGCATGTTTGAAACACTCAACATCTGACATCTCTTCATTGACACTGCATTTAAACTGCAGCACAATCATCAGCATCTCGCCACCAAACTCTTACTAACACATAGCCGTTCAACTCTCCTGCCCTGAAGATCCACAAATAAGACAGAAAAAGTTAGAAGGCAGCAGGCCCAGTTGTGTATTACCTGAGTGTCTGAAGGTCTACAATGACTCCTGCTTCAAATGCTCCACAATAATACACATGTCCAAGAAAACCACTATTACTGGACTTAATGACTAGACATCAATCACTCTGACCTCTGAATTCTTTTGAAACACTAGTATTAACACACATGAGGGATATCTCTATCCCCTTGTTGAACCCTCTGCAGTTTGCACCATCTGAGGCAACCAGATGGTGGATGATGCTATGAATATAGAACTTCATTTTATCCTTTGGCACTTCAGCAAAACAATGACAGATGACATAAAGCTTTTCTTAATATTTGTTGAGCTACTCCAAAATAAACCTAAATAAAGCATTCCTCCATCCACCTGCCAGTGCTGAGAGCTGAGAGCAACAGGTAAGGCTGAAAATATAATGCTGCTCAGGCACTTGAATAATTAGTACTGGTTCCCCCAAGGATATGTGCTCCTCTTCCCTCTGTTCACAAATTACTACACCTCCACTGGCATTTGTGTCATAATCCTGAAGTTGGCAGATGTCACCACAGTCATTCGTTTCACCCAAAACAAATATTAGTCTGATAACATACAGGTGGTTGAACAGCTGGTCCTCTGGAGAAATCACAATGACTTGAAAATACAAATGGCTGTTTTGAAGTGCATCAGGTTTTTGGGAACCATGATAACCAGGCACCTGAAGTGGGTCACTAATATCAGCTTCATTACACAAAATCCCAGCAGAGGTTGTAATTCCTGCACAAGATTAAGGTCAGCCTGCTTCGAGTAATTCTGCTATATGTGTGGGCAAACTTACCAGTAATGCCTTATTATGATTCGGATGAAGTTTGGACACCTTACAGAGTTTAACCCCAACTTTGCATGTACAGCTTGTTTAAGAGTTATTCTGAAAAGGTGTTTTATGTCCTTTGCTGTGTTTACTATTAGCTAATTAAAATGACCAAAATATGTAATTTGGCAAAGGGTGCCCAATGTGCAGTGTACAGCTGTATTTGTTGGCTTTGGACTGATTCCTTTTTCAAGTTGTGCAGATAATGTTATGCTAGGGTAAAATGAAAACTACAACTGACTCATGCTTTTATTCACTCACAACAAATTAACAATATTTTGACATTTGTATCTGTTTGCTCATGTTGCCTCTCAATATGAGGAAGGTCTCTCTCTGTAACACAAGCTATAATGGTAATGAAACAACCTTTTAGTTATTTGTTAAGAAACCTGGTAAACATAGTAATAGCAAATAATGTGGCGGACCTTTGAGTGCTACAGTATTGAGCGAAGAATAGTTTCAGTTGTGGAAGATAATCTACAGATATTCTCCTGTGACTTGTGTTTACAACTCACAGGTAGAGAAGCATAAGCCAGCATGGCATCAGATGCTTTACTACAATATAGAAAACACTGGTACGCATCAACAACAGACTGGCCAGGTTACTGCTTTTAAAAAGGACATTATAATGGTTTAGCATCAAATTAAGACACCGAACTAGATGTGCACTAAAGAGAAATGTCACAAACATTATGCGCAAAATGGCACCTCATTGACATATGGCTGTGAGTGTAACTGATTCACTTGTCTTTACTGGTGATATGAAGGCTAGTGACAACAGAAAGATGAATTTTGAAGTGTACAGAATATTTTGACAAAAATATGAGACTTTATATGCCTTTTCTGCATCGATTAATATTGATGCACCGTTGAGCCAGGCTGTTATTAGTTGCATGCTAAAGAACTAAATTGTGTGTTTTCAGCACCGTCAGCAGGAGGTGAGGCTGTGGGACAGCAGGAAACTGAACTCTCCTCTCAGTTCTGTGTCTTTAGGCACCTCCAATGGGTGAGTCCTTTCATTCACTACACTCTAGTTATCTCCTTTGTACTGTCCATGAACACCATTCTTGTTCAGTGTTCTAAAATTGGCTGTCTACTCTAGACCTTTTGCTGTTTCTATCATCATCATCATAACCATCATCAGTATCATCACTTTTATTTATATAGGACATTTCCTATTCCTCAAGGACACTTAACAGTCAAAGAACTACACATATACAAGAAGTACACAGTACACAGACATTACAGGTGTAACACTGAAGTACATTCACGAACAAAGATAACAAAAATGAAAACAAGAATGTCTTTAACAGAGACTTAAAGGGTAGAAAGGATGCATCCTGAAAAGACTTGAGAAGGGAATTGCATAATAGATTCCAGCCTTGTCTACTAGCTAAGGATATTCTAAGTAAACAGTAAAGCACTTTTGTAAGTCGCTCTGGATAAGGGCGTCTGCTAAATGCCACAAATGTAAATGTAAATGTAATTTAGGAGCTACTACAATAAATAATAAACCACCTATAGAGCTCAAGATAAACCTTGGAACAGAGCACCCCAAACTATGGGATCTCAAGGTACAGTTTGAGACATGGTGAGGAGCCAGGTGATACAGAGCTTTTACAAAACACAAAAACACAAAATGAAAAATATGAATTTCTTTTTTTTTTTTCAAAATTGCCTGGTAGTGTACATGCATTCATGAAAATGCATGGCACCCAGTTTTAGCAGTGCCGAATGAATGGACCACGGCTTTAAATAGCTTAAAAAACATACTTTCATATCATCCACACTTAAAACATCCACACTTACATATCAGCTGTTCCCTCAGTAATAATTATATGGTAACAAGCCAGGGAAGATGATGTCCACCCTGCTTCCTCTTAAAAGATCTTGGTTGAGTTCTCTGGAACTGCTGATATCAGCCAGGACTGACTAGTGTATGGCAACATTTAGTAGTCCTACTGCCACCTGCATTTTTTGGGATTGGGCAGTATCATGAGGTTGATTTTTTTAAAAATAACTAACAAAGAGGTCTGTGTGCAGAACAAGAGTTTTTATTGTTGGTGAGCTGCCACATACCTCAGGCATGCACAATTGAGCAAAGGCCGCAATCTCCCACCTCCTGCTGCTGTAACAGGTTTTGCCAGAGCATTATTTTAAGGTCTGGTAGGAGTTGGTTTTGGAGACTAAGTGGTAAATGTTACAAATGTTTGCTTGTTTGTTTTTTTTAATACCTCAACAGAGTCTATGGTTGTGATAAATTCACCCTTGTACAAACTGGGATTTCTGAAATCATAGGTCAGGCAACAGTAGTGTAGCTGTTTTGTTTTTTTTTAAAGATTAAATCAGATGTGTGTTTGAATTGTTTTCTCTGCAAGGACGTGGTGTTAAAACACTCTGTACACACTCCAGCACGTTGTGGTCATACTGTAGAGATGTTGGAAGTGGGGGGAGAGCAGGAAATGTTTGTTTTTATGTGCTTGTTGGAAGGGGGATGGAGAGTGGACTCAAACATAAAGATGATCAAGATTGTTTTTAGGGGTAGTGGATGATAGGATGGCTATTATAGTCATTTTCCATTTTGAGCAGATTTATATCACTGCTGGAGCACACTGCTTTGTCTCTTAGTCTCCACCCTGACCTCAACCCATTTTCCACATCTGCCCCCATAAACATAATTATGATGAGTTTAATGGGACCTTCTGGTTTAGTTGCAATCAGAGAACTTTACAATTTGACTCAATTGCAACCAGCTTTCTGAGTTAGTGTGGCCATGTCATACCAATTAGCCTGTACAATCATCCTGTACTTGGTCTTGGAGGCTCTACCCTCCTCTCACCCCCTTGGGAGTGCAAGAGACAGGATGCATTGTCTACATGTTAGCTTAGGAATTTGTGGTTGCGCACATGCCTTATATTAGGCCTTAAATGGACCATTGGTAGATGAGGTGTCTGAAATGGTCATTTGGTGCAGACGCAGGCAGGCTCAAGTTTCACCATGCTAATCGTCTGCAGTTCCTAAAAATATTTTTGAATGTATTGTATGAACATAGTGTTGTTGAATCAAGGCACAGTTTCCCGATGGAGTAGCTACTGTTTAAGAGACCAAGCCAATTGTATTTCAAGACAGAGGGTTGGGATTTAGGTGTTCCTTGGTAATTCACTACTGAGGTCTGCAGGGTTAGAATTATTTTCTGTGCATTTCCTGGACAGGTTTGGGCTGTCTGCTTTCAAAAGTCTTTGCCAAGGTTTAGTTGTGGACCTATATTTAACCATTTAGTGCAATAAACTCAAATCTATCATCTTTTTATCAGCCAGATTAAAGGAGTAACCGGATCCCTCTCCTCCCATCAGACACTTCCCACCTTTTAAAGGCCAAATCAAATCCAGATGATGTGGGTGTTCCACTAGAATAGGGGATCTGTTCTGTAGCAACTTTTAGGAGTAAACAGAAACATTAGGTTTATCTTTGGCTTACACTGAACCATTGTTGCAGTCGTTCCTCTTTTCTTTTTCTGATGCTCTTTGTTTTGGCATTAGCCTGCACCTTTAACAGTATTTTGTGGTAGACGTTGAGCAAAGCAGTACAGATGTGATCAGTTAACACCAGAAACTGTGAGATCAGATCAGGTCAGTGTATGTATTTTAGCTGGGGATGAAGTTGCTTTGGGTCCTTGATGTCTTGATGAAAGTACCACAGTGTTGTCTCTCATTTTGGAGGCTCCTATTTTGTGAATTATCAGAAGTAGAGAGTGGTGTGAATAGGAGCTCTGATGTTTTTTTTAAGCTGAGGACTGAAGGGGTTTAAAGCATGAAGGTGGAAAATAGTACGCGACAGGGTTTCCTTTTCTTTTCTCTCTCTCAATCACACTATCCCTCTTTTTGGTGCAGTCCAACTTCTTTTCCAAAGAATGAGTAATGCACTCCCCTCCATATGACTACATCATCTACCTGACAACCCAACTCCAACAAAAAGACCCTGGAATTCCAATTACACTGTGCTCAAAAAATCTAATAGCGACATCTCAGCCATTTCACCAGACAAATGTGGAAATATTTGACAGCTGGCAGAGAGTATCTCAAGTACTACTGCTCTTGTTGTTGTTGTCATTTATTATAACTTTATCATATATTTATTTATTTACTTACTTACTTACATATTTATTTATTTTTAGTTTTATCCCAAAGGTATTTGCATGCAGTCTTTGGAATAAAATCCTTTTTGTGTGAACTTCACTAAAAAAATGAGTTTGAATTTGGAGAACTTCTAATTGAAACGTTGTTACTCTTGTAGTCTCTAACATTTTAATGAGCCAAACTTTCGCAAAGCTCATTAATTATTAATGTTTGATCTGCTTTTCTATTCATACGTGTGTGTTCTGTTTTGTACTGTTTGTTAATCTGCATCATACCAGTATAATCTTAATTACAAATGATTCTCCCCTCTAAATTTTTCCAAGCTTGAGAAAAACCATGATTATGAAACTGTATCTCCTTCTGAAAGTCTGAAAACAGTCGCAGTACTGGAATAGTTTAAAGCAGTGTGAAAGCAGTAAGGACTGTAACCTGCAGAGTTGCCACGGTTTTCCTCATGTATGTTATAATTTCTTGTTCTTTCCCTCCATCTATTAGCAGATTCTTAATTTTCCGACCCTGGAGAAGTTTGATAAACAGTGGAATTGACTATTTTTAGAATAGATACGTTCTAAATGTTCTCCAGTGTCAAACGTTTGATATTTGAAACTGCAGACAGAGGAAAATGAAAGTATATTTTCTTATGAATGGACATTGGATATTAATTTTGCTGATGACAGCCTAAAGGAACATTTGCTGATAGGTCATTGATAGCATAGCATTTAAGGCATTGATAGCATGCTTGTGTAAAATGAACTGATAGAAGACTTAAAGTGAAATTTTATTAGATAACAAAAATACCACAGTTTATAACTGGGATTACACATCAAGCCCAGCCCATTTCCTTTGTCTGTATTCGAATTACCCTCTACCTCGCCAGCTCCTAAAAGGGGTCATCAAGTAGGCAAGTGCTTTGTCAATGTTTGCTGAATTATGCTTTTGACACATCCAGTAGGCTTTGAAGTGAGATCTGGTGTTCCAGACACACTCCCTTCCAAGATTACTTCACATGCATATTATTTAACCATCTTAGAACCACATTGATGGTGACAAAGATTATACTTGGGCCTCCACCACATGCTCATTGCTACCAGTTCCATGTGAAAAACAACATATCCTTTCTCAGCATTCACCCTTTACTCATTCTCTATTATATTGCCCATTGCACTAGGTTTGAGCAACTGGGTAAGAAATTACCCCTGGTTAAGATGTGTTCTTTAGCTTCTAATAAATCGAGTTTTTTTCTAAATAATATACGACCACAATGGAAAAAAGAGTAAAATCCAACCTTTAATGCAAGTCCATTTATTCAGTAGGAAAAAAATCACACATTAAGAAATAATTGAATCATCAAATCAAATCACAATTATTAGCACCCCTGATGTTAATACTTTGTACAACCCCCTTTTGCCAACAAAACAGCACCTTATTTTCTCCTATGTTTCACAAGATGGGAGAATACAGAAAGAGGGATCTTAGACCATTACCCTTTGCACAATCTCTCTAAATCATCCAGCGACCAGGGTCCTCTCCTCTGCACTCTCCTCTTCAGCTCACCCCACAGGTTTTCATTCAGGTTGAGGTCTGGGGACTGAGATGGCCATGGGAGGAGCTTGATTCTGTGTGTGGTGAACCATTTCTGTGTAGATTTGGCCACATGTTTAGGGTCATTATTTTGCTGAAAGACCCAGTGATGACCCATCTTCAGCTTTCGGGCAGAATCCACCAGATTTTGTTTCCTGGTATCTCAAAGCATTCATGATGCCATGCACCCTAACAAGGTTCCCAGGCCCTTTGGAAGAGAAACAGGCCCACAGCATCACTGATCCTCCCCCATAATTCACAGTGGGCATGAGGTGCTTTTCTGCATAGTCAGCTCTTGTGTTACACCAGACCCACTTAGAGCATTTGTTGCCAAAAAGCTCTATCTTTGTTTCATCTGACCAAAGCACACGGTCTCAGTTGAAGTTCCAGTACTGCTTAGCTAACTCCAAACATTTGCGTTTATGATTGTGAGTGAGAAAAGTTTTTTTCCGTGCATGCCTCCCAAAAAGCTTGTTGGCATGTAGGTAGCACCTGGTGGTTGTTTTGGAGACTTTGTGACCCCAAGAAGCTACCATTTGTTGCAATTCTGTAACAGTGAGCTTTGGAGCTTTTATTTCTCTTATCATCCTCCTCACTGTGCGTGGTGGCAAAATAAACTTGCGTCCTCATCCAGGCTTGTTTACCACTGTTCCAGTTGTTTTAAACTTCTCAATAATTCCTCTGACAGTAGATATGAACAGGTGAAGGCGAGTGACTATTTTATTGTGAAGGTCAACACATATCTGCCTTACTTGAATGGTATGTTCCTTTGTCTTTCCCATGTTAAAGAGAAATGGCGTCTGTGTCGCATCATATTTATACCCTAGGGAAACAGGAAGTTGTGAATTACTAATTAAATGTTCCTACATACTCTGATCAACTTTGTAAACTACTGTAGAATTGACAGAAATACTTTAATTACATTTATTTCCTAAGATTTGTTAGGGGTGCCAATAATTGTGGAACAGGTGATTTTATGAAGAATAATTATTTCTTATTCAGGGATGTTTAAAGAGCTAAAGAGCACATCTTAACCAGGAGTTCCAATAATTATGGAGGGCACTGTATACAAGTATATTTAAGGACATTTTCACGATGCACAATATTTACTGCCACTTAATATTGCTTTGAGAAATACAAAAGTTTGAAAGACAAAATACAACAGTCGTGTTTTTTTTGCATACCACATCCAGTTAAACAGGTCTAATTACATTCTCTGTAGAGAAATATGCAAATTATTATTTAAGCTCTGACCAGATCCACAATATGTGCTGAAATTTCTATATTAATCACAGTTTGTCACAATAAGATAAAATAGTCATATTGCCCTCCCCACCATAAACATACTTGCCCCGCTGCTGCCCTGCTAGAGAGAATTATTAAAATATATACTGTCTGCTCTGCAAAGCGCAGCAAGTTCCGCCACATTTACTGTTTTTATATTAATGGCCGTCCACTAAAATAATCATCCGTCATTTTAGTAAACCTAATTTGTGTTCTATGAAATGTGTGCTTCCTGTAGAAACCCTAAAAAAGAATTATTAAATAGGAGAGTTTTATATTTTATGTTTTTAATCATCATCATTGTTAGCATATATATATATATATATATATATATATATATATATATATATATATATATATATATATATCTGTCTCTTATACACATCTTAGGAAGACAAGCATTTGTCACGCCGCTTTAGAGGCTCATGCTAACATTTGTCAAGCGACCGTGCGGGGAGTGAAAGCAATGCCTCACTCCTTCACTGTTTGGCTGTGTGGACCGTCCATTACTGACTGACCAACCAACCAGCCAATCTCCAACCTCCCCCCCACTTCCCCATCGCAACTCACCCCCCACCACTTCTCTATCACTCGACCTCCCACCCTGTGTGAAGCCCTTCCTCCAGCCTGTCCTTAAATAGCCACTCCAGAAGAAATTGGTGATAATGATCTTTAGACAATAAAGCAAAGCTCAGTTCTGAGTGGAACATCTTTCGTAATTCATGGAAAAATTGAATTCAAATTGTTGTTTTTTTTAATAAAATAAAAAATGCATCAAAATGTCCTTCAGTTTATTGTTGAAAGAGTATCTTCTCACAACAGATGTTTCCCTGGAATATGGGCTGTGTGTGTGTGGTGTTACAGGAAAACAAGCTTCCTCACTGTGTTAATTGGATGGGGCAGTTTTTTAGCTCTCACCTTTTTTCCCCTCTCCTTAAAGCTGTCAAGTTAGGAAACAATGATATGCTTGAATTGGCTGCCCCTTGATCTACATCTATCCCTCTAGCACCCAGCCAGTAGTGTACTGAGCTGCTTCTTAAGCTTTATCTTCACCCCTTTGGTTTACTCAGTCATGTATTATTATGTTTGATGGTTTCAACAGACAGCCTATGCATCCATCAATGAAATATATAAATATATAAAAGCATTAAAGCATAAAGGGAATTTTCAGATGAAGGAAATTAAACTTGGTAAGAACAGTGAATGCCTGCACTATGCCTCAATCTTCCCCAAACTTGACTCTTCAATATGTGTGTATCCACGTGCGTGTGTAAATAAAAACCTTACATCTACATTCTTGCATTTTTTTTTTTTTACTTCGTTTTTCAAGTTTTTGACATGGGAATCTGGTTGTTTGTTCAATTTTGTGGAAATTACACAAGGATTGGATCATTAAAATGCTCCATCATAAATTGTACTAATAATAAAAGATGTTTTCTTTGACTTTTTTACCCTTTTATTTCCTCCTGTAAAGTTGCCATTGTGGAGTTACTAGGTTTTTGAATGACAGTAACAGTGGCAATATATAATATAAATAGATCCAGTGCTGCTGCTTTGTCTCACAAGGTGCGATTTGCCTCAACCCTCTCTTCCTTGCCATCTCCATCTAAAGTAATGTGGCTTCAGGGCTGTCCTGTGGCCATCTTAGGATGTTCAGTTGTGACACGAAGTTGTGTTCTTTAATGCGTCACCTTTTCTTGCAAGAGCATTTGTGGGATGGAAGTTTACCCCACCTCACAAAAAAAAACCCTCTCTAAAGGTCAAATTAGTTTTCTCTTTTTTCTTCACATTATATCCGAGGGGCTAATTCTGGCTATTGCTTAGCTTTTTAATTTTAGAGCGCAAGTGTCAAAGCGCCACATGATTCTTCATGAAAATCACTGTGGGCGATTTTATCACTAACTGGTTCAACATAAGTCACTTCAGAAGCTAGAATGTCATGCTGGTCTAATGCATCTGGCCAGATAAAGTAATAGGAAAGTAATATTCTTATATTTTGAAGATGGTTAATGCTAATTTAATCTCTTTACATGTGATCTAATTACACCTCTCTCATTTAGCTGATAACACCGTCTGTTTTCTATATTAGACACATCGTCACTGTCTAATGAAAAACATCCACTTTACAGAAGAAGGCAACAATGTTTGTAACTTTGAGAANTTTAACTATCCCTGCATAAAATGTAAAGAGTAATTCATCAAAACAAGTGTTCTCATTAGCATTAGGATTGTCCCAAAGCATTATACTAGTAATTAAACAATCTACAACAATGGGGATGACCAATTTAGTTCCCTAGATACTATGAGCTTCAATGAAAATAAACATAGATGTAAGTCCTAACATGTGACCAGTGTAGCACCAATTCTTCTCTGTTGACCAGTTTCATGAAACATAAGACAAGAGTTCAACAGAATTCTATAAATGAATAGCTAAATCAGTATTATGCAAGAATCTGCATTTCTTGCTCCTGATTCCCCCAACAGTCAGGAAGTATAATTTAGGCGTTGAGACACCCTTAAAGGATATACTGTACACATGCATATATGGACAAGAGCAGCATGTAGAGTGAAAGTGGACTGACAGAGTAGATCTATATTAAAGACTTATACAAATATGAGTGACATAGTATTGACCCCAGAGTACCAATGACTCAAGTCAGTGGAGCATCAATGTGAAATTGAAGATACAAATGATACAAATTAAAAATCTATATAAAAAAAAACACTCAAATATAGAATGGGCTATTTCTTTATGCTCATGATCAGTTTTGTGTTCATATTGAGTCAGAATGGTGTGTTTAGCAATGTCTTATTTTGTCAGGTTTCTGTTTTCACTTGAAATGTTGTAAATAAAATGATCTGAAGTTCTAAACTGCTGCAGCTTGAGCTGTTTACACAGTGCCAAAAGTAAAGGGCTAGAATTAGAACCTCTGCCCAAAACTGCAGCCATGCTGACCAACAAAAACAAGCTGACAAAATGATTTTTTCACCAAAGCAAGCTTTAGACAGAGACCATATGAGAGCTGCTTCTGTTGGTCCTTCAGAGTCCTCTGTTCCAAGATTTTCTTTTGTTCATTTCCACTGCAGGAAAAAAATCTTTCCTATCACCCTCCGATTCTGTTCTGACAAGGCTTTTAATCTTGTTAAAGCTTTAGTCTGCGAACCTCACTTCTTCTGCTTGGCCAGAATGTCCAGCCAGGTGTGCAGAGCACACTGGTGGCCATGTTTTCATAACAATGCCATGACAACCAGGTGACTAGAGGACTGTTGTTCTATGACCTCCCCTGTCTCCCTTCACCCGTACCTCACTCGGCTCCTCAATCATTCCTTTGTGAGGTGAAACCTCAGCTATGTTTTTAATCATCATCATTGTTAGCATATATATATATATATATATATATATATATATATATATATATATGCTAACAATGATGATGATTAAAAACATAGCTGAGGTTTCACCTCACAAAGGAATGATTGAGGAGCCGAGTGAGGTACGGGTGAAGGGAGACAGGGGAGGTCATAGAACAACAGTCCTCTAGTCACCTGGTTGTCATGGCATTGTTATGAAAACATGGCCACCAGTGTGCTCTGCACACCTGGCTGGACATTCTGGCCAAGCAGAAGAAGTGAGGTTCGCAGACTAAAGCTTTAACAAGATTAAAAGCCTTGTCAGAACAGAATCGGAGGGTGATAGGAAAGATTTTTTTCCTGCAGTGGAAATGAACAAAAGAAAATCTTGGAACAGAGGACTCTGAAGGACCAACAGAAGCAGCTCTCATATGGTCTCTGTCTAAAGCTTGCTTTGGTGAAAAAATCATTTTGTCAGCTTGTTTTTGTTGGTCAGCATGGCTGCAGTTTTGGGCAGAGGTTCTAATTCTAGCCCTTTACTTTTGGCACTGTGTAAACAGCTCAAGCTGCAGCAGTTTAGAACTTCAGATCATTTTATTTACAACATTTCAAGTGAAAACAGAAACCTGACAAAATAAGACATTGCTAAACACACCATTCTGACTCAATATGAACACAAAACTGATCATGAGCATAAAGAAATAGCCCATTCTATATTTGAGTGTTTTTTTTTATATAGATTTTTAATTTGTATCATTTGTATCTTCAATTTCACATTGATGCTCCACTGACTTGAGTCATTGGTACTCTGGGGTCAATACTATGTCACTCATATTTGTATAAGTCTTTAATATAGATCTACTCTGTCAGTCCACTTTCACTCTACATGCTGCTCTTGTCCATATATGCATGTGTACAGTATATCCTTTAAGGGTGTCTCAACGCCTAAATTATACTTCCTGACTGTTGGGGGAATCAGGAGCAAGAAATGCAGATTCTTGCATAATACTGATTTAGCTATTCATTTATAGAATTCTGTTGAACTCTTGTCTTATGTTTCATGAAACTGGTCAACAGAGAAGAATTGGTGCTACACTGGTCACATGTTAGGACTTACATCTATGTTTATTTTCATTGAAGCTCATAGTATCTAGGGAACTAAATTGGTCATCCCCATTGTTGTAGATTGTTTAATTACTAGTATAATGCTTTGGGACAATCCTAATGCTAATGAGAACACTTGTTTTGATGAATTACTCTTTACATTTTATGCAGGGATAGTTAAAGTAAGAGACCTCTTCACACAGTCACTCCATTCTGGATATTTATTGCTCAATTCACTTCGGCCATTCCATGGTAGGCTTACTGCTCCAATAACAGCAACGTCGTTCTGCTGCCATAACTGTGGATGCAACACAGGTGTTCCTCAGACACCAAGCCTAGCGTGAGGTTTCAGCAGACTAGTTCAGCTGCATTCCTTCACACACACACACACACACACACACACACACACACACACACACACACACACACACACACACACACACACACACACACACCACACACGGTCTTTGACATCACCATTCAGCACTTTCCTATAGACATCTCCCAAGATTAAAAAGAATTTCAGAGAAACAGAAGAAAAAACAATGAATGCATTCTATAGTCTACTGGTGCATTCAACTGCGTGACCAGAATGTGGGTTCAAGTGAAGATTCACTGAAAAGAAATGTGTGCAGATTCCAAAACGTTACCCCATGTATTTACTAATCAACATGCTTCAACCTGTTACTGTGTGTTACCTTTATGTCATAACATAATCCATCTTCCTCAGTCAAGATACAGCAGTGTTTTTTCTTCGGTCTGTGCTTGATATCTTATCTTATGTCTCTGTCTCTGTCTCTTTCTCAAGGTTTTCTACTGTCAATGGTGTAAATACAGAACACATATTTTCCTCAAAATTCATAAGTAATAATTGGAGTTTTTCACCCATGTTGAACATTGTTTTTAAACCCTCTTACACTTTTGCTTATTTTGAAATGTACATACCTGTAACCTTTTGATTTGATTTTTCTACTTTCACAGTTTAGATGGAGAGTACACCCATAATGGAACAGTTGTGATTCAGTAGTTAGAGTGCTGGGTTGTATTAATCACAGATCAATACATTTATAGTGTTTGATGACATCAACAGTATATGAGTATATGAGATAATACATTGAGAATGCAAGTGAAAATGCTTTAGTTAATGTTTTTGTCTGTACATGTTTATTAAACTAGTTGAATAGGTAGAGTTAAAAAATGGTTTAATTGGCTGTCACAACACTTACGAAGTAGCCCATTACTTGTTTAATTTGCTCATCTTGAATATTCTCACTGGAACACTGCTTCATACAGATCTTCTCGAGATTTTTAAGGTTTCGGTGTTGTCGCTGGGTTACATTGAGTTTTATCTCCCTCCAAAGATTTTCTATTGGGTTCTGCAGGTCTGGAGATTGCTTAGGCCACTCAAGGATGTTGAAATGCTGCTTACGGAGGCACTCTTTATTTACCCTGGCTGTGTGTTTCGGCTCATTGTCATACTGGAAGACCTAGCCACGACCCATATTCAATGTTCTTACTTTGGGAAGGACTTGAGCAGGGGAACCTTGCATGTCCTGCAGGATTTTAATCCATGACAGTGTAGTGTGTTACTAACAGTAATCTTCGAGACTGTGGTCCCAGCTCTCTTCAGGTCATTGACAAGGTCCTGCAATGTAGTTCTGGGCTGATTCCTGAGTTAAATGCAGAAGACAAATTCCCCTATGTGCAAACACAGTGGGTCTATGAGCAATTTACATTTACTAATTTTCCCCTCTGTAGCTTTCATTGTGTCACATTACATAGTTTTATATGGTCCTCATTTATTTAGATATTTAGGTTTAGGTTTTATAATTCCTCATAAAAAGTGTAAGTGTAGCTAGGGTTATCTCCGACTTAAAGTCAAGCTGTTTTGTATGTTCTAGACGTGCTGTTCTAAATTTACTTTAATATACTATACTTTATGCTGTATTTGTTTTGTGAGAGTCTCTAAAAGTAACTATTTTGTGATGACGTTATTCATATTTAACTCTGTTCAAACTTGTTTTACACATTTACATAGACTCAACAAAATAGTGTCAGGATTTAGGAACCAGGAATGTGGGTTGAAATAACAACTGAAGAGGCAGCGTCCTGTAATTTTTCAGGAACTTCCATACACACTCCAGACAGATGTCACCCTTAAACTCAGCCCCAGAGTCTTCTCCTTGAACTTTTGCGTGGAAAATAACAATACTGATCTCAGATCTGACCAAGACAGTTTACAGCAGTCCTATTCATGCCTTTATCACAGTGGTTCAGCTGTGGGGCAGCACCGCCATATCGAGTGTGGAGGATCTGAAAAAACATCACTGGGCAAGAATCTGCACAAAGAATCTCACTGAGATATTTAGAGAAGGACAGAAAGTGTGAGGCCCTGGCTCAGAAAAAAAATATCTGGGGGGGACAGGGGACTTTACAGACTAACAAGGATTGTGTGTGTGTGGCAAAGTTTGCTTTCCTCAGGCGGCCATCATACATACATAGAAACAGGATTTGTCCTTTTGAATTCCTGTGGATCTGGGAGGAATCCACAAAACAAATGTAGTGGGTGGTGTATGTGCATATGTATTGTCCCTGATTGCCACTGACTATTCTGTGTATGATCTTAAATATAAAAATGCAGCATGTTTTTATTAGAGATATGCAAGTGTAGATAAACTTTATATTGGAGAGAATAAAAACATTTACACATCTCTATCCCAAATGTTGTTTTTATGGAACCAAAATGTTGTTTTTCGTGCAAACACTGACAGAAGCATTGTTGCACGTCTATTGTACAAGCAGGCGCCAGTGCTGCTGTGTGCTTCTATGTCCTTGTGTTATGACCTTTCATCACACAAAGCACACGTATAGAAGGACTGCATACAGCGCATTCACAAAGCCTGTCTTTTTTCCATTTTGCCTTCAGTTTTAGAACTGAATTCTTAAATGATTTAACACAATGGTGCTGCTTTACACTTTACTGCTTCTTGTCATGGACAGAGGCCTTTTCATTACCCATTTGTTAATGTACTCCTTGCTGCTGCTGAGTGGCTGTTGAATTTTGTGTGGCCCATTCAAAACTACTACATAGACCTGGTTGCTCTCTCTCCCTTGACTGTTTTATGCAGTGCTCTTTCTTTCCCTGCTGGACAGTTGCCATAGTGTACAGGCCTGCAGGGGCAGAAGGGCTTTGTGAGTAAAGTTAACACTAAACACTATTAACACTAAATGCATCAAAAGGAGTTTGCTTCCCTAAGAATCTGTTAATGAATTAACCTTTTAAATATCCTTTAAAGTACTTTCCATTTGGCTGTATTTTTGTTCTTTCTGAAGTGTAGTAGTCTAGAGGTCTAGAGTTCAACTCAACTGTACTAGCGGCCTTTAACATTGCCTTAATCTAAACTTTGCTTGCCAAGGTCCAGCTAGGTGCCAGTTATGACCATGCACCATGGTCATCTCTAAGCCTGGAAACTGGATCACCTAAACCAATCTGATGGAGCCAGGTCCCCTAAAAGGGGGAGAGCAAGATAAAAATGTTTCATTTTCCAGTTGCTAAACTCACACACACATGCACACACAACCCATCTATTCTAAAACCACCTTTTTGGAGGCAGCCCCAATAAAATAGATGGCTACCCTTTTCAGTGAAGAGGACTGCCGGGAGTTGGCTCAGCCTGTTCTTATGTTGACCTTTCTGTGGTTCTCTTTAAATTACATCTCTTCAGAGGTAAAAAATGCAGTGGTGGAGTGAGCGACTGATGGATTTAGAAGCTGTTGTGGGTTAGGGGCTGGATGATGCTGGGCCTCTGAGCACTGGAGGGTACTGGGGGATGAGGCGTACCATGGTGGTATAGCTGTCATTAGGGCTGATGGCTTCTCCCCATGGGGCACGTTGGCACATGGCCGCAGTGTTGGCCAAAGACGGACAGGCACGTTTGTGTCTGTGTGGCGCCAGGGAGGTCCAAATTTTCCGTGCTACTTTGGGTAGCTTTAATACAGGGCTGAGGTAGAAAGTTGAGCACATTGTTGGTTCATCCATGGCAGTTTTGAATCTCGAGACTGTGGTAGTGTACAGTGGATATGGCTTCGTGCTTAAAGCTAATTTGAAACATTTCATTTATGTAATATTAATATTACTTATTTGTTCATTGAATTAATCATCTTTAATGCTGATTATGTTGTTTGAGCCTAGAAGTTGGTGGAATATTGTTGTATAAAAGATTTGCCATAGCAGTAGATTTAACAAAGCAGGGCTGCAAGCTTTTGACATACCAATTGATGCATCACTTTTCCTTGTAAGTTTCTGTAATGCAGTTACAGTAGTGTGCATTAATATGAGAGTTGTCAAATATGAAAGCACATGAACATAATTTCTTTATACTATTAGGCAGTTTTATATTAAAATAATACTGACTTGTAGCAGAGAGAATAGTGTTTCTATCATTACTACCCTGGGCTCTGCATGCTGTTCTGCACTTTGTAACCTTGGTGAAGTGGGCAGAACAACACTCATGAGAAGAAGGTAACACTGCAGAACCCATGTTCATATTCATGTAAAGTCCTATAATATTCCTCTACTGCATCAGTCCATATGCTTCTTTCACATTCAATGCAGGTCATCTCTAGCACATTAAATTTCAAAGCGCAAAAGCACGCTTTGTCTTCATAGCAGTGAATTTACACTCTCCACCTGCAGGAAGAGCATGTGAGCTAAAAATGAACACAATACACTGACAAACTTTACAGTCCTACTCTGTATCAAGAGCAGAACAGGTTATCCTCTTGAATATTGGTTTATTTATTACTTATGTTCTTTGGAAGATCTCTGTCATGGTATGTGAAAATATTAAGACTTCTTCCAGCTATTATGGTAACTCTCTATGGTAAGCTCTCTCCCCCTGAACTCATTTTGGGCTAATTGGTTTGACAACAGTTCATAAAGGATTAATGGCTTCCTGAGCTGCCGTTCAGTCATTCTGGGATCAGGGTGCCGTAACTTGTCAATGTCTGTGCCTTTCCTGCAATCAAAGTGAATCAGAGGACATGCCTGTATGTGAAACTCTTTGAAAGCACCAGGCCCATGTGGTTCATATGTGGGTATAAATGCCTGTTTGTTGCATGGCGCTGCCTTCCCATTCCTGCTAGTTCAGAGGGCATGGGCTGGAGTCAGAGGTCGCAATGAGCATGTCTCATTCTAGCAGGGCGTTTAAAACTCTTTATGTGGATGGGTCAGGGGGAGGGTTATGTGGTTTGCTAAATCTGGGGTTTACTCTTATGGGCCACCCAAGAACATATTTTTGTGTGTGTGTGTGTGTGCGCGTGCACAATAGTGAAGGCTGGTTCCCAAATAAATATATTCAGATCTGTAATCTGTAATTGTCTTTTACCTGACTGCACATTTCGGTGCATGCCCAAAACCCCTGGTGCAGTTTTTCCACTGTGATGCTATAACAGTCACCTTCAGTGAGCAACCACATACACTTAGTCTTTTCTCAGTATTTGCATTTTGCTTAAGAAACAACCCAGCATCAGAATGTCTGCACATACAGTCCCCAGTTCCTAATATAACTCCAGTCTGAAAGCATTTAGTAGCACTGCATGAAGAAGATTTCTGAGCCAAGTTGCTTGACCCTGGTCTTAATCATACAGTGAAGCCCTGAAGAGATTCCCTCCCTGTGCTTTGATGCTAATAAGACTGTGGCTAGTGTTGATTGAACAGTACTAATAATAAAACTAATAAAAACAAAAGTTCGAAGGGGTGTATTGTGACTTGTTTTTAAAGGTCAGATGAACATATACAAAATAGTAAATAATGGCAAGTTAATGCCTGGAAATGTGGTCTGCTTGCTATTTTATAGCTTTGAGTATTTGATTATATTCAGCAACAACATTGTTGGTGAGGTCAGGATGTTGAATGAATACCACCCCAATTCAGCCCCAACTCCTAATAGTCATGGAGGGAACAACATCATTCCAGAGAACATTGTTCCATTTCTCCACAGCATAATGATGGGGGGCTTTATCCCACCCCTAGCATTATACATGGTGCTATAGGTTAATGTTCATCAGCTTCAGAGAGTTCTATTCTATTGGCAACACTTCTGTACAGGGACTAGTAAAGTAACTGAATATATTGATTAGACACATGTGATATTTAAATAAAATATGTATAACACACATGATGTTTTGCCCAGCTATGAATGTTAATGCAGTACTTTATGATTGTAAACTTTTATTATGGATAGAAACATGAATAATTATGAGACCTGTTGACATAATTGATACTTGGGTAACACTTGGGCCCAAATGTCAGATGGGATGTCATGCCATATTGTTTGAGCTGGAGGATTGATTGTATTTTTATCATTATTTTGCAACTGATAAAAGCTGCACTAGGAAACTAGACATGGAAATCAAATTAAATTATTGGTACAATAGAAATTCGATTGTGGAGAATGTGGTGTAAGGAGCCATATCTAATATTAGAGAAGCCCAGTCAAGTGTGGAAAGTGACTGAAATAACCAGGCAGCTAAAAGACAATAAATAAATCACAAATGTATAGAAAAACTCATTGCTTTACTCATTGCTTTTGCTTTTGCTTGCTTTAATTTGATGATCATTCTAACTTGTGCCAAGGTTTAAAGGAAACTGTCAAAATGAAGCTGTTTTACAACAAGGGGCTTTTTAATGACATGCATTTTTATTTATTTATTTAGACATACAAAAAGAAAAAATGTGTAAAAAACTGTTTAAGGAATGACATCCTTATGCATCAGTCTAACCTCAAAGTGATTTCTTTGTTTTTCTTTCCTTTGAATTGTGATATCCTATTTAATAATACATCATAAAGCCAGTCAGAAATTGCTCTTTTACATATCCTATCATATAAACATATCATACAGCCTTATTGAAAGTTGTTCTCCATCTAGAGTAGGATGTTATTTGCTCACACAGACGTGTTATAATTAACCGGTACATAATCAATTCATCCATAATCCATCCATCTTTGCAATTTCCCTCTGGGATTAATAAAGTCATTTGATTCTGATTCTGATCTCTCTCTCATTCCCTCTTTCCTCAATGTCCTTTTACCACCATCACATTCCTCAATCAGACCTAACCTAGCTCAGAGGACTTTTATCCTGCCTGCCTCTGTGTGTTTGCTTTGGAGCTGCGGCATTACTGATCATCATCTTTTGCATGTGGCCAGCTGTACTTGTGTTTTTAGAAACTAGAATTCATGAATTTGTAATAATTGGTATTAAGTAATTCAGTAGCTTCACTTGTTGTAGTTTGCCTCTGTATAATCATATTGCTCTCTTGCCTAAAAGTCTACATCACTGAACAAGAACTATATTGATTAAAGAAGCACATACAGAAAAATTGTATACCAGAAGTTCCTTTCAGCAATGAACAGTCATTTGCCAAATTACCATTTTAAACAACTGGACTTGAGACCCCTAAACTAAGTACAGACAATGCCACTTATCACATTGTATTCTACCCATGAGAAACAGGCTTCTTTTTTTGGAATTTGGCATTCTTGAATTAATTAGTTTAATCTCACACACATAGCCAGGTAAGGGCTTATGGAAGCACTTTGTGTGTTTTGGAATGTTTAAGGCCCAGATGCTGGTGTGAAATGTGCATAGATGCCAAGAGTCATAAAACATCCCAAGAAGGAGGACTACACCTTTCTCAAACAGCAGCAATGCCCTTTGTCATTGTTCAGCCCCCTGATTATATGTATCACCTAGTCGGGAGAGTGCTAGGGAAGACACTGTGGTTGATTCAGGAACAGTAACAATAGCAGAACCAGAAACGTAAATAGCACATGTTATCATTTACAGTGTGTGGGAGAGATTAGGCAGGTATTGTTCATATCTGCCTTTGCCAATAGGAGCTAATTGGAAGCAGCTGTGCTTTGGGAAGCACAATCTGCTTCAGTGTTAGATTCAAGAAGATATCTGTGGTTTGACTAACCAAGTGATTTCTTTCTCAGAAAACCATTCCCACCTTCTTATCTGACCCCTCCCAACTCCCTTTCCTGAATATTACTCTCTAATATATATATTAGAAAAAAAACTTGACATTAAAATTAACTTTTTAATCAGTGAGAAATCAGTGAGAGAAGTGGAGTGGTAGTGAAAAAAAGAGGTCACGCTGNTGTGTTCATCTGCAGGTGTGTGTATCCTAACTGGAAATCAAGTGTGAAGTTTATGAAGCATTGAAAATATTCTTGAATATTTTCAATAAATGTTTCTATTGTTCCCTATTAATTTTGGGAAGTTGTGTTTTCTGTATATTTGAAAGTTTATGTATATTTTTAAAGATGGCATTGTTTAAAAATGCACATAACAGTAAAATGAATAAAAGTACTATATATTTGTAGTGTTTTTCACGGTGCCCTTTACATTTCAGCCTATTGCTAAGACATTGTTTTTGGTAATTAGAATAAAGTGTGGTAACAAATCTGTCCCTCATTACCCGAGTCCTCTGAGGGAGCATAAAGTGTGCTAAGCTGAGAGTCATTATACTCACCAGCAGAAGGTTCTAAGCTTTTAAAACTGCTTTCCTGAGATGGTGGGGAGAGGTCACTTGAGAGAACACTAGCCATTCACTAACCATGCAGCAACTGCTAAAGCACCACCCAGAGCATGCTTTTACAAGGCTGTATAGGATTTAGTGAAAAACACAAGGGGATTTTTCCTTTGGGAAAGCAAATAGGAGAAAGTGTCTGAAAAGAAGACAATTTCTGAATCAAATAAGCATGCTTATTAGTACTAGTCACTGACACAAATGCCACAAGCTGATATTGTTCAATATATTTGAAATGTGAAGTATTTCTACAGTTAATAAGTTGGTGAAGTCAGAGAAACAATCTCAAAGGGAGATACATTCATAACGACCCCTGTGTTGAGCTTGCAATGTAATGGCTACAAGGAATGGGCTGGGCTCTAAGTGTAACCACAATTATTAGCTGCAGAATTTTTTCGACTGTATAATTTCAGAGCTTTCAGTGTAATCTGAATTATATACACACCACTTAAATACATGTATACTGATGAACAATTTTTATGTCTACTCATAAACTGTAGATAAAGACACTGTATTTCAAATAGAAAGAATTGAGTAAAAGCAAATATAGCAAATGAAATAATTCACAATGAAAAAATATTACATAAAACATACAATTTTTTGGAATTTGACAACCTGGCAGCATATAGCAACTTTTGAAATCTAAGGGTTAAACTTATGTTATGACACAATGTTAATCACAGGAGATCCTGGCATTCCTTAGAACACTGGCCTATTTGTGTATGGAGACCAGCAGGTAGCTTAGCTAGTGCATGTGCAGGTCTGTGTCTGTTTCTCTCCTCTCTAGCCTTCAATAAAAAGGCCCCCTTTATTCTCTGAATTTAAGAGACCTGGCCTTCTGGCTCTGGTTCAAACCCAATGCTCAAGCTGAGCCACTCAAAGAGACCATTGTAGCCCATGAGGGCTGTCTTTTTTCAAATCATCTCCCAAAAAATCCACAGAAAATTACTGCTGAGTAAATATTTTTTTGCTCATTATTTTTTTCCCTTGCTTTTTTCCCTCTCTTTGCCAGAGTTTAGTCATGCTGCCAAGGATTGTGTTAAAACATCATGTGGCTCAGAATAGTCATTTCTTCCTCCTATTTTCTTTGCTTTTTTGGGGGGGAATTTGGTTCTGCATATATTTAAAATTCAATAGCATTTCATGGCTTTTCAGAAGTTTTAATAAAGCATACAGACAAAATAGAATGAATTAAGCACAACTGTAACCACATCTGCTAAAAGGCCATTCACCTATTTTAGATACTATACATCCCAGTGACTGGAAATGTCAGCCTATTAATGCAAATGGTTTGCAACAGAAACAGCTGCTGAACAGCTATTTGCTCTCTCAGGGAGTAATTCTTAAAAGATAACTGGCTGTAGCAGTCTGCTCTAGCAGCATGTGTTCAATGTTTGTTCTACACATCCTGGCTCTGATGCAGGCCTGCCACATCCTGAAATCAGAAGCAAGGGTTTTGCAGTGGTGGAGGGACTAAGAGGGAAAAAAGGATATTTTGTTTTAGGTGTGTGTGTGTGTGTGTGTGTGTGTGTGTGTGTGTGTGTGTGTGTGTGTGTGTGTGTGTGTGTGTGTGAAACTTAAACTAATGCCAGACTCCATGCTCCAGAACAAACACATGCAAATGAACTGCTGTGTGGTACTGTATTGTTTTTATATATTGTAAGCTTTCCTAATACAGATGTTTATTGGCAAGAACCCGGTACTTCAATTCTATTCACAATACAGAAGCTATGACTCAGTACAGTGCGATGTATTGCAATACTGTATACAAGGTGATACATTGCAATTTTTTAAAAGAAAATTTGAGGAAAACTGTTATAGTATAGAATCTTAGGAAAAGTGATCTGAAGAGTTTCTAGCATGTAAACTTTTAAAAATGGATACTGTGTTTTTAACAAATTATACATTATTGTAGACCATATCGTTATATACTTCCATTTAACAATGTTTTTAGATTCAAATTCCATATTACTCATATTACACTCAATTTTATTGCCATCCAGTGAAAACCGTTTATCTCCAGCTTTTTCCATTTTTAGTTTTCTCCATAGTTTGAACCCTGCAGCTGTGTAAATATGAATATGCTATGTAAAAAGTTGATTTAACTTGACTAATGTCTTTTCTCCAATAGCAAACCATCAACTAATACCCCATTAAAATCAGTTATATAAAATACATGCTTGGTTTAAGGTATTTGGATTTAATAGTAGCAAACTGTATAAAAGCAATGTTTGATACCCCAGTATCTGTTCAGTATATAATTTTAGTATTTCAGCATGGTTTCACTGTGCCCTTATAAACAGACCTATTACCAATATTTTTTGGCATACCTCTGGAGCTGCCTTAAATACCCCAATGTGAACCAGTAGTGAACCTACAAGCTTTAATTCCATCTGTAGAGATGGATGAGTAAAACGTTGAAAGTATTGTAAATGAAAAAAAAAAACTTGACATTAAAATGAACTTTTTTAGGAAGAGCAAAGGAATCAGTGAGAGAAGTGGAGTGGTAGTGAAAAAAAGAGGTCACGCTGAGTTTTTAGTTTATGGAAATATAAAATGATGCGCATATTATATATATATATATATATATATATTATATGATGCATATATATGCATATGATTATATTTCCATAAACTAAAAACTCAGCGTGACCTCTTTTTTTCACTACCACTCCACTTCTCTCACTGATTCCTTTGCTCTTCCTAAAAAAGTTCATTTTAATGTCAAGTTTTTTTTTTTCATTTACAATACTTTCAACGTTTTACTCATCCATCTCTACAGATGGAATTAAAGCTTGTAGGTTCACTACTGGTTCACATTGGGGTATTTAAGGCAGCTCCAGAGGTATGCCAAAAAATATTGGTAATAGGTCTGTTTATAAGGGCACAGTGAAACCATGCTGAAATACTAAAATTATATACTGAACAGATACTGGGGTATCAAACATTGCTTTTATACAGTTTGCTACTATTAAATCCAAATACCTTAAACCAAGCATGTATTTTATATAACTGATTTTAATGGGGTATTAGTTGATGGTTTGCTATTGGAGAAAAGACATTAGTCAAGTTAAATCAACTTTTTACATAGCATATTCATATTTACACAGCTGCAGGGTTCAAACTATGGAGAAAACTAAAAATGGAAAAAGCTGGAGATAAACGGTTTTCACTGGATGGCAATAAAATTGAGTGTAATATGAGTAATATGGAATTTGAATCTAAAAACATTGTTAAATGGAAGTATATAACGATATGGTCTACAATAATGTATAATTTGTTAAAAACACAGTATCCATTTTTAAAAGTTTACATGCTAGAAACTCTTCAGATCACTTTTCCTAAGATTCTATACTATAACAGTTTTCCTCAAATTTTCTTTTAAAAAATTGCAATGTATCACCTTGTATACAGTATTGCAATACATCGCACTGTACTGAGTCATAGCTTCTGTATTGTGAATAGAATTGAAGTACCGGGTTCTTGCCAATAAACATCTGTATTAGGAAAGCTTACAATATATAAAAACAATACAGTACCACACAGCAGTTCATTTGCATGTGTTTGTTCTGGAGCATGGAGTCTGGCATTAGTTTAAGTTTCACACACACACACACACACACACACACACACACACACACACACACACACACACACACACACACACACCTAAAACAAAATATCCTTTTTTCCCTCTTAGTCCCTCCACCACTGCAAAACCCTTGCTTCTGATTTCAGGATGTGGCAGGCCTGCATCAGAGCCAGGATGTGTAGAACAAACATTGAACACATGCTGCTAGAGCAGACTGCTACAGCCAGTTATCTTTTAAGAATTACTCCCTGAGAGAGCAAATAGCTGTTCAGCAGCTGTTTCTGTTGCAAACCATTTGCATTAATAGGCTGACATTTCCAGTCACTGGGATGTATAGTATCTAAAATAGGTGAATGGCCTTTTAGCAGATGTGGTTACAGTTGTGCTTAATTCATTCTATTTTGTCTGTATGCTTTATTAAAACTTCTGAAAAGCCATGAAATGCTATTGAATTTTAAATATATGCAGAACCAAATTCCCCCCCAAAAAAGCAAAGAAAATAGGAGGAAGAAATGACTATTCTGAGCCACATGATGTTTTAACACAATCCTTGGCAGCATGACTAAACTCTGGCAAAGAGAGGGAAAAAAGCAAGGGAAAAAAATAATGAGCAAAAAAATATTTACTCAGCAGTAATTTTCTGTGGATTTTTTGGGAGATGATTTGAAAAAAGACAGCCCTCATGGGCTACAATGGTCTCTTTGAGTGGCTCAGCTTGAGCATTGGGTTTGAACCAGAGCCAGAAGGCCAGGTCTCTTAAATTCAGAGAATAAAGGGGGCCTTTTTATTGAAGGCTAGAGAGGAGAGAAACAGACACAGACCTGCACATGCACTAGCTAAGCTACCTGCTGGTCTCCATACACAAATAGGCCAGTGTTCTAAGGAATGCCAGGATCTCCTGTGATTAACATTGTGTCATAACATAAGTTTAACCCTTAGATTTCAAAAGTTGCTATATGCTGCCAGGTTGTCAAATTCCAAAAAATTGTATGTTTTATGTAATATTTTTTCATTGTGAATTATTTCATTTGCTATATTTGCTTTTACTCAATTCTTTCTATTTGAAATACAGTGTCTTTATCTACAGTTTATGAGTAGACATAAAAATTGTTCATCAGTATACATGTATTTAAGTGGTGTGTATATAATTCAGATTACACTGAAAGCTCTGAAATTATACAGTCGAAAAAATTCTGCAGCTAATAATTGTGGTTACACTTAGAGCCCAGCCCATTCCTTGTAGCCATTACATTGCAAGCTCAACACAGGGGTCGTTATGAATGTATCTCCCTTTGAGATTGTTTCTCTGACTTCACCAACTTATTAACTGTAGAAATACTTCACATTTCAAATATATTGAACAATATCAGCTTGTGGCATTTGTGTCAGTGACTAGTACTAATAAGCATGCTTATTTGATTCAGAAATTGTCTTCTTTTCAGACACTTTCTCCTATTTGCTTTCCCAAAGGAAAAATCCCCTTGTGTTTTTCACTAAATCCTATACAGCCTTGTAAAAGCATGCTCTGGGTGGTGCTTTAGCAGTTGCTGCATGGTTAGTGAATGGCTAGTGTTCTCTCAAGTGACCTCTCCCCACCATCTCAGGAAAGCAGTTTTAAAAGCTTAGAACCTTCTGCTGGTGAGTATAATGACTCTCAGCTTAGCACACTTTATGCTCCCTCAGAGGACTCGGGTAATGAGGGACAGATTTGTTACCACACTTTATTCTAATTACCAAAAACAATGTCTTAGCAATAGGCTGAAATGTAAAGGGCACCGTGAAAAACACTACAAATATATTGTACTTTTATTCATTTTACTGTTATGTGCATTTTTAAACAATGCCATCTTTAAAAATATACATAAACTTTCAAATATACAGAAAACACAACTTCCCAAAATTAATAGGGAACAATAGAAACATTTATTGAAAATATTCAAGAATATTTTCAATGCTTCATAAACTTCACACTTGATTTCCAGTTAGGATACACACACCTGCAGATGAACACACCTTTAGGTAACACTTTATTTGGAGGTGGGTACATACTTACCCATAACTAACATTTACTGAGTATCTAATAAATCCATTTCAGGTGAAAGTCTAACATCAAACAGGAACCTAACATGAACATCTATAGGGGGCTAAAGCATACTGTCCAAATAAAGTGAGACCTTTCTTAAAATTATAACATCCTTTTTTGTTAAAGTGTAAAACTGAAGGTGCATTTAAAAACACAGGTATGGCTATAAATGGTTTAAGTAACCAACTGAAGAGCAAGTGCTAAAATAATAATACAGTTCCTCACAGAGGCCAATCAGCACAGCTACCCACTGTCTTCCCCCAGTCCATTTGAGATGTAACCTTAAAAGGCTTTATAGAAGTATATTTGTGCCTGTACCCCCTTCCTGAGTCCCCTTCAATCAAGTGTTTTAATTATTATATTTACTCAGATATGCATTGTTATCATGTATTTTCAGATTCTAATGTGAGATCTTTCATACTGGCTCTAACTGAGTCTTGGCTAACTGGCACAATATATGCAGATGCTACTTTTACCTCTGGTAAAACATAAATTTACTCCTCTGCTCAGTACCAATAGCAGGGGAAATATAGAAAACATCATCAAAAACCATGTTTAAAGGTTTAAAGCAAGCTTTCTTATTTTGCTTTTAAGAGCACATTGGGGAAATATGATTTCATTGGACTGTTTATTTTTGTAATTTTAGTAATCCTGGTTATCTGGAACTCTTTTGTGGGGGTGGGGAGTAGGCTAAAAAATCAAAGGGGGATTTAATTTCAGCTCAGCAGACTTTCAGCTGCTTAGACTGTCTGACACTGGCAGAGTAAAGCCAATTTTAATCTTGAAGGATTTTAACCTTTTTATGTCTCCTTATTCACAAGCTAAAGGGGGGCTGACAGCAGTCGTCTATGCATACACAAAACCTAAACAGCAGGAAAAACAAAAACAACATAGAAGAATACATACAAAATATACAACTGCACCTAAGTGTTGACTTCACATATCACAGACAAAAGCAACACAGGCATCAGTCTAAGTGACTGAAGAAGTGTCTATCTTCATTCTCCAATACAGATAGTGGATAGTATTCACAGCAACTCTTGGAGATGCAGTTGTTGCTACAAAAAGTTCAGTCATTCTTCAACACTTCAGTGTCTCCACTGAGATTAATGAAACTCCATTGTGAATCAAGAGTCACACCTAAATAAGGAGGGCATTTCTACAGCTTTTGAACTTGGAACATTTCCATAAGAGGCTTCCCAGTGCACACTGTGTCACGCTACATGAGTGGGGTCAAAAACACTTTGTGCTATGACTGAATGCAATTATTGCAAGATCACCTTTTTTCCTAAAAAAATGTGATGCTCATAAAATTGCAGAGATAGTATCTAAACCCGGATACATCTGAAAAATATACTTTTTGGTCCATTTGTGGGGCTTAAAAAAGTGGATATTTTAAAAATGGTGTCAAATATCAAAAGTAAGATGGCTTTAAAGTGTTAATGTTGTTGTTGGCATTGCAGTGATCTTGCATGAGTGGAACCTCATAGTCCAAGCTCCCATTCTGCACTGTAGTTGAAGATGATGTGATATCCTGCTGCTTTTGAGGCAGGGCCCCATTGTCCAGTCCAGCTTTAACCCCCTCTAGTTCCAGTTGAGAAGGGTTACAATTCAAGTTTAGATGTGCCCGTTTCTTGTGCATGTAGCAAGCTACACCAACAGCAATTGCCACCAGCACCAGCAAGAGAAGAATAGCCACTGCTGGCACAAGCATTGTTGTCAGTTTTGGTTCTTCCACTTGTGCACTACGGTGCTGATGGCTGGATGTCTGGGCCTCTGTACATACACTGTCTAATCCACTGGGCTCACCCAAGGGACTGGCACACACTGAGTATGTGGAATTGGGTTGGAGTCCACGCAGAGTATATTCTGGATAAGAGGCTGGAATATTCAGTTGCTTAGGACGTTTATCTAATCCAGAGAGGTTTTTGTAAGTTAGCCTTACTCCACGGATATATGGCCGAATCTCAATGTAGCGATGAAGGTCCAGCAATATAGATGAGCTTGTTATTCTTTGTGCAGTGATTTCAGGCACCACCTTAACTGTTGCTGTGGTAATATCCTCAAATGATGCTGGGTTCTCTTCAATCTCACAATATCTTCCCAATGTCCCACGAGGACAAGTGCACTCAAGGTGACCATGATGGTCCAGCCAACATGTGCCTCCATTTAGGCAGATATTGGATGGGCAAAAAATTCTCTCAACTGACTTTGTACTGCTGCTGGGGGAAGCTGGGATTGGAGGTGGAAGGTACCTCTCAGTTTCTGTAGAAGGGTCATTGCTAGGTTTGACCTCTGGAATAACATGTGTTGTACTATGCAAAGTGGTGATCAGAGAAGGGGCCAGAGGGGTGGTCTTCACTGTGCTGGTAGTGATGGTGGTTGTTGTAGGACATCCAAAATCATGATGATCTAGTCTTTCCAGTACCTTTCCTGCGCTTCGTGGTGGAAAATGACATCGGGTCTCCTCCGTTCTTCCCAAATGTATTTTTTGGTTACGCAGCCATCTGGGAAACCAAGCCAGCGTGCAGAGGCAATTAAAAGGATTCTCTGCAACAGTGAGTCTCTCCAGAAGAGGGAAGAACTGGCTCATGCTTTCAGGCAAAGTCTGCAGGCTGAGGTTGCTAATGTCTAACTCCTGAAGCTCTCTTAGGTTCTCAATGTCTTCCCATTTCAGAGGACCCATGCGATTGCCAGCCAAATTGAGTTTAACCAACCCTTTCAGTTCCTGCAGAACAGGAGTAAAAGAGTTTAGTTGATTGTTAGAGATATCCAGCTCATGGAGGTTCTTTAAGCTACTCAGGAGTTCTTCGTTTAGGCTGCTCAGCCCCAGCCCAGCCAGTTTCAGTGACTCCAATTTAGGTGTTTGAAGGTCACTTGGCCCTAGTGAAGGGATATTATTGAATCGCAGATCTAACAGGAGCAAATGTGGCATTTTAAGAGCAGGCACTGTGGTTAGTTGATTTCCTTGCAGCTTTAGCTCAAGTAGTTGCTCCAGACCATCAAAGGCTGCAGGGTGGATGCTTTTTATTGCATTATTGTAAATGTACAGCCTTTCTAGCAATTCCAGTCCAGCGAAGCTGTCTTGTGAGATGTGGGTGATTTGATTGGATGAAAGATCTAGATTATGCAGGGAAGACAGAGACTCAAACACATGATCTGACAACTCAGTCAGTTTGTTCTGACTTAAGTCTAGCATCTCTAGGTTCTGAAGCCCAATGAAGTCCTCCTGGTACAGGGCCTCAATGCCATTTTGGAAGACATATAGATTTTTGGTTAATGTAGGAACTTCAGAAGGCATGGTTGTAGCCCGGCGCTGGTAACAAAAAGTGGTGTCTGGATTTGAACAGGTACAGTCATGGGGGCATTTGCTGGCCCATCCACAATGTGGCAATAGGATGCAGAGGAGCAGCAGCTGCAGCAGAGTAAGGAATGGCTTCATGTTGCTGCTGACACCTCTTAGAGCCTGAAACGAGAAATTCAAGATTAACTCAAGATGTAAAAAGAGCTGGGCTATAATTACCTATTGTTTTGTGCAATATATGGAAATGCAAAGGTTCTGTAATGAAGCTGACTTGACAATGAACCACTTAAATACAATTTGTATGAAAAGCTGTGTTTACTAGCCTCATGGTCCTTTGGGATCTTTAAGAGAGCTGGGCATAGAGTAATGATTGCAATGATCAAAGGCCTCCATATATCAGTCTTCAAAATAATGTATACATCATATCATGTTCAGAAATGTAGCTCAGGAATAAAATAAATAGCTTTACAAGGCTAGTTTAGCCTAGGTATGCAACTCAACTCAACATTTCTAGGTAAGAAAATGAGAGAGGGATGATGAGGAATAGGGAATGAGTACAATAAATGCTACTGCTGAAATAAATCTCCTTATTTGTTTTAGGCAGTGTGTGGGGGAGGTTCATATTTGAAGTTCCTGTTGAGGTTTCATTGAACAGTATGGACAGGCAGGCGTTATTTTTCTACATTTCCAATAGACTCAAATAGCCTTATTTCCTGGTGTTTCGTTCTTAATTTGATCATTTTCATGATGAAGATGTGTAAGGGAAAATTAAGCACCTTAAACAAGTGGACATTTCTAAAACTGACAAAGTGAAGTTAAATGACTGAAGACTTGGCATATCGGAAATCTGTCCATGAGCACGTAAAGTAGGAATATTTTTGAGACATAAAGGTTCATAAAGGAGAGTAAACTGTTCATTCAGATATTGTGAGTTCATCCTGTTCTTTGGTTTCTAAGATTTAAATATTGTTAATAAACTTGCATGGTTAGAAAATCTCTGCCACACTATAAGAAAATTGAATTTAACTAGAACAGTTCTAGAACACATCACACCTGTGATAATCTATACAAATGTATTTTTGGTTTCACTGTTTATTAGAAAATTATAGACAATATACTACACATCTGCAATTTACAGAAGTACATCCCTTATACACAACACATCACAATAACATACAAGATGCTTTATAGATAATAATGCTGTTTTTAATATACACAAATGAGTGAAATTATGTGAGAATATAATGATAGATGTAAGTGAATACAATATTAGAGTGAAAGGATATGTTTAGTATCATGTATGAACTATTATCATGTTTGCCTCTTGTCTGCATACAAGACGAGATATGTTTAGGGATGGAAGAATACTGGTTCCGCACATATGACCACAGACGTTGCAGTTGAGACAGTAAAACCTGCTCTCAAAGCTGTTGGTCAGTGTTGATCACTGATCTGTTAGTGTTTCTTGTATGACTACTAGGGACAACCGACTGCCATATGCAATGGCTACCAATATCATCACGCCTGCAGTTGGGGCAGTTTTGAACTGCTCACCATGAAGTCTCCTTACAATCCATAATGAAATTCCAATCCATAGCAGTCCATGTTTCTGGTTCATAGCACCACTGCAAATGTGAAATTCATTGAAATCATCTTTCTGCTTATCTCAGAGCTATGATGCACCCCTTCTCAAACTAGGCAAACTGTCTTTAAGTGCATTTAGAGGCATGTCAGGCAGTCAGTGATCATGTGTACTTCACCAAAAAGTACACTACCCAAAAGTAACATGTAAGTGCTTTTTTATAGGTCAGCAGAGGAAGCAATAGTACCACCTCTTGTGCCAAGACCTAATGTCTAATCAGACCACACCTGTAATTATTTTTCAAACATATCTGCCTGAGACATAACTGCATGCTGAGTTTTTTATTGTTGCATGCACACTTGTGATTTCACTGTATTTAATCTAATAGCACATTTGTATTCTCCATTTGACTGAGTGCAACAACCTGTGACTCCCATATTGTGACTATTCAGTATAAATACATGTACCAATACAGCCCTAATTACAACTAATTTTTAAAAGTGTACTTGAGAAGATTTTGGAACTTTGATAAGACACTGAGAAATACAGTGGACCTGAAGTCATTATTCACAACCTAACATGCACTGTCATACACTGCATCTTTATGAACTTTCATCCTGACAGTTATGTTAGTTCACAGCATTAATTTCCAGGCTGTTATGTAACCTATGTTCTCCAAGAGCAGGTTTGGTTTTGAAAAACCGCATGGGTGAACTTACTGCTCTGAATAAGGCCCACTTATAGGCCTTTTTCACCAAGGTGGAACTGGTTCCATTCAGGTTCGCAATCATAATTTTGAACCTTTTGACACATTTCCACAAACAACAATAGGTTCCAGAACCTAAAAAAGATGGTTTGTTTGTGGTGGGAACCAAAGATTAGGTTTTCAGTGCGAACCACTGTGGGCGTGTCTAGTTGTACAGGAGCGAGGAGCAATGACATATCATATATATCATTCATCTTTCATGGTGTAGTCTTCTACGTCTCCAACTTCTCACTCTTCTCACTGACCAGAAGAAAAGAACCAGTTCAAGAACCAGAGTTCTTTAGGTAGAAAAGGCCTATTAGTGGTGCTTACCTGAAGCATGGAAATAAAAAATATATCATGCCTAATAAAAATGCCATGACTTGGAAAGAGACCTTATGAGCCATTAGAGGTCAGAAACAAGTTAGATTAAATGGTAGATTACATGATAGAGTATTACATGATGCACTCTTCCCTCCCTGCAAAAATGCTCAACTTTTAGTCCTTAGAAGGGCCGAGATGTTATTTCCCTGAAAACCTAAGATTCATGCCTGGTGATTTTTCAGTCAAATGATGATCCAGCAAAGCTTTCTTGGGAGATGTTGGTGATTGGATTAGATGAAGCTCTAGATTAGACAGGGAAGAGAGAGTCTCAAACACTTGATCTTATTACTATATTGGGTCATGGCAAAAAAAGTATTTTTGCCAAACTGCATAAATGCAGTTTGCAATGCCAGGCTGCATGGTGTGACTGTTACATTAATTAACATTAATTGATGACTTGAAAATAAATATATTTTTTCATAATAATAAAAAATAATTTCCATGGACCCACTGCAGGGGGATACATACAATGCTGTTCACCTCCTTCTTTAGTTCTTCTTTAGGAAGTAGGGGTGGTTCACTGGTAGGGGTATGGGGTTGGGGAGACTGGGATATAGGAATGGCTAAGCCAGAAGCTGCAGCTGGAGAGTAAGAGAAAACTAACTGTTTTAACATGTTTGTATGAAGATATTCAGTAAGAAGAGAAGAGCAAGAAGAGCAAAATTACCCTGCTGAAAAAATCACTATGGTCAGCTGACATCAGTCAAGCTTTTGATAACTATTGGGTATATTTTTGTTTAAGTTTATGGTTTAACAGGTAGTTTAGCAATAGTTTGCCACAAAATGGCAAGTAATACATGGTATTACTTACATCAAAGACACAGAAGTCACTGATCTGTGGTAAGCACAGAATATCTAATTAGTAGTTTTAATGCTGGCACTGCTTAGGGGTAAAAACTACACATTATAGATAACAACTGATAGGAGACAGTTTGTCATGGTCAGTTAGCCTTGTATGGTCACAGGTCATTATTGTCCCATGGTGTTTGGCTTTCTGAGTACCGTGGGAAGGTACTCGACTGAATTAATTTGACATTGTGTTTGTGTAGAGCCTAGTGCACACATGCCTATAAAGGCTATTTTGCTAAATGCTACTTTAGGAGATGTTGAAATCTTTCATGAGCACAAATGTAAGGATAAGAATTAGAAATTTAAAGGACTTCTGCTTTACAACCAGACTTGAGGGCGCATTAATAGGTTCTAAAGGAAGTCTCAATAAGAGGAACATCCACAGAACAAGCTCTGTAGAAGTATATTGGTATTTATTTCAAATACGGAGAAGTTTGATTTAAAGCTAATGAAGTAGACACATCTAATTATAGAAATTCTAAATAAAAAAACACCGAAAAGTAAACTCAAGTAAAAGACCCCTTAAAATGGGACAAAATTAGGTCCCTGAAGAGACAGAATATTTACAAACTCTACAAAGTCTACAAACTCACTGGTGTGTCAAATTTGATGTATTCTATATTTCTGTTAATATCTTTGGAATAATACAGCACAGAAATATGACTCTGTAGTATCTGAGTGTCCAATCCCTTTGATTGGATTGCAAAATGGTACAAGACTTGGCTTGAGAAACTTGCCTTTTGCCTCTCACCATGTCATAAATCAATCGATAAATCATTAAGGACTTTTGATATAAAATGTATAAATCATATGCAAGTTCTTTTAAAGGCAAATATAAAAAGATCAAAAAAACGCCTAAGACCCCAGATGGTGATTTGATACTTCATGATGTTATGAATAGAAATTTCCCTACAACACTATTTCCAGGTAACCCACTGCATTGTTATTTGTCCTTCTTTTTTCAACCTGGCAAGCTGTGTTCTATCTTCCAAAAAATAAGAACAGAATCTCCAGAATCTTAAAGTGTGACTTCTGACAGTTGGGGTTTCACCTTAGGTGCTTGCACATTTCAGGCAGAGTGAATAGACAGCAAGAAGAGAGAGATAACTTGTCAATTCTATGTGAAGAAACTTGATTTTTGATCAGTTTGATTTAGCTTCCAAGTCCTGGCATGGGTCTTCCTCCATTGAATTTTTTTAATAATCTTGAAATTAACAGCAACTAGTGCACTAGTTTGAAAAACAACTATCAACAACAGAATGCTACTAAATCATCTAAAGGTCACTTTACTCCCCTTTTAATTATAGCACTACTCTTATACAATTGGGGCTCTGGAAAGTTATGATTCTTTCTATATCATTAGAAGAGTTGTATTCACTATTATTTTAAATTGTAAGCTGTGAAGGTATGGGAACATTTTTGCATACTGCCTTTACCAAACATATGGCAAGTACAAAAAAAGAAAACTATAGAATTACATTTTTCTTTCTGCCTCCTTGGTTTATTATTTAGAACGTATTTATTATTTCCAGGAATCGGGAAATGGAAGTGAGGTACAAAAACTGGAGTTTTGCAAGGCCTATGTCCTTAGTAAAAGGCCTAAAAGGAATGTGTATGCAGATAGGGTCTCCACTGTCTAATTTGAAACTTTTCTCTAACCAAGAGGTTCAGGGAACAGTGCACAGTTATGAGTGCCTGTCTGAGGGTACCTTATCTCCCAATATGAGAACTAGTGTAGCATGGTCTTAACAGTAAACGAGGCATATGTCAACACAGCACACCTTACTCACATTTCACACTGTGCTGCTTTCAAAGCTACACATCAGTGGTTTTAAAACAGAAGCACTGGAGCATTGGAGCTGTAAGAACAGGAGCTGTGACAAACCCAATGGTTCATTTTGTCCCCCAAAAATATTTCTCTGTATAAATAAAGGTTAAAGAACCAAACTAAGCATTTCTTCCTCATTTAAGTGAATTTTGTAGTGGAGGGATACTAATTTCTTTATCATTTTAAGTCATGTTTCTCTCTCTGTCGCACTGTGATGATGAAATAAAAGTGACTGATGAGAACTGGTAACTGAAGTGATTTTAACAGCCACGTTACTGGAATGAACACTCTAAATGTGATATGCTTCAGTATTGCAGATAATCACCTCATCTTATCAACTTAGTTGACCTGCTCATAAATGAACATAATAACAAAGCAACAACATACTGAGTGTATTTAATTGACTAATCCCCCACCCCTGAGGTTAAGGGTCATGTCTGTAGTTTTGTTTATTGTCTGGAATCAAACCTTGTCTCCACTTTTGTTCAGTCCGTGAGCACACAAGAACACAGGGATAACGGAACATTGTCTGCTGCAGGTACATACAAGCAGGGTTTCACAGGCAGATGCTTTGAGCATGTAACTTCCTCTGGGGACACAAATGTGTGTCTCTGTGCCAACCCACAGATTTTGTTCTGCTGATCTCCACAGGACAGAGATTGTGGGTGTGTGGAGTAGACTGGAGGGAGTGTGACCTACAGATGTCTGCACTCTGCACTCCATAAGAGCGCTGGGGTTTTGGGCCAGTTCAGTTTTAAAAGCCCATTTACTTTTGGTCTCAGAGGCATTAGAAAAATCTAAACATTGTACCTCTGAATAGATGGACAGTCTACACAGTCATAAATGGTCTCTGTGTTTTTCATCAGCATGAGTCTTTCTGTAGTTTTGGTTTTGTTTTTGCAATGTCTTGCATCCAATCTTAAACCTGTTCTGGCACCTCTTGAGGGGCAGCCAGTTACAGTAACTCATCTTTTTACTTCAGTTTCTTTTCTCTAATTATATTTTTTATGTAATCTGTGTCATCTTATTAATATACATTTACACCTGACTCAACCATGTTCAGGACAGTAGTGTTTTTCCTGCTTGTTTTGAGAGTTTTGTTTGTGTTCATGCTGGGGGAGCATGAGCACAGCCACAGGGAACAGCTGTTAGCACTTAGCATTATTGTTGCTACACCTAGGACTTCCCTGAGATTCAGTGTGAGCTGAGGAGGCGAAGAAGGGGAAAAAATGCTGGTGTCGAGCATTGCACTCAGAAGAGATGCTATAAACTCATCTTTCCCTCAGTCATCATGGGGAAGGCAAGATCACTCTCCAAAGTGGACCAGTTAGCGGCGTTGGTGCAACACCAGCAGTGCAGCCTACTGTTGTTTACGGATTTGTGGCTAACTGAGCTAACCACAGATGCTAACATCGCACTGGATGGCTTCCAAATTTGGCAGGAAGGAAAGGAAAAAGGAAAGCAATAAGTGGAAAGGAGGAGAACTGGCCATGTACATAGATGACAAATGGTGCAATCCAAGACACATTACTATTAAAGGATGTTCAATTGTTAGCCATTATTTGTCATCTACTTAATCACGAGCAAACTCCAGGCTCTCATTCTCATCTCTGGGGTTTCCCTGTTTCCCTGTCCTCCACAACTTCAAGCAGTTTGTGACTTTCAACACGAGAGACAATAAAACACTGAACCTGTTTTATGCAAACACCAAAGATGCATATAAAACATCACTCCTCCCACCCTTGGGCAAGACGGACCACAATCCAAAACCCCTGCCTTCAGTTACCTGCCTCTGCTGAAGGCTCTGGAAAGACTTGTTTTTACCCATTTTCATCCACTGATAGGACCAGCTATGGTGCCTCTGCAATTTTCCTACCAGCCAGGCATTTGTGTGTAGGATGCAATAACTTACCTACTCCACAGATCCCTCACTCATCTTGAAAAGGCAGGAAGCACCATTATAATCATGTTCTTTGACCTATCAACATCATCAAGCCCACTCTTACTAGGGAGCAAGATGCAGAGAACAGGGATGGATCATCATATCATCACACAGACTATGGAATACCTCACAAACAGACCACAGTATGTGCAGCTTAAGGACTGTGTATCAGAATCACTACTCTGCAGCACAGGGTGGTGGATTTCCGCAGGACTAACTTTTCCTCATCCACTCCAGTGAACATCCAGGGAAGGGACATTGAAATGATCAAGACCAACAAGTATCTGGGTGTTCATCTAATAAGAAAGGCCAGAGCATACTCATACCAGTCCTTTACTGGACTGGGTGGAAAGGGTGGATTCTCCACTCTTTTTATGACTCTGTGGTGGCTTCAGATATCTTCTATGGCAATGTCTTGGGAGGGAGCCATTAAAGCAGCAGACAGGAAGAAACTGGACAAGCTTATCAGGAAGGCAAGATCTGTCCTGGCCTGTGCCCTTGATACAGTGGGAGAGGTGGCAGAGAGGAGGATGTTGGCCAAGCTTGCATCTATAATGGACAATACTGCTAACCTACTACAGGAGGCAGTTGCAGCACTGGGCACCTCCTTCAGTGACAGGTTCCTCCACCTGTGATACGGAAAAGAGAGACACCGCAGCTCCTTTCTCTTCACTGCTGTTCAGCTTTACAATCAAAACCTCCCCAAGCAGAGACACTCTCATAATTACACTATGGATCCACACTCCACTCTATCATATTGCACTCTATACAAACATATCATTTGGACCTATATCTTATCCAACCTATAATTAATATGCAATATTTGCTGCTGACAGAATGGTACAATACAATACAAGTTCTGTACAATATCTGTAATTATTACTGTAGTCTGTAGTCAGTCTAATCTTGTCTGCAGTCTAATTCTGTAGACTGTAGTCATTACCTGTTCGGAAATATGCCTTTTCCAACTGCATGTTTAAATTATAAATTCTTTATAATATTTTATTACTCTTTATCTGCTTACTGTGTATTCTGCTATAACAAGGTAAATTTCCCCCAGTGGGATAATGAAAGTCTCTCTTATCTTAGATCAGAAGCATTGTCAATCAGAGGTCACACAATCTAAGAGAAATATGACTGTTACTGGGAAGCCCTGTTTGACCTGTCTAGCATCTTTACCAGCTAATCAAGAACTGTATACAAAAAAGTTTACTCCTTCCAAAAGAAACAATTAGTTACCATTACGGAGAGGAAAGTTCAACATTGTTCATTTACTCTGATCTATATGCCCAAGGCCCACAAGGAGTCTATTCCATAGAAGAGGATGACATAACTGACTGTCTGAGTTGGAGCACAGGAAAATTGAAGAGAAGGAAAAGAGGAGTGTCAAAGAATGATGCAGGGTCCCCAGCTGCTCCAGCTGTGAGAGCTTAAACACAAGCAGGAAGGTGGAGAGACTTGCCAAACAGTAAATAACGGCAAGAAGAAAAGATGATGCAAGGGTCAGTAGAAAGAGACAGAAACCGTCCCTGAATTCATTTTTTTGTACAGTTAGAGAATCAGATTGCGCTGCCAATATTATTCTAACATGGATGTGTGTGCGCATGTGTGTGCGCGCATGTGTGTGTTTGCTTCGTTAGTTTTTGCCGTTTAAGTGTAATTCCTTGGCATGTGCTTCATCGGTATCTGTAAGTGCATGTTTGAACTAGCTCAACCTGTTCTGGCACTCAGGCATGTAGAGAGACACACACTTCAGCCCTTGTTCTGTCACTCTTATCTTCAACACCCCCCCCCTCCTCCCCCTTTTTTTCTTTTCTTTTATTTTTCTTTCCTGGAAAGATTGTCATCGGTGCAGCCCAAATACAGATAGCCCAATCAGATATGGTAGCACATTTCTGATTCATAGAGGCAACTTAAAATGATGGAACATACCTTTCCTTTTTATATTCTTTTATGCATTACAGACTCTAAGCTTTCATTTGATAGATTCTAACTATGACAGAAAAGCTTAATTTAGGTATACAGGTCTTTTCAGCTTGTCAGAAACACTGTAAAACTGTCTTGCTTTGCTTCAGGTAAACATTTTACATTCTTACATGTCCATCCAAAACATGCTAACCAAGAGGCATGCAAACACTATCTGTCCAAACAGAAATTAAAGAATGACAAGAATCCAGAAATGCCTCACACCTGCCACATCTTTTTCTCATCCGTGTGACCTCTGGCAGGTCTAAAGTTTGCTTTGAGGGCCTTCACTAGCTAGTATACAGTCAGCCAGTCTGATGCTCTTCTATGTGAATCTTTAAACTGTAAAATCTTATAAATGTATTTGAAACTTGAGCTCGTTCAGCATGAGCTTAAGGCATATGTAAAAAAAAAAAAAAAAACATACTTTAGATATAGAGACCTGCGATTGTAACAATTAAGAGTTTTAGAAGCACGTTTTTCCTTATTCTTGCTGATTTTGCTATGTGGTTTGGTGGTGACTAGCCTTTTGCAGCATACCTCTCTTTTACTGGCATCCTATGTTTTGTTCCTATATTATTTCACCTGTTGAATTTCAAACCACCATAGAGACATTTTTCATAAAATTCGTGCACATTTGCAGTTATGCACACAAAAAATTTAAACAGAATAACACGATCTTTGGTTGCATGCAAAAATTGTATTGTTTGGCCACTTGCTCCTTGGTGGTCATGAGCCAAGTCGGCTCAGTTAGCCAGCACTTGCATAAAGTGCTGTATACCATGAGGTAACTCTGCAAGGAAGACAACATGTAGGATCATCTCTCAGAAGTAGGGTAGGCTCTAGGAACTCTGTGGATGGCTCATACACTGCATGTGTGGAAAAAAGTGTCTGTCAAATAAGTAAATGTAAATTTAAGATTCACATCCTAGTAGAGATGTCACAAGAACTGATACTTCAGTGCCAAGTCAAAATTTTGAAAATGCTATAGTTTTATGGTGCATTTTTAACAAAACAAGGAAGCACCATTAATTTAGCTAAGCAACTCAAAGACAGACATTCAGAGCTGTGAGCGAGTTTTGTCAAAAGTGATCAACCTGAAATGTCACCATCATTGTTAAAATAAAATCTATATTTCACTAAAGGATGCAAAATTATAACGTAAAAGCTGCTGTGTCGCATGCAGTTAACAACAGCCGCTGTGGCTGAGGGAAGAGTTTCATAAGCCACTGTCATTTAGTCTTCATTTCTTTTATGGGAACATTTTGTCTTCCCTGTTTCAAGGTTCACTAGTTGCATTGTGGCTCAGTTCAGACATACTCAGAATAATTATGTAAATACAAAACGTCATCATCATCATCATAATGTACTTTTAAACTAACAAAAAAACTGTTTCCAATTTTAAGTGCAGTCTGGTAGTGAAGTAACGAAACACCTTCTTTCACCAACATCTTCTTGGTTTCATTTAAGACCATGTACAAAACAAAGCTTCATGTATATACTAAATTTCTGGTATTGTGACATCCCTACACCCTAGACCTGTGCATTATGAGCACAGTACAGTCAGTGTTGTGAGCCACATCAGAGCTCTTGTCCTTGATGTTTAACACATGCCCTTGCCACTTTAAACACCATAGCAAATTCAAATCTTATGTTTGTCATATATGTATGTGTGTATACATGGGTGGAGATCACATGTACTGTATTGGTTACTTTCATTATCATCTCATCAGTGTGCTAACCAGCAAGTCAAACAGCATATTTACATTTAGTGCATTGAAAAAAAGAGATAAATCCTTTGGACTGCAATCCAAAATAATCCTATCAGAGAATTAGTAAAACTAGTAAAAAGAGGTCAAATGCTGCAAAACTGATAAAACTGTGTTCATGGACAATGACTCCTTTTATGATCTTAAATACTTCAATACTGGTGTTAAATGGTCAGAAGCAGGTGCCTGATGTCAACCCAGCTGAGCGCAGCCTCATCATGTAGCAAAATGTTCCACAGTTTTCAACCACATTGTGTCTAGCCAATCAGGCAAGATTGATTCATCATGTGAGTGATACAGACTGAATGAATGCCTTTCGAAAAAGGAAAGAAGTTTACAGATTGTGTGAATTTGCAGAATAATATTAACGGTGACATTTACATAAAATTGGTTACTTGTAGACAATGACTTTCTGTTCTTTAGCTTCATTCTGTACAGAAATGCCACAAAAATACACATCCATGTTAAGTTGAGCTGAGAAGTCCAGCATGGCAAAATGCAGCAAAAAGGGAAACTCGTACCGTAAGGCAGTTAGTGAATTTATTGGTGCATGCTCTGCCCTCAAACCGTGGTCTACTGCCTCCCAGAGCAGTGAAAGGAGAATAGAGTGGAAGCATTTATCTTAACTTTTATGGGCCTTGTAAAGGCATTTGCAATACAACAGTGGACAAAGCACATACACATGACCTCAGCTACCACAAAGTGCTCAAGGGCCTGATTCCATGGTGACCTGGCCCCTTAGAAATGCACACACGAAGGCACAAAATAACCCCACACCAAGGCCAGAATGAGAAAACCATAACCAAATATTAACTCTGGCCTACCGTTTCTGTGATATCTGAATATCTGAAAGTGAACCTTAATGACGTGTGTGTTAATGACGTCTACAACTAATTGGCAAAAGGTTTTTTAATTAGGGAAATTATGCACTGATTAAATGAAAGTGTTTTACAAGGGCTTTCCCCATTAAACAAAGGCACACAAATGATGATTTGTTATTCATGTAAAACATTAGTTAGTGTAAACCATGCTTTGATGCAAACAATTTTCAGAAGAATCTAAACATTTAATAGGAGAAAGTCCATGACCTCAAGTTATAGAGATGCAGGGTCAAAATCATCTAAAGACTGGTTTTATATATATATATATATATATATATTCTTTTGAATTTTAATTTAATTTAGTCTGCTTATTACATGATGTTATGCATGTGTTGTACATCACCAAGTCAACATTCTTATACTGTATGTGTGACATGGTGAAATAAAGTGATTGTGAGAATAATGAATAGTAGATTAAAGACAGAAATAACCATGTTTTGCCTTTGGAATTAAGGCCCTGTGACTCTCCTAGTCTACATTACGGTTTGCTGCCCATACCTGCATTGCAAACACACACACACACACACACACACACACACACACACACACACACACACACACACACCTTTACTCCATTAGTTACCCCCATTCCATCCAGCCTCATCTATGTGTACCAGCATTTTCCACTAGTCTTATGTGCAAGACGCTGGTGCATGCAAATCATTTCTTTCTTTAAACCAACTGGTTTATCAGCCAAGGTTTGAATAAGGGTCCTGGTAAAAATTCAGATGCCCATGCTGATTAAACCTGTGCATAGTTTTACCTATAAAAGAATTTAAAGAATTGATTCTTATTTTCTTATTCTTATAATTATTCATAAATATGGTTCTCATATACCCAATAACATTGATTAATTGAAATGTTTTCACTCATTCATGCTCATAAATAAATAACAGGTTCACCACAAAAACTCACCTTGGTGGATAAGGTGATTTCCCTGGCTTCTTAGTGATTTGCTTAAGAGGGTCTTTGACTTTCTGTTCCACCACTGCTGCTTCTGAAATAAGAGAGCTTTGGTTAATTAGAGAGCTGCATGCCGGCTTGCTGTAGTGGTATATGTTTCTGTGTGTGCAAGATTTGCAAGACACAATGACATGAAAATCTTACACAAGAATTCAAGAATATTACTGCGTAACATAGTTCTATTCATGATAAATATACTGCGTTCTTAATTGATTTGAATTTTCTGCTGCAGGAATTTTGACAGTAAAATTCAGACTGTTATAGTAAGCTAGGATGGATATGTTTACTTATTTCAAAGAACATAAAAATGTGTGGCAAAGAAAAAAGAAACAGAGAGATTCAATGAAACCATGTGTAGGCTGCCAACAAGCTGTTTTGTAGACATTTTTCTGGAATGTGCACACACACATGCCCACACGCGCACACAAGCACAGCTTCAGGTTGGAATGCAGTGTAACAGCTCTGTTCTGTAAGCTCCCTGTCTTACGATATCAGCTTGGAGATTTTAAGAGTGTGTACGCGTGCCTGTCAAAGTTTCATGTTGCATGCTTGTGTGCGTGCGTATGTATCTGATTCACCTGTATGTTTGTGAGTCATTGTGCATGTTTGTGTGTCTACTTTCATGAATACTAGTGCACATCATAATTTAAGTCAGTTAGAAATGCTATAGGTTTCATCAGTACCAATAAAATCTATGTGTATAAGTGTTGATTTTAAACAATAAAAAAAGCTTTGGACTATTCAATACAGTCATCTACTGAGTGTATAATTTGTATTTATGAAATAAATTTTATATTTAAAAAATGTAGCTTAAAAAGTACACAGATATCACAACATGACTGAAAAGGACAGAAAGAAGCTTCATGCAATAAAGGACAACTTCACTTATTAATCATCTGAAATATTTTCCCCTCTCCTCTTTTGTGATAAAGTCTACTTATTTTGTGGATAAAAACTGGTAAAGACAACAAACAAAGCTGTATTTTAGTTGACAGATATGTAGGCTACTTATAGTACTTGAAAGTAATCTGTAATTGCATCCATAATCTAAAGCAATGCTAATCACACAGAAATATTTAGCATATATTTATACTTTCTACTGTATAAAGTTACAATTATAAATGACACTATAGCCTGTTAAACTCCATGGAATTGCCGGTGTTTTCAGCCTGGCATTCCTCACTCCTCTAAGAATAAGACACTTTGCACTGCTTGGCAGCAGCTTTAAGTAGAACAGACTAGGGTTGAATTAGCTTACAAATATAGCATGTAGTTTAAACATAGCATTCATGTTCAAACATGTGAAGAAATTTGGACACCCTATAAAAACCTTTGTCTTTTTTAACATATTTAAACACACTCATATTAAAGAGATTGATGATACTTGAACATCACCTACTAAAATCAAAAGTCATTTTCTGCTGGATGTTGTACTTCAACATCAGTGGTGTTAAGCGCTACCTGTAGGTCCTATGATGACATTTTAGGATTGTTGAGAGACTTCTTTACTCACCTTGTGGTCTACTCTGCAAAGAGGCCTGATCTGGCCATGTCATTTATTTTCCAGACAATGGAATGCCTGATTTCTAACTGAATTTATTTAATTCCTCTGCAGAGCTGTCTCTTGAATTTCACCATAGTGATATTACCCACTTCATCAATTAAGAGCAAAACAACTTAACTGACTAAGGTTAATAAGACAGGCTTCTCCAGAATCATCTCAAACCATGTTCTAATCATCTGCAGCTGATGTGCAGCACCTGATTCTAATTTTGGCCATTTTAATAAATTTGTAAAGTATTAATAAATAAACATTTTCCTCACAAGAAAATTAAGTTTTGCCAATAATTACATTGTACAAATGACTTCTATCTCCATATGTATAAATATGTTAAAAAGACAATGATTTATAGTGTAGTTTGTATGTTTTTTGTCCCAACCATTCAAGGTGGTTCAGGACAATCCAAGCCTTTGAACATATCAAACACACACACACACAGTCATCCAATATTCCATATTAACATAAAGTCTTAAGTTAGCAATTACTTTCTTCCTATTTCCTAATCAGTTTTTGAGTGAAGATAAAAAGTTACTTTTGCTGAATTGTTTGAATTTGTATTAGTCATTAACAGCTGTCCCTTTGACCTTGTGTGGAGTTCAAGGCTGTGGTCAAACACAGCTATGAGCATGGTTGTGTATTTGCTCTGGAACTGCTCTCTGCCTTCTCCAGCTCAGGGCTCATTTCCACAATTACAGTTCAGTCAGGACGTAATTACAATCTTTAAATTAAAAGTCATTTTTCTTTTTTTACTGCTTGGCTGAACCACTGCAATTTGTGGTGGTTTTCAGGGATGTGCTCACTCCCTTTCCTTATGTCCTCTCACTCCATCTCTTTTTTGGAGTGGAAATAGGTTAGTGGACAAAATGTATTTTGTATCATATTCCTAGTGTTCCAAAACTGGGGGTGGGAGGAGACAGAGTGAGTTGAAAACTTTAAAGGATGCAGACAAAAGAAGGCAAGTGAGACAGGAGTTATTTAGGGGTTGCCTTGTGGCCACTGCATATGTGTGCGTGTGTATGTATTTATGCAGGCTTTTTGAAGTGGTTCTTCTGAATGGATCATTTGGCCCCATTTCTCAAGCTCTTCTTCAGTTTGGTTTGGCAGAAATCAAGCTTGGGTTTGCCTAAACACATTGCTTGGTCAGCATGGCTTCATGTGACTTTGAAAGTCAGTGGGTTGATTTAGGAACACCTCCCAGAAAAGAGGGACAGTGTGGTCTGCACACCTGGAGAAGCACCTGATCTGTGAGCAGGCTCTTTCCTAAAAGTCTTTGAAGAAACATACAAAACATGGTTCATACTGACTTGCCTTTTTACATCCATCAAAAGTATGCACTAAAGTATTCAGACCCATTGTAACTGTGACATATGAATAATGGAACTTTGGAATCAGAAACTTTTGTTTCTCTGTTGCACACATGTGAGAGGGAGAGTATGTGTGTGTGCACACGCACACGCCTGTTGACTCTGACTGCCTGCCTGCTGCTTGAGTGTTTTCTTCTTTCACCTTTGCCTGCATGCCTTACTTAGTTTTTAAATCCCCCTTTTGAGGATAACAAGAACAGCACAGTACGTAATCAGTATAAAAATGAATGGCCATTGGGGCAGTTAATGAAAATAACATCTGTGCCATTTAAACAGGAGTGCCCAGTCTTCTGCCAGCCTCTGATATGTCAGATGTCACTTTAGTCATTAACCTGAATCCCAAAACAAGCAGGCAGAATCAACAAAAAAGACAAGGACTCTTTTATTGGAGATTTGGAGAGCAGAAGTGCACTGCAAGGCAGGCATTTCACAGCTACTGTTTAGGTGTCTTTGGAGTAAGAAAGGTATTGTGGGTGTGTTTGAACAGTCTGTTCAGCAGTCCTGGACAGGGCAATAGGGGGAATAACTGGGATTTTTTTTCTTCCTTGCAATTTTTTAAGGAAAACTGGCAGTGAAGCTTTGTTTGCCATATGCTTTGCTTGCATCACTTCATTTCAACTCCTTGTCCAAATGTGGTTTGGAAAAAATTTAATCTGGCAACATTGTATGTCACTCATTATATTTAAATATTGCTCTAGTTCTGGCAGTGGACTTCTGTGCAGTGTGGATCCAGTGGACTACCGCTGTCCTTTTTCTGTCTTAGCAGAGTTAAGATTAATCAATGGAGTGTGTCTTATTAAAACTCCAATGAAATATAGCTCAAGACTCAAGCGGTAGAAAGTTCTAATTCTGCTATGCCAAACCCCAAGCAGGCCCTCAACTACTTCCCAGCTTTTCAGTCCAATCTCTGATACAGTCAGAGGAATATTTTCCTTTCCATTGGATCCTTCTTTTTCTCTCTATCCAACCTTTCTCCTGTACTGACACCTATTCATGACCTTGACGTGAAAAATCAATAATATAAACACAATGACAGCTTTGTTGACCCTAACAATAGCATTCTGCTCCATTTTCATTCCATTTAATGTTCAGTGACACTTGTTACATACATTCTGGTTCTCTGTCAGACAATAATAACCCTGCATGATCCACAGTAATGAATCTGCTCTGTGGAAATACGTGAATTGCAGCCTATTAATCCTGACTGTATATACAGGTATGACCTTTGGATGGATGCCACTGCTATGTGCGATCAGGTAACCTGGGATATGTTTCAGTGTCAGCTAAATTTTCTATTGTATTAAATCTGAAGAAACCAAACAAGACATGAATCAGATCATTCATTCATTCCATATCACCACGTAAAATGGATCCTGTTATTCAAAAGCCCATTCAAAACAAAAGCTTTCAGAGTGCAAACTGAAACAGCAGAATGTAGGCTTTTTGTGGGGCTTAATTATGGCTTTGCATAAAGACTGTGCACGTGTGCCTAGCTTACCCTGTCTTGTCTTGGCCAAAGTCTTAATTCTGCTGTCCTGATTTATTTGAGCAGAGATGACTTTTCAAACCTGAGAAGAAAATATCTGATCCTACATGTCAGAGTTGGAAATGGAAAGTGGAGAAACAAATAAAACAGAAATAGGAGAATAAGGAGAGACATTTGATAGTAGTTTATAGTAGTGCTATAAACACATTATTATAGTGTAATATTATTATTATAGTATAATAGTTAATTATAGTGTAATAAGATTATTATTATAGTATAATAGTTAATTATAGCGTAACAGTATTATTCAGAGAAGCGGTTTGTTTTGCTCAGGTGTAGAAAACGATGCTGAGACAGAGTTCAGCTGTTGGTTGTGTTGCTCCTCAGCTTTGTCTGCAGGTTGATCTTTTACTCTAAACCTGTGAAGCCAGGCTGGTTGTGTTCAGCAGAGAGATCTCAGCTCTGTCTCTGTTCGGATCATCACTCAGCAGCGCAGGTTCCTCTCAATCTCTGATCTCGGACTCAGAGGGTCTCCTGCTCTGCACTTTGTTGCTCTTGTGCTCCACCAGGAAACTTCTCAGCGCTACAGTGAAGGCATTTAAACTTACCGAGGCGCATGAAGCGCAGGCTGTAGAAGCTCCCAGTCGGAGTTCATTCGCAGGTTTGTCCGGGACGTGCTGTGGAATGGTCCACGTACGTCCTCGCTGCTGTGAGCGCGCGCGCGTCTCCGCCGTCTCTCTGTTTTTGTTTCTCCGCCCGTATTTGGACAGGACACGCCCCCCTCGCTCTGATTGGCAGGCCGACTACTAGAGAGGATGGACCTCTAGCCACACCCAGTCAGGGGGTAAGAGTTACCCCAGTGCAGGTGGGGGGGCAAGAAGGAGCACCTTACAGTGAGGCAGAAGCAGCAGACTTTACTAACTTTACCGATAAAGTTCTAAACTTGTCTGCTCTAAACTTGTCAAAGTGATTGACATCAGAAGACAGATTTATCTTCTCCACACTGAGACATTGTTGGGCTCTTGTGGGATTACTGTGTGAAGAAACACCTGTTTTGGCAGAAGTTGTTTATGTTCAGAAGTGTAGGATGGTGGGAGGCTGGCAGTGTCGTTCAGGAGGCTGCTGTAGATCATCTGAGTATCTTCTATGAAACAGTCTGTCCTCATGGGAGGATCTCTGCACCTTATTAAGCAGAGGCAGCGCTGCTGAAACCGTCACAACTCAAAGCCCCATTTCAATATAGGCTTCTTCTCGTGTGCTGAAATGGTTTCTCTGTGATCGAGTCAAAACGTTTTTCAGAACTATGCCAGAACTTTTCTTGCCAAGCCATTATGTGGTTCTGCTCTGGAACGCGTCCCTCACTCTATTGCTGTTTCTGGCTTTTTGCATCTTCCTCTTACCTCAGGATTCTTTTTTGGCCTATTTAGAAATGTCTTTTCCTTAGCTCTATCAGTTCTATTCCATTCCTCCATTCATCCACCAACTGCCCATCTGAAACACATTAGACTAAATTGCAGGAATAGAGAAACGATTTCATGCATGTTTTGTGTGACCCAGATGCAGGCCGGCAGTCGATGCCACAGCTGAACTGAGTGTTTCCACAGAAAATAAATCCTCCTTTTGCAGATCAATGTAGATCTTCAACCTCTATCCAACCCCTTTACCTCCCCACCCCCAGACGGTAGGAGGGTTGGTTCTCAGTTCTCCCCCTTTACAGTAGTGCAGTTCTAATATTTTCTAATGTCTGTTCAGCAGAAATGCCGGTTTGGCATCTGCTGGGGAAGTTTTCTCCCGGTTGACTCTCAGGCATGGCTGTAAATGTGTCCCTGGCCCTTCTGTAACTGTTGTGGGTTGCTGACTGGCTGTTAGTAGAAAATATAACATCTGCTTCCAGAATGAACAAAGCCACTGTAACATTACTAAGAGAAAGTGAGATGACTGATAGTTTATCTCTATCCTATCCTTTAATTGAGAAAGGTCTTAATATTAAGGATGAGTTTGTGCCGGTTTTGGATTTATCTAGACCATCTTTTATGCCAAGTCATCTCCTAGTGGAGTACTGGAGCATTATGGAAAACTGGTAAGCCCAATTAAAATGATTGATAATTGAGAGTGGCATGTGAAAACATGGTCACGTTAAGCTGGCCTGTTCGCTGAGTGCCTCAGCTGGAGCACAGCCGAGTGTGCTGGGAGTTAGCGGGGGTGATATGGTTGGGTGATGGTAGCCTCTGTATTTTAATTTGCATTATGGCCTGGTTTAATAGCATCATGGCATTTTTAACACTTGGCTCCTTATATATTAATGGATGTCATCATGATGTTAAAATATCTGCTCTTTTTGAGTTTGTCATGATCAAGAAAGTAAATGTAAGAAACCTGCTTGAGGAGAGAGGCTTCATGTCCATGTCATTTATGAAATTTAACTAAATAGATTCTCAGAGGTCTCTTTTTCTTTGGTCTGGAGAGAAAGGAGTGGCAGAAAAGGGTATTAAGCTGCTTGCAGCTTTCGAATGAGAGACAGACTGGACAATCCATCCAGTCTTGCAAATCATTAGACATGCTTTGCAATACTGCTGAACCGTGTGGCGCGACAGCCATTGCCTGGTTATTTTGTGATGTACCTAAGATGCCTGACCAACACAGGGTGGACATGAAGAGATTAGGAACTTTTGAGGAGCTCACTGCTGATGTGTATGGACAGTCTGAGGGGAAGGCTCCTGGGCTGGATGGTCTGACTGTGGAGTTTTACAAAAGGATTTTGCCTATTATTGGGTCAGATTTCTGTACAGATGGTGGACTGTTGCTTCTCACCTGCTGAAGGGCCACAATGACCTTGTTGCCTAAGAAAGGTGACCTCTGCTGTTTGAAAAACTGGCGTCCGGGTTTCTTGGCTTGGAATTGCCTAAAAAATTAATGTCAAAAGCTCTAACTAATATTCTGAAGAGATGAGTAGTGACAGTTATTGATGCAGTCTTTTTGTGTATCAACTCGTTTAATCTTGTTTTTAATTAGAGACCCATTTACATACAATGAGGTAGAGGGGATGGACGTGGGAATAATCTCTCTGGATCAGGAGAAGGCTTTTAATAGAGTAGATGATTCATATCATTCATATTCACATGCTGGTGGCCCTGAGGAAACAGCTCAGTGGAGTCTTGATCCAGGGACCCAGCACTGAAGAGATAACAGTAATAAAATGACTGTGTATGCTGATGACATAACAGTTGTGGTGAAAAATTATGAAAACATGGCTTAGGTGAGTTATTGTCTCGATAAATCCAAGTAGCTACATCAGCACGGATAAATTGTGGGCCAGTGGACAGATGGGGGCCCCACCTTGTCTCCCCCAGCAGTGAACATTGAGTTCGGAAGGGCTAAAAATACTTGGAGTGTTTTTTGGGAATAGCTTTTGCATGCAGAAGAACTCCGATGGACTGGAATATCGGATTCTTGGCAGGCTCCAGTGGAGGAAGTGGATCCTTCCTCAGCTGTCATACTGATGACGGGTGTTTGTGGTGAACAATCTTGCCGCATCAACGCTGTGGCACCACTTGACTGTGCTGGACCCCCAAGTTGCCTTTCAGCATATCCAGAAGACTGTTACTGGCTTTTTTCTGGGATGGGTTCCATTGGATCCCATCTGGAGTGCTGCATCTGCCACTGGATTAAGGAGGCCAGGGGCTGGTCCAGATTGCTGAGAAGTTAAAAGCAATGAGATTGCAGACTTCTCAAAAGCTGCTGTTCCATGATGATGGCATCCCATGGATCAAACTTGGACTGGTGCTTAGAACGTTTGAGGGGCTGTTAATCTTCTCATACTGTGCAGTAAAGATAAGATAATCCTTTATAAGTCCTGCATTGGGGAAAGGCACAATAAAGCGTATAACTGTGACAGGGTTTTACGGGTCTGTACTGAAGGTGTGGGGTCTGTTTAAAGTTATGAGGGAAAATGAGGCTCACTTTGGGTTGGAGGAACTGCTGTCTAATCCTTTCTTTACTCACGAGGTTGACTGTTTTAGTGCCATTGTTGCTGTTTTTATGCGAGCTGAGGTGAGGAAAGTTAGAAATCTGATTGATTTAACAGCTGGGCAACGGCACTCAGTTACTGAGATTAAAAACACAGTATGGTTAATGGGGAGGCCTTCATGGAGGCCCCCTGCCTCTCTAGGGACCTCCAATGGAGGATTTTACATTGTGCCATCCTCTCAAATGCATTTGTGTCCAAATTCACTCCAGGTTTGCCCCCGTGTACCTGTCCTGCAGAGATGTAGTCCAGTGTTCCATGCTTTTCCAGACTGTGTGAGCCTGGCCCCAGTATTTCATCTCCTGGGTATGGTCCTCAGGATGATAAGCTTTATGTATACCCAGACCATGTTCATCTTTGGATGTAGATACATAAAGACCATTTGGAAAGCATTCAGGCTGGTGCCTGAGGGAAAAGACACCAATGTTGTCAGGCTGTTTTAGGCTTTGGTAGAGTCTTGCATCAAACTGGAGTTTCTGTTCTATCAGAACATGCAGAATGTGGCTGAGTTTGAGGAGAAGTTGTGTGTCAAGCATGGCTGTGCATCTGTAAATGATGTTGGTGGGCTGTTATTCTGATTCTGTTACAGTGGATATTTGTCACCACATTTAAGAACTTCAGGGTTTTTTTTACTTTTTTATACATTCAATAAACCATACCTTCTCTCTCTCTCTTTCGAAATGTGTTCAAAGTAACCAGTTTAGCCTGTACTGCTGTTATGAGCAGACTGTCAGTTTAACTGTAAATAGTTTGTTTGCGTCATAAGTTTGAGGTTTATTTATTTCCAGAACAGTGGAATGTTAAGGTGACATGAGGCCAGTGTGTTACAACATCTGCAATCTTTTAATTTGTTACCCTATAAAACTGAATGAATTTACTCCTCATTTCTAAATGTTATTGATGTTGATGTAATTAAATTATCACGAGCAGTTAGACAAGCTATTTATAAGATATAATTTCTATTTCAAATAACAATGGATACATGCTATGTAAACTTTGCCTCTTAATATCAGTCAGTTAGCATATCTGTCAGATTTTTTGTGCAAATGCTTGGCTCTTCATTGAGTCACTGAAGGGACACTTAACAATAAGGCACCCCTGCAAGAGTAGCAACTCTTGTGACTCAAGGTAATTTATTTAATATAATAGTTAATGTAATAGTCCATTCATTGTTCATTTCCAAGCAAATATATTATACATATATAGCCTTCACACTCACTCACACACATGCACATGAGCCATAGCTGGTTAGTATTTATAGTGGGTGTTTTGATGATTGAGATTCCACCTGGCCTTTAGCACACATTGTCTCAGTTACCGATGGATTTCTTGAGCAGTGTGACAGAAAACCATTAGTAGAGGATCACTCCATATGTGATCAAGCTCCTGATGTCTCATAAAAATCAGATTTCACTTGCAAGGGTTTCTGCCATTTAATATTTAATAAATACCAGAAATATTTAATTAATCCAGGAGGGAATTTTTCCATTACTCATGTTTGTTATATGTTTTTGAACACTTCACAGTGGGTGTGAAATGCATGATACAGGGCATACTGTACAGAAGTATAAAGGAAAATCCCTTTGCTATTTTGGTCAACTCCCCAATGCAAAGAAAACAACAGCATATCAAAATATGTAATTAACAAACATTTCCAATATGTTAAGTAATTTTTTGTGGCAAACACTGTGAAACACACACATACACACTATTGAATTCACACGATAAGGGGCAGTGAGTACATATTCCCAGAGCAGTTTTTTGAATTGAGAGAATTTACAGGGGTTGGACAATGAAACTGAAACACCTGTCATTTTAGTGTGGGAGGTTTCATGGCTAAATTAGACCAGCCTGGTGGCCAATCTTCATTAATTGCACATTGCACCAGTAAGAGCAGAGTGTGAAGGTTCAATTAGTAGGTAAGAGCACAGTATATTGCAATATTTCAATGCTTACAACATTATGGGTGACATACCAGAGTTCAAAAGAGGACAAACTGTTGGTGCCCGTCTTGCTGGCGCATCTGTGACCAAAACAGCAAGTCTTTGTGATGAATCAAGGGATGTTAGGGTGCTAACCCAGATTGTATCCAAAAAATGTCATTTCCAAGACGAATTGACACTGTATTGGCTGCAAAAGGAGGCCTTAGTACACCATAGTAATAAATTATTGTGGTCTAAAACCAGGTATTTGTTTCATTGTTCAACCCCTATATATTGCTGGAAGTGCCGTGATACTCTTTTCATTTTTGCTTTTGAAAATTAAGTTATTTCAAAATTTCCATTAGTGAATGCATTGTTATAGCACACCACGCAAGCTCAGTATTTTCCACTGGAGTCATTTTTACACTGAACTATTTGTGTGTCATTAAAAAAGAAATAGAAATTCATTACTCCTTCATAGATTAAGATAGTCTTAAATGGAAAATAGTGTGTTAAACCTACCATTTAAAACCAGTCTCCAGGGCCAGGGTTGCCTATATATATACAGTACGATATCCCTCAATTTTAAGACCATGATACAGTACCTAAAAATTGAATTAGTACTCTCTGTTGCAAAAGTGCAATCATTTGAAGATTTTAAAAACTTGTGGTTTTAAAAGTGTGGGAATAGTAGGTACTGATTTCCTTATACAAATAACAATTTTGTAAAGCAGTATTCCATGAGTCACATTCTGCTTATTTCAAATATAGATCCTGAGATTATTGTATGGAAAAGGGAGGGATGGAACACTGGCAGCTGTTGCCATTTATGTTTTTTTTAAAAAGTGAGTTTGGTATTTCCATCAGCATCAGGTCAAACAGATGACAGAAGAGTCATTGGGTTGTTTGGGGCTACTATGATCAAGGTTTAATATTGTAATATTTTCTGCATTTGGGCACGTGTTGACTAGTTATGAGGTTGATTTTGTTATGATGGCTTTGAGCAGACCATCAACAAAGACCCCGCAACGTCACCTGGTATGGCACAACCAGGGCCCTAGCCTGGAGCCAGGCCCAGGGTCGGGGCTTGGGAGCAAGCGCCTGGTGGCCGGGCCCTTGCCCATGGGGCCCGGCCGGGCCCAGCCTGAATTGGCAAAGTGGGCAATTCCTCCTGTGGGCCCACCACCCATAGAGGAAACCATTGGGGTCGGGTGCATTGTGGATTGGGTGGCGGTCGAGGGCGGGGTCCTCAGCGGCCCGATCCCGAAACACAGCGGCTGGGGGGGAAGGAGTCTGAGCTTGTGCGGGAGGTTGAGAGGTACCGGCTAGAGATAGTCGGGCTCACTTCCATGCACGGCTTGGGCTCTGGAACCGAACTCCTTGAGAAGGGTTGTACCCTCCACTACTATGGAGTTGTTCAGGGTGAGAGACGTCGGGCTGGTGTGGGCTTGCTTATAGCTCCCCAGCTCAGCCGTCACATGTTGGATTACCTGAGAGGATCGCATCTCTGCACCTTTGGGTAGGAGAGAGGACTCTTACTGTAGTTTGTGCCTACGGGCCGAGTGGCAGTGCGGAGTACCAGATTTTCTTGGTGTCCTTGGGAGGGTACTGGAAAGTGCCCCAACTGGGAACTCCATTGTTGGGGACAAGGGACTTCAATGCTCATGTGGGCAACGACAGTGACACCTGGAGAGGGGTGATTGGGAGGAACGGCCTCCCCGATCAGAACCCGAGTGGAGTTCTGTTGTTGGACTTCTGCACCAGTTATAGATTGTTCATAATAAACGCCATGTTTGAGCATAGGGGTGTCCATAAGTGCACTTGGCACCAGGACGCCCTAGGCCAGAGATCAATGATAGACTTTGTTGTCGTCTCATCTTTTCTCCGGCCCTATGTCTTGCACACTTGGGTAAAGAGAGGGGCAGAGCTGTCAACCGATCACTACTTGTGGGGCAGGCTGGAGAAACCTGTCAGGCCAAAAATGTATTGTTTGGGTCTGCTGGGAACATCTGGCTGAGCCCTCAGCTTTAAGCTTTAAACTCCCACATCCAGGAGAGCTTCTTACAGCTACCTGGGGAGGCTGGAGACATTGAGTCTGAGTGGACCATATTCTCAGCCTCCATCGTCAACGCTGCTGCCCGGAGCTGTGGGCGTAATGTTGCCGGAGCCTGCCGTGGCGGAAACCCCCAAACCCGGTGATGGACACCGGAAGTAAGCGATACTGTCAAGCTGAAGAAGAAGACCTTTCGTAGCCGACAGGTCCCGGGAGGCTAAGCGTGCTGCTGCTGGGATGGTTAAGGAGGCAAAAACCAGGAGCGGGGAGGAGTTCGGGGAGGCCTTGTAGAAGGACTGTCGGTTGGCCCCAAAGCGATTCTGGCAAACCGTCCGGCGACTCAGAAGTTTACACTGTTTACAGTGCAGGTGGGGAGCTTTTGACCTTGACCGGGGATATTGTTGGGCAGTGGAAGGAATACTCTTCAATCCCACCATCACATCTTCCAATGATGAAAGTGAGGGGTGTATGAGATCTGCCCGGAGTATCTCAAGCCTCTAGGTGCTGTTGGGCTGTCTTGGTTGACACGCCTTGGTTGACAGTGCCCCTGGAGTGGCAGACCGGGGTGGTGGTTCCCCTGTTTTAAAAGGGGGACCAGAGAGTGTGTTTCAACTATAGGGGGATCACACTTCTTAGCCTCCCCGGGAAAGTCTATGCCAGGGTACTGGAGAGAAGAATTCGGCCGTTAGTCAAACCTTGGATTCAGGAGGAACAATGTGGTTTTTGTCCTGGCCGAGGAACACTGGACCAGCTCTACACCCTCCAGAGGGTGCTCGAGGGTTCATTGGAGTTTGCCCAACCAGTCCACAAGTGTTTTGTGGATTGGAGAAGGCATTCAACCATGTCCCTCGGGTTAATCTGTGGGGGGGTCCTCCGGGAATACGGGGTCCGGGGCCCTCTGTTAAGGTCTTTCGGGTCTTTGTATGACCGGAGCAGGAGCTTGGTTCGCATTGCGGGCAGTTTTTGGGCCTGTTCCTGGGGCATGTTGGACTCCGGCAAGGCTGCCCTTTGTCATCAGTTCTGTTCATAATCTTTATGGACAGAATTTCTAGGTGCAGCCAGGGGCCAGAGGGAGTCCGGTTTGGGAAGCACAGGATATCATCTCTGTTTTTGCTGATTATGTTGTCCTGTTGGCTTCCTCGAGCCAGGACCTTCAGCAGGCACTGGAGCGGTTCGTAGCCGAGTGTGCAGTGGCTGGGATGCAAATAAGCACCTCCAAATCTGAGGGCATGATTCTCGACCAGAAGAGGGTGGCTTGCCCTCTCCAGATCGATTGAGGTCTTGTTCACGAGTGGGGGTGAGAGGGAGCGTGAGATTGACAGGTGGATCGGTGCTGCCGCTGCAGTCATGGTGAAGTGAATAGGTCATGGTGGCAGTCGTGAAGGTCATTTTCCGGTCAATTTACCGGTCAATCTACGTTCCCACCCTCACGTATGGTCATGAGCTGTGGGTAATGACCGAAAGGACAAGATCGCGGATACAAGCTGAAATGAGTTTCCTCCGTAGGGTGGCTGGGTGTTCCCTTAGAGATAGGGTGAGATCCACGGTCACCCGGTAGGAGCTTGGAGTAGAGCTGCTGCTCCTCTACATCCAGAGGAACCAGTTGAGGTGGCTTGGGCACCTTTTTCGGGTTTGCCCCCTGGACGTCTCCCCGGGGAGGTGTTCCAGGCACGCCCCACTGGGAGGAGACCACGGGGTAGACCCAGGAAACGCTGGAGGGACTATGTCTCTGATGGATAGACGGTTTTGAGCAGTCCTTTAATTACAAAATTTCAAAATTCTTTATACATAAAGTAAATAATTGATGAATTGTTTAGACTGTGATCTACTGGTTGTTGAAGTGAGTGGTATCACCATGGCAAGATCCAAAGAGGCCTTCAGAAAGAAGGTTGTAGATACATATGAGTCAGGGAAGGGATTAAAAGATCTCAAAACAATTACAAATCAGCTGTTCCACTGTCCAGAAAATAATGTGTAGAACATTTAAAACAACAGCTCATGCTGTCTTAGCACGTTCAGCACAAGAGCAGATCACATTCCTAAAATGTCATCACGTTGAGGGCACAGAAAATGAAGACATGTTTGGCATAAACCAAATACAGAATTTGAGCACAAGAACCTCATACGAAGTGTGATGCATTTATTAGCTCTGCCTGATTACAAACTCCTCCCACAAGACTTCTGGAAAGCAGTAAATTCCTCTTTTATCCCAACCAAAATTTTAGTTGATAATCATTTGAAATCTGACCAACATGAACTATGCCAAGCTTTTAATGTGTGCTTTGCTGCAGCTGGTCAGATCTTCACAAATCCTGCCTGTGGATCAATCTACCATCTCCACTACTGCTTCCCAGAACCTTGATATCTTCACTCTCTAGACTTGGCATTAACCTGAGAGGATCCAGCATCAAGCAACTCTCAGAATATAAATACCTCCAAATGTAGCTGGATGATAAACTCGCCATTAAGGGCAGACATAAGCTCAGATTCCTTTATCAGAATAAATTCTGTTTAACCATGTATGTTAGTATGGTTGCCTCCACTACTCATTCCTGAACATAGTGATGTAGTATATAGAAAGGCGTCTGCCAGTGCTCTCAAGCCACTAGATTCAATTTACCATTCTGCTCTGGATGTATTACTGGCAGCTCTTACAGAACCACTGCAGACTATGTAAAATGTTGGTTTGTCCTCACAGACAGCATGAAGGGAAAAACACACAGGCTTTCTGGCCATTTAGCAGCTTATATTTCTGCTTTGATCTCATTAAATAACAGTTCATATCAGACTCACTCCAGTATCTGGATCACCTGTGAGGTACTGAGAGTGTTTAGTGAACTGCAGAAATCTGTTTTTAGCTGCAGTGCACCAGTGAGCTGGAATTCATCCAGTCTTTAAAACTCAGCTCACTGGGGTCACTTAACCATTTTAAACTTTTAGTTTCTAACCACCTTCAGACACTCTGTGACAGCTTTAACTGAGCTTGTTTATCTTAAAAGATTGTTAGAATATTTTTTGTTCTTACATTTATTTTATTGTCATTCTTATGAGCTTAGGTTTTTTTTTTTTTGTTTTTTTTTTTTTTACCTTATTATCATTTAGCTTTACTATTATTACTCTGTTTTTATATTCTTAACTATTTGTTATTTTTTTATGGTAATTTAATTTTATTCTTATTAAGTTTCATTTCTTATTTTTTGTCTTCAGTCCCTTTTCACTGTAAAGACTGCATTGGAAATGAGAATCATCCACAATGTATGGATGAATATAAATGCTCATTGATTGAAGCATGTAGGTGGAAATGTCATAGTTTGGTGCTAACTATCTTTCTCAAAATAGTTAAAATGAAGTTTAAATGACTTTTTGTCTGGAATTGAGGCCAATTTGTTTCATGAAATTTTGATTTGGTCCATATTTTGAATTTTGGAGCACCATTATAGAATGTATTACTACATAAAAAACATTTTAAAAACTCAGAACCTGACAGCCTCCCTTCCAAGAGGACACACTCATACACACTCAGTTTCAGTTTCTTGTGTAGCTGTGTAGGTTCATGCTGGCATGGGGCAAGCCTGAGTCCAGTTTAATTTAACATCAAGGTGTGACCCTTCTGGCCACAGCTGGTTTCTCCCACATAGGACAGCCCTTTCTTCAGCCTCCTGGATGGGAACACACTGCTTTTTCTTGCTAAGTCCTTTTAAATTAAATACCTGCCAGATGCTTGCAAGGACAACAGTGTGTAGATTTCCAAAGCCTGAGAGTCTGTATTGAGATTGTGATGCAGAACACAGCCATAAGCAACCTGAGATTTACTGATAATAATGAGATATCTGAAAACTGATATTTATGTAATAAAGCAAAGCATTAGCAGGCCACAAGATGAAACGTTCTCTTACACACACACACACACACACACACACACACACACACACACACACACACACACACACACACACACACACACACACAGACTCAAATAATACAGACAAACAGGGTGTAAGTAGATTCATTGGAAAGGCCACTGAAGAAAACATTACTTAAAGGCCACCTGTCATGCTAAGCCCCTATTAATGAATATGGTTTATTTGAAATGCCGTTCTAATTAACCATGTGACCACATGAAAACACAGGACCCACAATATTACAGAACATTCAGTATTTTGCTATTGTAAAAATCTGTCCAGTTTTGTTGATATGTGTGAGGTGGACTTTTGTGAATCTCCATATCCTGTGGCTTCTTTATCTAAAACCTAATTTTCTAAGTTTGTACGTCTCTATGGTGAGGTTAAAATGTTGTATCCTGAGAAAGATTGGCAGAGCCGTTTTGCACTCCTTTCGTTTGGGTCTGTGTAAACCAGATTTCAAATATTTGTTTTGCCAATGATCTTTAATGCCAGCATTGTAGTAGGCCTGGGCAATGTATGGTAAATATCGATATTTGTAATGTTACGACTGTCTAGTTCAGGCCACAACAGAAAATGACAGTGAGCATGTGACAAAACAGCAAACCAAAGAACAGCAACAAAAACACAACTAACTAAACCCGAATCTCCCTGTTACAAAACAAAAGGCACTTAGCCCTACTTCTCCCCCAAAATATAACAATGCTAACAAGCTACCAAATGCAGTAGTGGATGTGCTGGTCTGAGCAAGTTGTTCTCTCTGGTTTGTATTTTCCAGGTCCTTTTATAGACCTCCCTCACATTACTGCACACTGCCAAAACAAGAGAAAACGCAGAAAACAGATAAACACATAGACCATATGAATATGACTGGGGGTCATAACAATAAAACTTTTATTAAGATATGAACATTAAAAAATATTTTGTGTGGAATGGGTTTGATTTCCTTAGGGATGACACTCAACAGTATACAGTCTTGTGCAAATTATGCAGTAAAAAAATCACAATTAAAGGAGCAGCATGAAGACTGTGTCCAAAGTAGTTTGTCATTGGTATACCAAGAGTGCAATTGTCTTAAGTTTATTGTTATTAAGAATATTAGTTAGATGTACAGTTAGATATTTACTACTTAAATATACAGCAAGTTGTGTTATTTGCTTTACAAATAAATACTAATACTTTAACATTATAGTTTTGTAATGTTTTCATCATTTGATATTGTATACCACAGTGCTTCCCACTTTACATTAAATATCAGTTAACAAGAACATGACATTAATTAATATGTGAATAATGTTTAACTAATGTTATATAAACATTGAACTAATGTTTGGTAAACATGTTACACCTGCTTTAATCAATCAGTCAGCTTTTATTTACACTCGGGAGTACATTGAGGGTGACCATAATTTCCAATGCAGCAGAGTTTTTAAAGTCCAAAGGAATAGAAGACATAAAATAAGATATTTGAATTTTGGAAATTGAAAGATAAATTAAATGAAAAACAATAAAATAAAAGGATAATAAAAAATATATAGATGTAAAGAAATTATAAGAGAAATGATAAATTCTGTTAAAACGGTCACAGTAGAAAACAAGGCTAGAAACTAAAAGTTTAAAATGGTTTAGTGACCCAGTGAGACAAGTTTTAGAGACGCTTTAGAATCACTGATGCACTGTAGCTAAAAGCAGTTTGTTACAAACTCTCAGAACCTGACAGGTGATCCAGCCACTGGAGTGAGTTTGTTATTTATTGAGATCAGAACAGGGATATTAGCTGGCAAATCGCATATATAAAAATAAGCCAGTGTGTTTCCCTTCATGCTGCCAGTGAGGACCAACTTTTTCATATAGTCTGCTGTGGTGAGTTCTGTACGGGTCACTACTAATGAATCTCAGAGCAGAATGATAGATTGAGTCTAGAGGCTTGACAGCAATGGTGGACATCTTTCTATATACTACATCACCATAGACCAGGACTGTTGCCGCCACTACTTTTTTTTCTAGCATACATGAATAAACATAATTCATTTCAATAAAGAAATCCGAGCTTTTGTCTGCACTTAATGGCAAGTTTGTTGATGTGAGAATTTAAAGAGAGTTTGGCATTTAGCCAGATGCCGAGGTATTTATATTGTGAGACTTGCTCGTTACTGGATCTTGTCAGGGTATTAATAGTTATAGAATTTAAAACAGTGTTTTAATATCTGTAATATATGTTTATATAGAACAATCTGTACAGCATTAAATGAATATTTTTGTAGTGCAGCATGTGCAGATTCTGCAATATATTAATCATCTACATACAGGTGCACTTTGCAATCTAGGGCAGTAAGTGTGGCAAGATCATTGAGATATATATATATATATATATATATATATATATATATATATATATATATATATATATAATTGGACCCAGGATTGAGCCCTTTGGGACTCCATTGGTTGAAGGCTTTTAGGTCTGATTCATAGTTACCAAGAACCACATTGTTTCCGGTCAGAGAGGTAATTTTGGGCCCATAACATTGCATTATTGCTAAAACCAATCTTATGTAAGGAACCTAGAAGTAGATTGTGGTCAACAGTATCAAAAGCTTTTGTGAACTCAGTAAAAATAGCAGCACAGTACGTCTTCCTGTCAAATCCCATGTAGAGGTAATTCAAAACCAGTGTGGTCACAAACACGGTGCTGTCTTTCTCTGAAGCCAGATTGATAGTTACACAGGATAGAAATGCTTTGAGCTGGTTATTCATTTGAGAGTCCAAAATTTTCAATAAACAAGATAAAATTTGAAAAAATTAAAGATTGAAAGAAAGACTAAACATGTATATAATATATTCTAATGTAACTGGTATTGTGAGACACAGCAGGTGGGGGTCCAGACCGTCCTCTTCTGTAGTTTTAGATTAATAGTAGAAAGGCATTAGCCACTATGTATGCAGAGCAAATCTGAAGAGTGAAGATCAAGGTTTTTGGAAGTAGTAGTAGTGCTTTCCTGAAATGTTGAGGGTTTAAGGAGTTTGTAAACAGGCATCAGGCATAATCAGATTTTTTATTTGCAGAGGTGCATTTGTTTTTCACTTTCCCCTGTGCATTTGCCAACAGACCAAGCTTGACTGAAGCAGTAAGGAAATTTAACCTGTAAACCAGGGGCTCAATCTGTTATTCGTAGATGTTTGTGGGGGGCATGTTTATTTGCCACTGAAAGGAATGGTTTACTAAAATGATCTAGTGCTTAATCTTAAAGGCTAAAAACATTTCTTTTGATACTGACTTTAATAATTGAACTTGGATATTATTTTTTATTTGAAAAAAATAAAAGTACTCCACCTCCTTTTGTTTTTCTGTTTTTTTAGAGCTATATCTGCATCACTTACAGGCTCCCAGGTTTCTGTCAGGATTAAAGACGATTAAAACTTTCAGTTGATCCATTTTATTATTCTGTGGTAGGCTTCTAATGTTTACATGAAGTATTCCATAATGTTTATATGAAGTATTTCTTTGTGTGAAACTATTATTTATTATTTATAGGGTCTACAGGACATTTAGTAGGTTTACAGGTAGTGGAGTAGGATGTGTTTAAATTAAATTGTATTTATAAAACTGTTAGAGCTGTTTATTTCTTTCCTTTGGTGGTTATGAAGAAGTCTGGACCGAGATTTACACACAATAACTACTGGTAGAACTAAATGAATTTGTGAGGTGTTTATGTAATTGTTTGAGTTGTTCAATCTGCAGCCTTTAATAAGGTGAGACAAAAGCTACACTGAACAAGTGAGATTTCAGCCTAGACTTGAAAATTGTGACCGTGTCTGACAACTACTGATACTTACTTTCACTAATCAAAGCCTTATAAGCATTTAGTAATGGTTAATAGATGTTTAAACCAGTAACAGGCTCCAAATGCTTAAGTGTCATTACTGCCAAGTAAGATATTCAACCATTATTATGTGACCTGTGTCGCTGCCGCACACCCACAAAAGACATTCTGATCTAATACAGTTGTTACATTTTATTTTACATTAGTTAAGCATTATTAATGTAGCATCTTAGCTGTTAACAAATGCTTTATTCGTAATGTTAATCATTGTGTCATGTAGAAGCAGCATACATTAATGCAGTTCTTACATGTTTACTAAACAGTAGTTCACTGTTTCTTTAAAATTATTCATGTGTTAATTTATGTATTGTTCTTGTTTACTAATGCATTAATTCTTGTTATCTAGTCAATATTTAATGTAGTGTTACCCATAGATTTAATAGCATAGCATAGCAAATGGACAGCTAGCATGACAGAAAGTGCTGGAGGACATTTGGATGAGCCCCAATCTGATCATATTCAGAAGGTATCTTATCTGAATGCATCTGCCTTCACCTCTGTAAAACTATGCGTGCGCACACACACACACACACACACACACACACACACACACACACACACACACACACACACACACACACACACACCTCTTATTCACCTGTCCACCTGTCTGTTCTCTGCTTCTCATTCTGCCTCTGAATATAACACAGTGAGTTTATCTAGTGGTGATGAAGGTGGCTGTCATTTTTTGAAGGTTCTTCTCAGCTTATCTGGAGTTCACAGAAAGAAATGATTGTGTCCCAGCTCATTTTGTCTTATTGATTTTTTTTTCTGTTGTAACCATTTGTACCTTGCAGATGATTAAAATAACAGGCTTGGATTTTTTTAGATAAGTGTTCAATATTTTGCAGGTGGTCTTGCAAAGATGGCACAGGTATAAAATTGAAATATAGCCGGTTCTCATCTAACCCTTATTTTGGTTTGTTTTGATTTGCTTGTTACAACTTTACGTAAATTTAAGAATTATGGAAAGCAGTGTGTTCTTGGGAACTTGTAGCAGATTGTTCGTAGCCTTTCACAGATTTGAGCCTCCACACAATCCTGTCTATGTGCTTTTGAGTTTATTCCAAATAATGTCCATGCAACTGAATTTACCACAGGTGGACTCAATCTCAGAGATGATCAAGAGAAATGGAAGGCTCCCAAAGCTAAATACCAAGTGTCATAGCAAAGAGTTTGAATATTTAGAGCACTGGGCAAAGGTTTTAGGCACCTAATCACATTATTTAAACTCTCATCAATAAGAGAGGTTTTAGTGTAGAACTCCAGCCCCTGTTAGAACAGATACAGGTAAACAGAAATACAGTGAAGAGGAAAAAGAATTTCTTACTCTGAAGAAAGATTTTAAAGAACAAACCTTGGTTCCACATATTTTCTAGACGCCCGATGAGGAGAGCTTTGGAGATGGTTTAATGAACACAGTGATGGAAAACACATCAGTAGGAAAGTAATTTATGTTTATTCTAGTTAGTGTTTTACTGCGGTATTAAACACTTACTGCCCAGGAAGGAGAGTTTCAATCTCATTTACACGAGGTGCCTAAAACCTTTGTACAGAACTATCCATGTCCATGAACATTTAGATTAAGATTTACATTTAGATTTTCTCCTCCCCCCCTTCTCTCTCTCTCTCTCTCTCTCTCTCTCAATTTTCAATTCAATTTCAATTTAAGTTTGCTTTATTGGCATGACTGTTCTTTTAGCAATGTTGCCAAAGCACAGAAACATAACAACAGAACAATAATACAATAAAATAAATAGATAAAAAATAAATAAATAAAAATTATTAATTATCTCTCTCTCTCTCTCTCTCTCTCTCTCTCTCTCTCTCTCTCTCACACACACACACACACACACACACCCCATACACACACTCACACACACAGTAAAAGTTGTTTCAGGTATTACAGTTTAAGAGGCTTCATCTTAAGCCTTGTATTCTGTTTAAATAAATGTGTAGAGACTCAGTCTACCCAGTCGGGCATGTGGCTTCAAAATGGATACCTCTGACCTTTGAGGTGTGTTGCAAAAGTGCCTTCATTGAACTCCACAGTTTCACCCAGCAGCCACGAATGCGCAACATTTACTGTATGAATGAACGTGGCCTCTGGCAACCAGAGGCTATGCTTTAATTCCACTTTGGGGTTCAGTGGTCAATTAAATAAGTGTCTTAAACAACACATAGCAGTTCTCTTTGCAACCTTTGTGTTAACTGTAAGAATGTGATGTGCTTGTATGTTGCACCTTCTAGTGGTTAGAGAATGTAAGGTCTTACATTCTTACATCTCTTACATCTCTGTGAAGTTTGGTCTTATTCTTCACAAATCATTCTGGTCTAGGATTCGGTCTGAGATTTATCCATGTTTGTGGAAATATTGAAATGTTGAAATCTTTCACATATCTTTTCTTATGATCCTTTTTGTTTTTTCTCCTTTTTGTCTTTTTGAACCCTAAGGACCCCAATGCCATTGTATGATCCTGACTCCAGTCTACTTGTAGTATCAGGAAAGGTAGGTTACAGTTTAGTTTCAGGATTAACAATAATATTTTTAAATGATCTTATAACAAAAAATGTCTTTTATTATTGTTTTTTCTCAGCAGCATGGTGGCGCCACAGGTAGTGTGTGTGTGTGTGTGTGTGTGTGTGTGTGTGTGTGTGTGTGTGTGTGTGCGTGCGTGTGTGTGTGTGCGCACATGACTGTGGACAGGAAGGAGGATAAATGAATGAATGTTGTTTTTCTCTATTAGGGAGATAGAGGAGTCGACTGCTTTGAGGTGACTACATGCGAGCCATTCCTTTCTCAAGGTGAGACCAAGATCCTTTAGACCAAGCGTTTTGTGTGATTTTGAATCATGCTCATGTACAGTGCATCCACATAGTTTCCTCAGTGCTTCACTTTTTGCACATTTTATGTTACTGGCTTATTTCAAATGGATTCAATTCAAATTTTCCCTAAACATTCTACACACAATGACCCACAATGACAAAGTGAGAAAATGTTGTTATACGTTTTTACAAATCTATTACAGATACAAACAAAAATATATTGTACATAAGTATTCACAGCCTTTGCCATGAATTGAGGTCAGGTGCATCTTGTTTCTGCTGATCATCCTTCAGATGTCTCTACAGATTGATTGGACAACACCTGTGGAAAATTGAGTTGATTGGACATGATTCGGAAAGGCACACATCTGTTTATATAAGGTCCCATAGCAGGCAGTGCAGGTCAGAGCACAAACCAAGCCATGAAGTCTAAGGAATTGCTTGTAGACCTCTGAGACAGGATTGTATTGAGAGAGAGATCTGGGGAAGAGTACGGAAAATATTCTGCTGCATTGAACACATTGGCCTCCATCTTCTGAATAGAAGAGGTTTTGAACCACCAGGACTATTCCTAGAGCTGACCACCCAGCCAAGCTGAGTGATCATGGTAGGAGGACCTTAGTCGGGGAGGTGACCAAGACCATTTCTGCAGCACTCCACCAGTCAGGCATGTATGGTAGAGTAGCCAGATGGAAGATACTCCTCAGTTAAAGGAACTGGACAGCCCATCTGGAGTTTGCCAAAAGGCACCTAAAACACTCTCAAACCCTGACAAACAAAAATGATGAACTTTTTGGATGCTGCCAAGCATCAGCATTTATCTAGAGGACACCACGCACTGAGCAAATACCATTCGTACAGTGAAGCATGATGGTGGCAGCAACATGCTGTGGGGATGTTTTTCTGCAGCAGGAACTGGGAGACTAGTCAGGGTCAAGGAAATGATGACTGCAGCGATGTACAGAGACATCGGTGATTAACCTGCTCCAAAGCGCTCAGACTGGGATGAAAGTTTTTCTTCCCACAGGGCAACGACCCTAAGCACACGGCCAAGATAACAAAGAAGTGGCTTCAGGACAACTGTGTGAATGTCCTTGAGTGGCCCAGCCAGAGCCCAGACTCAAACCAGATTGAACATTTCTGGAGATTTATTAAATCTCAATCTTAATGCTTCCTATCCATTCGATGGAGGTTTTGCAAAGAAGAATGGGAGAAACTTCCCAAAAACAGGTGTGCCAAGCTGTAGCATCTTACTCAAGAAGACTTGAGACTCTAATTGTTGCCAAAGGTGCTTCAGCAAAGTATTGAGCAAAGGCTGTGAATGCTTATGTTATATTTTTTGTTTTATTTTTTTAATAAATTTGCAAAGATTACAATTTTTTCTCACTTTGCCATTGTGGGGTATTTTGTGTAGAATTTTGAGGGGGACGACGACTAATTGAATCCATTTTGAAATAAGGCTGTAACATAAAAGGTGAAGCACCTGTGACCTGGTTCTGGATTAGGATTTTTGGCAATACAAGGACATTGAAAAGGCTCTTAAAAGCATATTTAAAACATAAATCCATTCTAGATCAGAAATGCTGTGTTGAATTTCATCTCTTGTGTGTTTCTGAATTGTAGTTAGTCACTTCTTGAGTGAAGCTTCCACACGTGGCATCACCGCGGTACCCAAGCTGGCAGTGGATGTGGGCTGCTGTGAAGTGATGCGTGTGATGCAGTTAACGGAGAACTTCATCATCCCCATCAGTTACCAGGTGCCCCGCAAGGTATAAACTGCAGAGATGTTCTGTAACCACAACCCTTCTGACAAACTCATACTCAAACATACTCAGTCTCCCCCTTTCCTCCAGATAGCTTCACCAGCTGTTAGTGTTACTGTTAGTGTAACAGTGTTACTGTTAGTGAACTCTGCCCTTCTTGGGTGAAAGCTTCATTGGCTAACATGTGCAAAGCCCTTGTCCCCAAAGAGCTGCCTGCTTTTCGACCAGTTATTATTATCTATCACAAACAATTGCAAACAGGAAAATACAATATTGAACAATTTCTCAGAAACAGGAAGTAGGCCTGTCCAAGTATCAGCACTTCAGGGTCTCGTTCAGTTGCTCTTCATGGTGGAGTGCTTAAGAAATGGTTGTCCTTCTGTAAGGTTCTCCTCTCTCCACAGAGAGGAGCAACATTGGAGCTCTGTCAGAGTGACCAGTGGGTTCTTGGTCACTTCCATCACTTAGAAGAATCCTGGTGATTCCAAAATTTTTCCATTTATGAATGATGGAAGCCAATGTGCTCATTGTGACCTTCAATTCAGCAGAATTTTTTGTACCTTTCCCCAGATCTCTTTCTTAATAGAATCATGTCTCAGATGTCTACAGATAATTCCTTAGACTTAGACGTGAACACGGGGAGAACTCCTCACAGAAATTTTCCAGGCCGTCCCACCCAGGGATCGCACCTAGGTCTTTCTTGCTGTGAGGCAACAGTGCCACTAAGAAGTTGAAAAAAAAGCCTTTCAGTACTAAATAACCCTTTTTTGCCAAGAGTGTGTTCTATGTTCTCTTTGATTTAATATTTCTGTTTCTATTTGTAACTGTATTGTAAGCATTATTAAATGAATACCCTGGACAAACCAAAATGCTAAATTTACCAGATGAATGCTTTGTAAATTCTTGCATCTGTATGCACCATTTAACAGGCAGGGCAGGACTTCCATGCTGACCTATACCCAGACACACTGGGCCATACAGCAGCCATGTCAGCAGATGAGTGGTGGCAAGGAGCAAACAAGCAGGTATAAAAAATGTTTCCAGAAATGAATACTAGATTTATAATATTTCTGTTGATCATTTTATTGTAACATTTTAATACAATGTAAAGAAAAGTTACTTAGTGCTTAAACGTTTGTGAACATTAGTGCTTTCTAAGTGCTAAAACTTTATTGGATTTAAAAAGATAAATGTTTATGAGATAAAAGTAGGTAAGGAGAACCAAATTAAACAAATGAGTCAAAATATTACAATATTTATTTAATGAGGACAATGATCCAGTATTACATATCTGTGAGGGGCAGAAATATCTGGTGTGACCCTCCTGCACAGCAATAACTACAACTGAATGTTTCCATTCACTGTTGATCAGTCCTGCATATCAGATTGGAGGAATTCAAACAGCTTTACCTCTGTTATATTTGCAGTTTACAGGTTTCCTCACATGAACTGCTTGTTTCAGTGCCCAGTTACATAAAAGGCTATGTTTTAAGTAAAATCCTTAAACCTTAGATTTTTTTTAAGTGTTTTGCATAAAGTGCCAAAATGACTCAACTAGCGTATAAGCCCATTCACTCATTCGCTCGGATCTTCCACACACTCAGTAAAGACACAGAGAACAGAAGAACACTGTTGAGAAAGAACAGCACCATTTTGAAACTGTTCTCCCTCCGTTTTCTTTGCTTATATCTCAGGAGATAGGATTTTCATATGAAGACACTCTGGAGTTACTCCGGTGTGATATGGTGCGGTTTTGTATCCCTTAAGTAAAATGAGTTGGCCATTAAGGAACACTTACAACACTTAATAGTTTTTAAGGGGGTATTTAAGGAACATTCAATACTTAAGTGCAATGTGTAGGGTTTATGACCATTGTCTTAAGAACGCCTTCAAGCAATGTTTTAAAGCATTTTTTCTGCAACACACTTAAGTGATTTTTAAGGGCAATCTTAAGGAAATTTTAATTTAAGGTGTTTTATGTTACAGGACTTTAACTTTGTTATTGTTATAACATTACATTTACACTTCTATAACTATTCTTTGTTAGAATGTCTTGTGTTCTTCGGGTCATTGTTTTGCTTCATGACCCACATGCTCTTGAGATTCAGCACAGACATATGTCCTGACATTTCCTTTGGAACTTGCTGGTATAATTCAGAGTTCACTGTTCCACAAATGATAGCAAGACATCCTAGCCCAAATGTGAGAAAGGTCTTGCTTAGAAATTACCTTGGGTTCCTCTGTGAGCTTATGGACTAATATACACCTTGCTCTTGGCATAATCTTTGCTGGTTGAACACTCCTGAGGAGGGTAATAATAGTCTTAAACTTCCTCCATTTGTACACAGTCTGTCTGCTTGTGGATTAGTGGAGTCCAAACTCTTTAGTTTTGTGGCCTTTTCCATTCTGATGAGCATCAACAACCCTTCTTCTAAGCTCTTCAGAAATCTCCTTTGTGACATGATACACTTTCCCAAAAATGTGTTGTGAAAGTGACATTGATAAATCCCTGTTATAAAATAAAGCAGGGTATTCACTTATACCCGTTTGTCTCCCATTGATTGAAAACCCCTGGCTCACTAATTTCTCCTTATTATCTGCAAATCCTAAGCATTCCCATACTTTTACCACTCACAGATATAGATCATTTTCCTCAATAAATAAAAGACCAAGCATAATATTTTTTGTCTCATTTGTTTGATTTTGTTCTCCTTATCTAATGTCAAATATTTTCTGAAAAACAAAGATGGAGAAATGGATTTTGTGTAAGAAAGAAAATATATACATTGATTTCCTTCAACTCTCTCTTTTATATTAGGTAGAGAGAGTCAGCCTACACCCTGATAAGAGGCCAAAGAAAAAGGCTCTGTCAGACCCTGCACCAGCACTGCTTTGTGGGGAAAATAAAGAGGTTTGTGAGAAAGTAATGTGCAGTCTTTTTCTCAGTTTCATCACTGAAACACATTTTCCACTAACTTTTATCTTTTTTGCTATTTTTGATAGGATCTTTCCAATTCTAGCAGTGCTGTGAGCACCCCCAGCAGTAGCATGGCTCCATCCCGCTCCCCTTCTTCAACCAGTGGCCTGTCCTCTGGCTTCCTGCCCAGCCCCAGCCAGAGCTCTCGTGCCATCCAGAACATTCTTGGTAACTACCCTCTGCCCAACTTTAAGCCCTCATCCAATCTGATGAGTTTGGTTGCTGCAACTGTGTTCTCTTGTGTTCTTTTATAGGACCAAACTCTAAGTTTCGGCACATCCAGGGGAGCGTACTTCACCGAGACACCCACATTACCAACCTGCGTGGTATGAGCCTCACCACACCTGGAGAGTGTGATGGCTTTTGTGCCAATGAACTGCATGTGGCTGTGCCCCTGGCCACTGCTGGAGGCCAGATTGCTGTGCTTGAGGTGATGTACTGTAATCTTCTATTTTCCCATATTTCCCATATCTACTTTCCCATTTTTCCATATGACTTAAAGCAGTTATGCAAAGAAGAATAGATTAACTCTACACTCACCTTAAATAAAAAGAAAGTAATCATTTAAAAGATGTCATGATAAGGTTGTCTTTTGTGTAATATAATATTTTGTTTAATTATCTTAAAGTGCACTGTGGGAAATATAGGGAAAATCTGAAAAGGGCAAACATTTGTCACAGCACTATATTTCATCATTTATTATTATATTTATATATTATATATACATTTATTATATAATACATCATAATATATAATATAATATAATTCATTAAAATGTAAAACATATTGATGTAACCACGTGATTTGCAGCTTTCTCAGCCCGGGAAGTTACCAGACACTGCTCTCCCGACCATTCAGAACTCAGTTAATGTGGCTGACCTCTGCTGGGACCCTTTTGACCCACATAAGCTGGTTGTTGGTAAACTGTCTTTTATTATTTAAAACTACAAAGAAGTTGCTTTCTTTTTTCTTTGTTTGTTTGAGAGAGGGCGGTTAACTATAGCATTTTATATTGTGTTGTTCATAGTGATTCTCAGCAAAAGATGTTTAGCTTCAATGAATTCCCTGCAAAACATTGTAATCAGTAGAGCCAAACTCTAGGGCAGTGTTCTAAATGAGGTTTAAATTCCAGTAAAACTTATAGTATACTTAAATAATGTATTTCAGACAGTAATTATGACATCTATGTGCAATACTTTATTGCTAATTTAGAAAAAGGCTGAATTTGAATTGAATTTGAACTGTAGATTTGTAGTGAGTCACTTGATTAACTTGTATTTACGTATTTACACCAGCTGGCGATGATGCAAAGATCCGTGTGTGGAAGATTCCAAAAGAGGGACTAATGGAAACACTGACTGAACCAGCACGCACCCTGCAGGGTAGGAAAATAACAGTACTCCTCCTTTTTCTATTTAGAATTGTCTGTTTGAGTGATTGACGCATTATTCAATCACAGGACACACTGAGAAGATCTATTCCATCAAGTTCCATCCCCACGCATCAGGGCTTCTGGTTTCCTCCTCATATGACATGACAGTCCGACTATGGAATCTGGACACTGGCGATGAGGTCAAGAAATTGCGCGGACACCAAGACCAAGTAATTATCCCTGTCTACCTTTATTATCTGTCTAATACTGGTAATAGTTTCACTTTAAATGTAAAACCAGAGCAGCTAACAAAGTGCTGCCGCCTATTAAATGACATACTGACTTGAAGACACTTGAAGTTATGTGACAGCAGGATTCTTCTTGAGGGATGTCTGTCATTATTAACTAGCAAACCAACACCAAAAATGTATATTCAAAAAAAATTGAGGTTTGGCATATCTTTGATAACTAAGACAGTTGAAAATTCATTATCTTATATAACCATTTAAAAAGCTAAGCTAATGTCTGTTTGATGCAAATTCCATGAAGACAGGACATTAAGGCAGGTCAAATGTGGCCTATCTGACTAGGTTGCTCTATAAAGACATTTGTTTTGGTCTAACAGAAAGTTAAATCTACCCCTTTTCCTTGTCTCCTGAGTTATCTAGCAGTTGCATAACAGATTCATATATTTCACAGATATTTGGGATGGCTTGGAGTCCCAATGGCCAGTTCCTGGCTACTGTGTGTAAAGATGGAAAAGTTCGTTTGTATGACCCACGCAAGTCTACCGAGCCCGTTCAGGCAAGAACCTCACCAGTGAATCCCACTTACTCTAAAATTGCCATTTAATAGACAGGCTTCCTCAAACTCTTTCCCTTCATATCACTCACAGGTGGGCCCAGGGCCTGAGGGCCACAGAGGTGGTCGTGTGATCTGGGTGTGCGATGGCCAGTACCTGTTGGTGTCAGGGTTTGACTGGTAAGCTGAACACTGGTTTCTTTTAACCACAGAAACAGTGTTCAATTTTGATTTGCACCTTGGTGTGACACATAAGAATCATTTTTTCTTTTTTTTTTTTTTGCAGCCGAAGTGAGAGACAGCTTTACTTGTACTCCTCTAAATCTTTGGCTTCTGGAGCTTTCGCTACCACAGCCACTGATGTGTCACCCTCAACTCTCATTCCATTCTATGACCCAGACACCAGCATCGTCATTCTCACGGGGAAGGTATTTGATATTATATATCTTTGTGCCTACAACTAAACTGATATCTAGAGTTCCTGTCTACAGTAGACCTAAGAGCAGAATAACAGTGCATCAGTTTTTTAGTGATAAAAATTAAGATTAAGATTAAAATTAAAATAATAATATTAAAAATCTCTTTTGCTTTTGTATATTTATGCTCTTATATAACTCTTTCTAACCCCACTGTTTTCTGCATGTCATATTGACTAATAGAGATCTAATCTACATCATTAGACAAATTATACAAGTGCTAATCATTGTATTTTTCTATTTCTTGGCTTCTTCCATTTTTTATTTAGGGTGACACACGTGTGTACATCTTTGAAATCATCTCAGAGGCCCCCTATTTTATGGAGTGCAGCAGCTTCTACTCTTCTGAGCCACACAAGGTAACATAAAAACATTTGTTTATCTCTCAGTTTTACTTTTAGTGTTCTTTTATCCTAATATTGTTCCTATGTTTGAGATTAGGGTTTGTGCATCTTACCAAAG
>CM067520.1:8220265-8295265 GCA_034509495.1 Acestrorhynchus altus
TCTAGTTGAAGCTCATTGTTGAAATGTACACTACAGTTGAAAAGTTTGTAGTCAGAGTTTTCAGAAATGCATAATCCTTTTGGTTGCAAATAAAGGTATAAAATAATTCTAATATGCTGTTTTGGACAAATATTTAGCACAATTTAAGTCCAAAAGTCTATAATATGAAATAATGAAATTATAATACAATTTATATTGTTTTGAAAGTTCAAATCATAATACAAGTAAACTGACCAAAAAAAATGATCTGGAATGATTATATTTTTATTGTTTTATTATTATGTATTTTTTAATGTAATTTAATTACCTTCAAGCAATAATTTAAACAGCTAAAATAACTTTTATAGAACTTCTATAGAAGTTGAAAATAAAATAAGATCAACTTGAAATTAAATGATTACAAACTTTTGAACGTGGTATGTGGTTTATGTTTCATGGGTTGTATTGAATTTGGAATGCAGATTGTTCAGGATGCTGTAGAACTGCAATTTCTAGACATAAGTTTAGAGTCTAATATAAAGTGTTTTATTACAAAGAAATTAATTAAATTCAACAGTATTAGCTGTGATCAAATGCAGCTGCCAAGATCCCCATCCCTTTCAGGATTATCATCCTACTGTATTACTATTGTATTCACATCATTTTCAGTGTGTTACACTGTATTTCAGTGATGATTAGACATATTCATAGAAATGCCTGAATGTATTTGATAACTTGTTTTTGGGACGCATCACCTCAAATGCCACTTTGGAGATCATTGCATTATTTTATCTTCTGTTGTTGGAAATGTTGCCTTGTAATAAAACAGTTTGTGGCAAAAGAGACGTCTGGAGTGTTTAGTGCACTATTTTATTGTTTGAGACCTTTGGAGCATTTACTAGAGATTCTTCAAAGCTGAAGCCAAAGACCTCCAGCCAGTGGGGGGCAGTAGAGTTCCTCAGCTGGTGTTCCTCTGATGTTCCTCTGATGTTCCTCTGCGGACTCCTGCTTCACCTTGATGGAGGAAATCGTAATGTTGTGAGTCGCTGATAAAGCACACCGAGCTGAACAATGGTACGATTGAGTTTACTGCTGTATATTTGACACGGTTGTTAGAAACACCGAGTAGTTCAATAGATCAAACCGCGACTGAAGAGCCTCTAAAGTGTCTGTAGAGGCAGAGAAACAGCCTCATTACATGTGACTGAGTTCAGTCACCTGAAGAGCCTCTAAAGTGTCTGTAGAGTCAGAGAAACAGCCTTGTTACATATAAAAGACTGAGTTTGAGTTCTTTGTTTGAGTGGCTTCTCTGTTATCATGACAGGCTAAATATCTGGCCCAGATTGTAGTGGTGGGAGTGCAGGTGGTCGGCCGGGCTTTTGCAAGAGCTTTACGACAAGAGTTTGCGGGTGAGTTAATAAAGACTGCTTAACATCAAGCCTTTAAAGGAGACTCAGATGTGTAGGATCCCCTTTCAGCATGTTACCAACTGAAGTTATCTTTTATTCTGCCCTCTTTAAATCCCACCAATATCAGCTACGTTAAGATGACCACGTTACCTGTTAAGTGGTAGAATTTATATAAACAGTCAGTGCAGATCGGTTAATCAGCTACTCGTGGAAGAACCTAGAAAGACTAATGTAATGTGTTTCAGTAAACTGTGTAGTTAAAGTATAAATAAGTTTGGTAGCATCCCCCTTTTTTAGCCATCACTGTTTATACTGTTTATAAAAAGATCTATAAAGGGTCATTTGTTCATAATACTATTAAATATTCTAATATTTCCCCCCACAACGTTATGCAATAGAATTTACATTTCAGACATACACAGACTTCAGAGGGCATATGAAAGACTTTATTACTATTTCTACTATAGAAAGTCCTGGATTTTGTTCTTTCTAAAACTTGAGGGAACGGTTAATAGCTACATAGTGGCACACACACACGTGCGCACACACACACACACACACACACGCACACACCACTGGTATAGAAGATTCTAGATTCAAGATCTAGATTTGAAGACCTCTTGTAAACAGTGATACACTGCCTTGCTCTGTAACCAGCCACTGCAGCCATTTGAGCAAAGCATTCCATTCCAGAGGTTCCTTAAGCAGTACCCTTATATTGCCTACACGATTATGATGTGGGAACATCATGTAATGTTATAAGTGCATTAATAGTACAATTAATAGTTTAGCATGTGTTGTTTAGTCATATGTGATTCAGGATAACGCAGTGCAACATCAGATGTAACAGTGGTGATTTACTAGAATCGATTTTGCCTGTTGTGTAAACCAAATGAAATCATTTTGTTTATTATAATTGTGTGTTTATTTATATAGACACACAGACACAGATAATAACATTTATACTATGTTTGCAGCCAGCCAAGCTGCAGCTGAGGCTAGAGGGAGGACAGGTAAGCAGTCTGCTGCAGCATCTAGCTTCACTGGGATGACTGTCCAGGAAGCCCAGCAAATTCTGAATCTGTCAACACTGAGCCCAGAGGAGATCCAGAAGGTAAAAACACTGTTTTTTGCAGCATAGGCATGGGCTGTTCATACTCACTTTGTAGATCATATACTAAAGTAAGACAAACATTTGTGTTCTCCACAGAATTACGAACATTTATTTAAAGTGAATGACAAAGATGTAGGTGGCTCTTTCTACATTCAGTCAAAGGTATGCAAGCAGAGAACATTGTAATTTTGATGTTGATATGTTTTGGTTGTATATGCACATATACTCTTAAGGTAATACTCTTCAAATGCTTTGTTATACCTTTTATATTTTGTCCATAACAGCAATAATATGGAAGCATGTTTGAGCAATATGTAAAAAAAATTTCGGGTTTACTTTCCATATCATACCATACAATTAGCAACCATATCTAATCTTGCCTTTTGCAGGTTGTGAGGGCCAAGGAGCGTCTAGATGAAGAGCTACGAATTCAGAAGAACGATCCGTCAGAGCAGAAGCAGCAGCAACAAACATGAATTTTATCGCTCATCTCAATTTTCTGTTTTTCAACTTCAATAATTGTTTGGTTATATTAAAGCTGTGTCCATTTCTTTATTGTGTAAAATTAGATTTTTTTTTTTAAATTATTTATGCCACAGTCCATTTATTATAGAGTTGGGCCATACAAGCTCATTTTTACACTCAACAAGCAAATAATTAGAAAGCCACTAACTCTTGACTCTCCCTCACCTTTTCTTGTTTGTATGCTCACTCTGATCCTTTTTATACTCTCTGTTGTCCATTATTTGTGTAGGTACTGGACAGGTATTTTTCACGTGTTACTCGTATGTGAAATTTACCTTATTTACAATATGGAATCTGAGGTATATCCTCATTATGCATGTCATGTACAGTGCATCCAGAAAGCATTCACATGAATTCATACCCAAATACTGTGAATATCATTGAGTGGCCCAGCCAGAGCCCAGACTTGAACCCAACTGAACATGGGTATGTCCTGATGGACATACCTAAAAATGGCTGTGCATCGACGCTTCCATCCAGTTGATGGAGTTTGAGAGTTTCTGCAAAGAACAATGGGAGAAACGTTTAGAAGGTCTAAAAGCTTGTAGCATCATAATCAAAAAGATTCAAGGCTGTAATTGCTGCGAAAGGTGCTTCAGCACACTATTGAGCAAAGCCTGTAAATACTAATGTACATGTTATATTTTTGTGTTTTATTTTTAATAAATTGTAAAGCTTTCAATCAAACCTCAGTCATCATGGGGTATGGTGTGTAGAATTTTGAGGGGGAAATGAATGTAATCAAATTTGGAATAAGGCTGTAACATAAAAACTGAAGCACTGAAAACTTTCCAGATGCACGTACATATTGTCCCATTAAAGAAATCTGTGTGACCATAAACCAATAGTAAGCTTATCCTGAATAGTGGTGTTTATTATTCTAGACTACAAGTATAATGCCATTTGAAGGAATGTTCACTGGATTTTCAATTTCAAATGCTGCTCAGATTAAATCAATAAACAATTACTTTTCTGTTAATTATTTACTGTTAAGCTTCATAGTTTCGCTGGTATATGAATATACATAAAGTCAAAAATGTCAAATTATGCATATTGTACCAAAATCTAACCTTACTGACCAAGAGAAATCAGATTCATCAGACTAGACTATATTTTTTTATAGCTTTAATTGGCTCGATTGTGGTAAATCCATGCACTGTGCAGCCTTTTCAGAGATGCTTTTTTGCTCTACACAGCTTTACACAGTAGTTACCAGTCTGGCCATTCCCTCTTGACCTTGACATTGATCTCTTCTCAGCAACTGACACTGACTGGATGCTTTTCTGTTGCACCATTCTGATCCAGTTTTAGAGACTGCTGGGCATGATGATCACAAATCAGCAGTTATGACAAATATTCAAACCAATCTTAACTCTAAAAACTATGCCACACACACATTTTTCACCATTCTGATGGTTGATGTATTACCTGAAGGTGCTAGTCTGTATGTGCATGGTTTTGTGCATTGCATTTCTGTCATGAGCTACCAGAATGAGTAGCTGTGCAGATCTCCCTGGTAAGTTACTTGGTCAATGTATCTAGAAGTTGCAATGCCCTTCAGCCTCAGTAAATTTACTTATTTTACTCTTTAGTCCTTATATAAATAAAAATAAATTCATGATGACAGTTTAATTCAAAAAGGTAAGCTCATTTTATATACATTACATATGAAGTGATGTTTCAAGTAATTTTTTTGTCTGTTTGGTTTTACTGTTGGTCAGTGTGGCTTGTAGCTCATGATATCCAGAATCTCAAAATATTAGGTTTAGTTCAAATTTAAATAGATTACTAATCACAGGATCAAGTTAGAAAAAAAATCTTAATGTATCACTTTAAATGCAATGAATAAATTCTATTTCTAATATGTTATATGTTTCATAGTATTTTATTTTTAGATGCACTAGTAAATTCCAAAGGGTGGAAGTATATGGAGACGTTGCACTTTTGGGGTTTTGGTATTGGCCTGTTTTACACCACTCTTTGGTGATGCTGGATTCTTTCAGTTGGAAAGTGTTTGAGGGTCACACTGCGTCACTTCAACTTCCATTAAACTTACTATTCTACAGTGTAAAGGTAATTAGCAGCAAATTCTTGAATGAAAGCTGAATGTTTTGCCATGGCCTTCAGAAAATCTTTGGATTGACCTTAAGAGGTCATTCAAGATAGATTCAGCATGATGCTTACCAAAAGGGCTGTTATCAAGTATTAAGGTAATCCTGTTTAGATTATTAGAGAAATGTCACCTGTAATATGGCTTTTGGAAAATTGAATTATCTTTTACTCACTTGTGTGTTTGTTTGTTTGTGTGTGTGTGTGTGTGTGTGTGTGTGTGTGTGTGTGTGTGTGTGTGTGTGTGTGTGTGTACCACTATAGCATCCCAGTATCTCAATATAGTGCAACAAAGAATTCATGAGATTTATGAGAATTATTATTATTCCACGTTCATTTGTATTGGCCCACTGGGCTGTTTGAGGCATTAGCGTTTTATGTCTATTTTCTGTGTCTACAATTCATCATTTCAGTCATTCACATTAATACTGCTATATATCCCACAATGTAACAACTTTTTTTCTTGTGATAACAGTATGCTGAGTTTCTTTAGAATTAGATTGAAAGCCATGGTTGTGTGTATTGTACCATTATTGTAGGTATTAATTTAAGAAAACAAGACTCACAAGTTCAATATATCAAATATGACTTTATTAAACATTTGCTTCTTTCATTTTCATTGACATCATTATCAATATCGTAATAAAATTCCTCTAAAACAGGAGCACACACACCTATGTTGTACCAGTTGGAGATGGTGACTTTTACGACTTCTGCATGTTCAGCTTCAGAACACGATATTCAGAAAATATATATATATATTTTTTATTTTACTCATTTTTCATATACTGTATTTGTGTTTCTACATTTTTACCTACAATAGAAGGCACTTGGAGAAAATGAAATACTGATAAAACATTTTATGTGCAAAAAGAAAAAAAAAATGGATACTGGCCTTTCCTGGCCAACGTCATACATTAACCCTTTGTGCACTGCTGTGGCACAGACAACCTTTTGTTTTAGTTTGCCTTTCTAGAACAAAAAAGAAAAGAAAATGATATCTTTATTGTCCCTCCACTTCAAAGTGTTTTTACTTTATAGTGCTTATTGTACCGTATATTTGCTGCCTCTTAGTAATGTCAAAAACAAAAAGGCTTCAGTGATGTTTACTGCATCAAAATTTGATGTAAATAATAACTGCATAACTGCATTACTGCACAGTCGCAGTGAGTTCAGTTATTGCTGTTGTATTCTAACAATCATGCTCATAATCAGCTGAGCTTGATGGTTCCCCCAGTGCAGACATCTTCAGAGTGTTCAAAGGGTTAATGGGTCAAACAGCTTATTTGATATTGTAGTAATGTAGACCCTTAAGGGTCTGTGTCATATTCAGCTTTCTCAAAATGACCAACGCTAACTGGCTTCTGAGTGACATGGAAAAAAAACAAGGATGGAGGAGAGAAAAGAGGTTTGAAGAGTTTGAGGAATTATGTAAGATAATGGCCCCTAACACGGCTGTTCTTCTATGTTGACATAAACTGATGAATTGCTTTGTATAAAGAACCTCTTAATGTGAAACTTGGACACCATAAGGGGTCTGTTTACTGTGTTTGTATGTTTCTCTACTGTACAGTAACAGGTTTTGTGTATGGCAATGGATTCATCTTTTCTGTTTTTTTTTTTTTAAATCTAGGGTCACAGAAGGTTCAATGACCTAGATTCACAGCTTGGCACATGTGAGGGTGGGTGCTACAGCTTATTTTTCTGAGCTGCTTTTATGAAGTAAAATCATAGGGAACTTCAGCCGAAGCACTAAAATATTAACATGAATAAGGAAAGCATGTATCTCTATTCTCTGTCCTTCTCACAATGAATCCTAGTTTCAGGGGCATGGGGTTTGTCTAATCATTATGAGCATTTTGTTTGGGTTTGTTCTGGACACTCATCCAGGTTATAATTGTCTGAAAAATATGACTAGCCTACTGGGCCACAAGCCTTTTTTATATGAGCTTGCTTGACCTGAAACCAATGGTTTGATTGTCGTCAGTGGGAAACCAGTGGGTCAGTCAAGCAGAACCATTCACCCCTACTTTACATGATCAGTGAAGGGGCCACCCCTCTCTCCATACCTCCTTTCTGATGCTCCATCCTCACTTCTTTGCGAGAGAAAGCTGAATGCAGAGCAGCAATAGTACAGACTGAGATAAAGCCTTTTCAACATCAGAAAATGTCTCGTCCAAAAAATATAACAAACATCCTTAACTAATTTTTGCAATGCAAAGTAAGCAGTGTGAAATTATAAGCCTGTACTGGGACAGAAGTTCAGAGTTTCAGTACAGGAGGGAGAAACAGAATTCCAAAGTTTCACCTGGAATGTTGCTAATATAACAAGTGCCTATTTCTCACTAAGACTCACTGATATTCTGGAAGCCTTAAAGGCTGCAACCAATGACTTTATGGAATGTTCACAAAGAAGGAATACTCGTCCTGAGGAGACGTTTAGACATCTGATTGTAAGTTAAGAAACCAGGTAGCACCAGGAGAGAAAGGGTAATCGAAGTCTAAATAATGTCTTTTAAAATGGACTTTTACCATTCTAAGCATATGTCAATAGGCAATCGACAGCATTGTAGGAGACGAATGCAATATTATTTAGATTACTATCCGTTTTTGAGCCCTCAATTCCAACTTAGGGCAGACTTTTTGGCACAGTGCATTTGACTTGATATGTGTCATTTGTGAGGTAAACACTGCCTTTGATCAAACTGTTGGCTAAACACAAATTTGTGCGTTTGGTTTCTATGTCTGTCATTTACACCGAGTTTATATGTGTGTATTTATGTAATGCACTAGTTGGCTGATTTGCACAGCTGTGTCTCAAGAGAATCGATTTCAACACAAAAAAGTGTTCTGTGTCAATTAAAGGTCTAGCAATACTATGGACTTTTACAATCTCAGCAAGTGAGGAGCAGTACAGAAAATGTCCAGCAGGTGGTACTAATTGCAATAGTGTCACAATCATGTAGAATGAATTGGGAAAGTGATGGTTAGCAGAATATAATATCCTTATCTGCCTGGAAACTCAGGGTCTCGTGTCTTGTTATAAAGAAATGCAAATCGGGTTCATGCCGTCGTTATGTAAATAGTGCTTGCTGGTCACATTTCTATTTCTGTTAAAAAACAGATTGTTGTTTATATATTTACCTCTGCTTACTTTAACGAACAAAGTAGCAGTTATCTAGACAACTTAGCAGCGAATGTAAAGTTTCCATATAGATGTGTATCCTCTAACTGGATATGTGTACGTTACAGTTTTTTTCAGGAGCACTAGCACAGTTCCTCTCACGGGCTAATAATGACACTCTTTTGTCATATGAAAGAAATAAACCAATGACCCAGTGACCCTCATACAACTGAATAATCAGTTTCAAGTCGGCTGCTTAAAATTGTCTATGCATTATCATAACATTCATTGCAAAACCCAAAAAGGATCCTCTGGCATCCTTACAGTGTTGCATACACTGAAATCCAAACATACTTATTCCAAGTAATTACATTAAGGCCATCATATCCACACTCTCAGACTATGTCAGTTAGAGTAAGAGAGAAAGCTTGATGACCATTTGGCCACCGCTGGGGGTTTCTGTTTGTATTTTCCATATAAGGGTAGGAATTCCTGAAGTGTATATTGTTTTACTTGGGTTAGAGGTACTGTATATCGCTTCACCCTTCCCCCTACCCATGGGTCTACCCCTCACCTTTGACACTTGTGATGCCCCCCTCCCTTGGGATGCAGGGAATCAGTTGACCACAGCTGGCTTCAACACAACTGGGCCAGAAGGGATGACTACCCAAGACAGGGGGTCATGAGATGCACCTGTAGAGAGGTTGAGCACACCCCCAGGGCTGTCATCACCCTCTTCTACTCTGCTTTTGCTCTTGCCATGCCCTCTACCTAGCATAGGCACTATGGGTAAGCCCAAGGCAGAGGATGACAAGGTAGAGGACATTATGGTTGACTTGGCCAGGCCAAGTGGTGAGCCACTGAAAGACAGAATTGGGGTCCCAGCAAGGCCAGCTGAAGGAGAGCTGGGGCTCCCAAAAGTGCTCAAGTCTAGGGGCCGTGGGCTAAGGGGTGAGAGGGGTAAGGAACCCCCAAGACCTTGCAAGTTGGGTCCACCTAGAAGAGCAGCTGCAGTACTCGGAATGATGATATGAGCCCCACTGACATAGGTCAGCTCAGACTCCTTCCCTACCCCTGCAATCTGAGCCGTCTTCACCAGGGACCCAACTCCCCCAGGACTTGTCTGCTCTTGGGCAACAAAATGGCCATGGGCCTTGATGTGTTTCCGCAGTGAGCTAGGATCTGTGTACCGCTTTAGACAGCCCACCATCTTGCAGAAGTAAGGCTTGTCTATGTAGTGGGTGCGTGTGTGCTTGAAGCGATCGCTGGAGTTGGAATAGCGCTTGTTGCAGCCTTCATAAGGACAAATGTAGGGTTTTTCTCCTGAAACACAACAGACACAGAATGTGGTGATGAGTGAACCTAGTCACACAACAAAAGGAAATAAAGAGATCCACACATTCCAACACTGACCTGTGTGTGAACGGTTGTGGATCTTAAGGTTCTCCAGGCGTGAGAAACTCTTATTACACGTAGGGCAACGGTGGGGCTTCTCATTAGTGTGTGTGCGAATGTGAATTAACATCTTGTACCTGAAGACAGAGATATTGTAGAACTATCATTAACAAACTCAATCACTAAACCAAAACTAGAACTGAACAAAATGTGCTAAAAATAATGCTAACCATGGTGTACATACACATTTCTTGATAACATGTACAAACATCCAAATTTGAACATCATAAGCATGTGGATGTATTGATAACAGATTTTATTGCATTATATTCTGAAATATGTTGAAACACGTAGTGTATGACAAAACAAAATAAAGTGCATTACAAGCTATACTTCACCTTCACTAACACCATTGCTTTCCACAAAATAAAAACAACACAAAGGATTAGAGAGACCTAGAATGTAGTTGCAGTGCCGCAGAACAGGGACTCAAAATCGGCACTGGACAGAACATCAGTGCCTACACTGAGCACAGGCTTTTTTATCTGCTAAAACCAGCTGAAAACAAGCTGGTGCCAAGTTAAGAACTAACCAGGCTGCAATTTCCTCATCTTACTAACGGCACATGATGGTCAGAGAACAGTATCAACATTATCTAACAAGACTCTCATTTTGTGTTACAAAAACAATTACCGTGGTTTTGTTACAGCAGTAACAGCAGTAAAGTTCAAATCCACGTGTTTTATTCAATAGGGTTGTAATGGCATTAGGCACTTAGACATGTCATGTCCTTAGTTATTCACATATTCTTATTTTAAATTTTCAGTCATTTTGGGATTTGAAACAAACCCAATGTTCTAAAAGGTTCTATCTGTGAGCCAATCAGCACTTCAAATATACACAAGGAGACCAGTGAGGTTCTGCTTCTTTATGTCACTGAACAGATCCATGCCATGAGCAGACACACAGTATTACAGTGCTTTGTTGAAAAATGAGCCAAGCCTTGGGCTGTAATGAGTAATGAAGAAATGTATTTAACTTTCTCAAAATGTGGCCTTGTTATGTAAAACCATGACCAGGAAGGATTATATATCGCTGTACTTCATCACTGAGAGATTTTTAAAATTACTTATCTTGTCTGATATTTGTGCTATGGTCCCTAAAAGTGCAACTCACTGCCCGAAGAGAAATGCAGTGAGAAGTGAGTCATTATGGCTCAGTCAAACAGAATCATATAAAAACTCGGTTCAGTAAAGACTGTATCTGTAGTTTGAACATTTGAACATAAAACTGTGCAACTGCACTGCACGGCACATTCAAATGTTTCAAATACAAAAGTATTTTTTTTATTAATTTGTTATTGTAATTTTGTAATTAATTTATTAAGATTTATGTTTCTTTGATTGTCAAGTTTACCTTTGAGAAAAATATTTTAGGAAACATTGTCACCGAATTTATGGAGTCTCAACGTTCATTAATCTATCATTTCTATTGCATTAGAGTCAACACTAATGATATAAAACCAAACCTTCACCGTTTTTATACTGAAATGCAGGACTGATGATTACAGTGGATAATTTCTATCTAACAAAAGAAGCTTAAAATAATGGTTTTGCCTCTGCATTGGACAAAATATTTAAAAATGGTATAGAACACATTACATTTTTGATACATGTACACAATCTGTTACAACACTAGTTTCATTTTAAAGCAAATTGTGAGTAAATGGTTTGCATTTCTTGGAAATATTTGCTTCTATTTACGTTCTGTCAGATAGAACTTCATAATTCCAAGCAGAAAGTGGATTTTTACATTAATTAAAGTTCTATCTGCATTTACCTGTTCCAAAAAATCATTTACATATTTGTTAGGATTTTTATGTATGAACACAACACATCAGTTTATCTATTTGGAATGCAATTTTTAAAGCTCAATATCCAAAGTCATATACTTAGTATTTGTATATATTAAAAACTTAGAATACTCAATAAATGCATTCTCAATCACTTTTAATGCAGATTATAAAGACCGAATAATCTATAACAATCCGATATGTTGTTTGTGTTTATTGTACATTTCAGGAAATATTGTTCCTAAAAGTAAGACTTTTCTCACCTTGCATTGAAGCCCCGTCCCTTGCGTGCACACCCCTCCCAATGGCAACAATACCCAGAATCCTTTTCAGGCTTAACATGGAAGTCATTTACATGGTCTACCAGGTCTTGCAAAGAATCAAAAAGCAAGTGACACTGTAAAAGACAATTAAATTAAAAACAAGTAAAGAATTAAATAATTGTTAACATAAAACAGAAGTTTTTAAGTCATTAATAGTTTGTACATTTTGATGTTAGCATAAGTAATTGAGCCCAACCATACACAAAAAGTGTATCTTTACCATTATGTTTCCACCTTCTTACCTTTCTCCAGCGACAAAACAGCTGTTCATCTGCTAAAAGATCAGGAGATGCTCGCTTGTCCTTCGACTGGCCAATAAACATGGAAGAGTGCAGATGGAGCCCTCCTCCTCCCCCAATTGGTACAAAAAACTGGAAGCCTTGTGAGGAGTGCCCTCCCTCAATGTATCGGATCTGAGATGAGTCCTGCCAATAGAGACAGACTGAATGAAAGAAAATTTTGGCAGACATGTTTCCAATACCAGTGTTAGAAGTCCATTTTAGATGCAAGTGTGAATTATTCTCACAGCTCTTGTAAGCATGTTACCTCATTTTGAAACCCATAGCACACCCTGTACACAGCTACAGTTGTGGTGAAAGGGCCTATTTTCCTGCCACACTTTCCATCCAGTGTGACAGGAGTACTGTAGTGCAACATTTAAATAGTGTAGTGAACTATAAGCCTAGTTTTGACTATTGATGAAATATGAGCGGATACAGAGAGAAAAGGAAGAACGTGGTAAGTATGGAAAACAGAGACTGATATAAATAAATGAGAAACCAGTGGCTGTGTCACTGTGTTGAACAATGTGAGAAATAGTTGAATCCACTCTCATAACGTGAATGATTTCCCCCAGGCTCAAATGGGCCATCACTTGAGGGGTGGCAGTAGGAATGCTGAGGTTGGTGAGATCTGAAGAGGATCTTTGATACACGAGGCTGTGTGACTCAGGTCACTGAATAAGAACAGCCAGTAGGCCCTCAATTGAATTGGAAGAGAATTGAATTAGGCAGCATGAGGTCTGTCTGGCCATATCTCAGAGCAAATCTGATTTACCTATGTGTCCCATCAGCTGGGCCAGTAACAGGGAAGAAACACAGAGAGAAGCTTGTGTAAGAGGACACAGGGGGTATTTAATAAGAGCCCTCTCCCACAGGGATGGGCTGGGTCACTGAGGCTGGAGCACATTGCTTCATACATTCATAAAAGCTATGGTTAAGGCTAAGACTAGTCCTGTGTCTTGGTGTCATGCATGCTGAATCCAGACAGTGTCTGTGTTAAAGATTGTGCACAGAGGTTCATGTGCATACAGCTATATTTTTGTCCAGTGGTGCCATTAAAGGTAGATGAGTGAGTACTGGTTTATCAGACTCTGTTAACCATGTGTCCTCAGTGTGGTTCTGTGATTAAACATGGATTGAAATAGTCATGTAAAAAAGTTATGACACTCCATGGACACCTTTGTCTTAAAATATTTAGACATATGGATATGTATTCGAACTACATTGAGGGATGGAGATCATTTCTGATTTCTAACTGTTTTGAGATCATTTAAATCCCTTCCCAGACCTTCTTTCTGAAGGTCTCAGAGAGCTCTTTGGATCCCACTATGATGATAAAGTCTGAGGTTTAAAATAAGACAGCCTCCTCCAAAGTAATCTGCAAGGTCTAATCATTAGCAACTGATGCAACTGATTTAGTATGTGTGTATATATATATACACACACACACACACACACACACACTTACTACCCTAACAGTAAGTATGTTTTTTAATAAATAAATTGGTCCAAAAATAATTTTATATGTAAATAACAACATTAGATTTTTGTAATGTTAGTATTTACAAATAAAAGCAATTATTAAGATCAGTTGCATCAGCTGCTATTGATTAGACCTTGCAGATTACTTTGGCGATTTTTGGGTGAAGAGAACCCTTTACCCTTGAAAAGATGTGGGAAGAACCATTTCCAATGATAAGCTCAGGGGAACATGCCATGTGGCGTGAAGTAGGGGACATGCTGAGGTCTACTGCTGGAGGTGTGGGGGGTTCAGGCTTCTCCTGTGGTGCCATGGGCACACCTACAAGCAAACACATGTGAGTTGTCAGCACTTGAATAGTTTATATAAGTGGTCAATATTTGCACAACTTATGTACCATTTCATTGTATTACACTGATATGCTGAACTAATCTTTAGTGATTGTTTAGCCATCATTGTGTTAAATAAATGACCTAAATGAACTAGTCAAATCAATGACTTGAGAATTAAGACTTGAGAATAAATGTGTAATTATATATATATATATATATTATATAAGTCAGGTCTTAGAAATATTATGAAATAAGACAGCTTGTCAACAGTATACTGAAGCTCGGGTAAACAGTATATATTGGTGTCATAATTAATAATAAAAATAATACATTTTATTTATATAGTGCCTTTCCAACAGCTAAAGTGTAAGAAAGTGTAATGCATTACAATGAACAACCACATAAAATAGTATAACATTATCAAGATACAAATAACAGATTAAAGATGAAAGCAAGGAAGTGTGTATAAAACAAGAGGCATATAAAAAACATCATAGGCACATAAGGCACATTAGCAGCAGAATGCCTAAGAAGAAGAGATCTAAAAGAGACTGTCTGCTGCTAACTGATAGCACTGCTAAGTTAAAACATGCCTTATCCCAGCATGATACAGAAAAATGTATACATGCAAGACTCCTTATTAAAACTAGAACATTTTATATACAACAGCCCTGTTCTATCATCACTGCACTGGCTTCCAGTTAAACTTCATATTGATTTTAACATTTTTCTGCTGAAGTATGAAGCCCTACACACGTACCTGCAAGCCCTGATTTATGACGAAGCATATTGGTCACTTTGATCACAGCGGGCTGGCTTCCTTCTAGTTCCCAGAGTTCAAAAAGCTTCAGTGGGGGAATGACCCCCAACTGTGGATAATGTTCAGGACACAATCTTCTAGACTGCAGACTCACTCTTCTCGTTTTAGTTTCAATGTTTCCCTTTAGTTGCAGAGCCAGAGGTTCATGTATATATAAATTTTTGAAACTTTTTTGAATTTTGAAACTGAGACGCAGGTTCTGTCCTCCCACCACATATATGCTTTATGTATGTTAAACTAACTTGGGACTCTAGTGTGTACTGGAGATGTTCACAAGCCAACTCCAACAAACTTTCTTTCTGCTTTACTTAGAAAGACAATTGTGAAAATGTGCACATTTTTGGACCATCTTGGACAGATAAAACAAAGATTAACTTGTACCACAATTATGGGAACTGAAGAGTATGGCTAGGGGAATTTATCATCAGCTCATGCTTCTCTGATCTGATAAGATTTTTATGTTCATGGTGGTGCAATGCAAATAGCATAAAAGATGTTCTTGTGAATGTTGCTGAGTTTACCTGTATGAGGAGAGGCAGGAGAAGCTGGAACAATGATGGCTGTCCCATCATCAGCCATCTTCAGCTGCCCAGCTTTTTTAGCATGAACTGGAGATGGAATGAATGTGGGTGACCCACTGTCCCATCCATTTGGACGTCTGGGCAACTTTAGGTCCAGTGGCTCATCCAAGGAGAGCATGGCTGCAGCCCAAGGCCTCCAACCTGCAGGAACAGAAAAAGAACACTTATTTATATTGATTCAGATTCATCTCTTCCATTATAATTAACTCGAGGCACAAATATGACATGTGAATTTCTTTCACAGTGCAATTAAATTGCAAAATTCCTGCACTGCAGAAAAGTGAACTTTTTTCATTTAATGAATTTTTAAAAAATAAATACCAGAATTAGGTTTCTGAAAGAAATGTACTGCATGAACCAGAGGAACTCAAATTGTGGTAACTCTAAGTGTCACAGTAAAGAGAGTCAGATTTGTAAACCTTACAAGCATTCTCATGATTTAAAACACCTGTAGGTTTAGTAAAACTATGATTAAAAATCTTTGTAAATTCTCTCCATTCAAAAATGTTGTAACATGTATTTCATTTGCAAATTCATTAGTTCATCCTATATTTCTACCATGTAACTCATATTAACTGTATGAAACAACGTAAATGCATTGCACACATGTACTCTACAAACCATCCACAGAGTGAAATACACTCATATACACTAGTGAATACACACACTAGGTGTCAGTAAGCACACCTGTCTCGAGCAGTGGGCAAAACCTACAGATTTGTCCTTTGATGGCATGCCTAAATGCCTCTGTTGCCCTTAAAAAGTCCCCAATTATCATCACTGTTTTCGCTGAAGCCACAGATATCAGTTATTCTTACTGATCATTTTCATGTGACCACTTCTTTTTCCTTATTCTAAACACAAGCACATTTTAAAAGAAAGTGAAATCACTACATTTGCTTACATTTATATTGTAGATCAGGTGCTCCTTCTTGCTCCTGTCCTACTCTAGCCATGTCCAGGTTCTTCTCCCCCAAGGAGCAGTATCTCTACTCTGAGCCCCTCCTTGATATCAGAGCTGCCCATCTTATCACAAAGCGTGAGCCCAGTCACCCAATGAAGAACACTAATTTCAACCACTTTAATCATTTACAATCTTGTTCGTTTGGTCATTACCCAGAGTGCATGACCTTAGGCGAAGGAGGTCAGTAGTGCAGCTGCAGCACCCAACTTGATTCCATGATTCCTTCTCCAAACATGACCCTTCGGTAAGTACACAACCCTTAATTGGAGGGGACATGCCATCCTTTTTGGGGATACAACCATGGCCTCAGACTTAAAGGTGCTGACCCTGATACCAACCGCTTCACACTCAACAGCAGTCTATGAAGGCCTCTGTACATATAAGCCAGCAGAACTACTGGCTACTATGAACTGCTGTTAGGAGCATAAGTCACATTGAGGCAACATTCTAATCTACTGGAACAAACTCCAACTGTGTGGCCACTACCCAGTGACCTGTAAGTATCCCCACACATTCCTGCCACTTTTTACCTTAAAAAACCCCAGAATAAGAGACAGATCATCTGCTCCACATTCCACAATCTGACCAAAGGCCATTGCACCATTACTCTGAACCTTGTGGGTGGTGGGTTTTCATGGTGGGCTGAACCCATCCAGAGTATGTGGACCGCCTGGCAAGCAGGTGCTTGTCTGCTAACACTACCTCCAGGCCTGGCTCCTAGGGTAGGTCATGTTTACTTGCTTCCAGTCAGGCAGTTTGCCTCAGGAGACCCTATGAAGAGTGTGCAGCTTCTGAAAATCTAGCTATGGAGATCTCACATGCCTTTCCACCATGATCAGGCCCTATCCAGAAAAGATAATTTCACTGTGCAACAAAGATCAAATGAAATCAAATTATTGTAAAATCAGCCCACAACGTATAATCATTTCCATCCCATTATTATCACATCACACACCACAGTTAACATATTTTTAAATACAGATACTAATTTAATTTCACTCAAGCAGCATAAAATATAAATACAGTTCAAATACTTCAGTGCTCTTAAGTGCTCTTTCTCTGAACTGTGATCTGGAGGCAAAATTAATCCATCCGAGCAACTCCAGTTCCATTTCCCACTGGTTAGTGTGCTTTATGTGACTTTTTCATGGGCAGTAATTAATAATAGTAATTAGCAATAGTGTGTCTATTTGGATCAAGTGTGATTCATATATATATCAAGACATCTGCTACCAGCTTACAGAGACAGAGACAATTAAACAATTAAGATCCTTCTCATCAAACGGTGAAACAGATGGTGTGGACAGATTAGTATTTATGGATTGATCATGTGACTTATTCCATAGACCTGTAACTTACATACTTTGAATTCTGAACATGATAATGTGGTCAAATAAAAAAAATCTACTGACCCTTTGCAGTTACACAGAGGAGCCTTTTGCAGAGATGTCCAACAGAGATCGCGAGTCCAAAGGTTGGGATCAAACCCTCAACCTGCTTTGCTTGTTTGCTATAGCGTAGTTTGCTATGCTTTGTTATAGCACTACCATCAGGCTCAGGCAGGGGAGGTGCTATTATCTGTTGAACAAATTTCATGTCTGTATGACTTATGGTTGAGCCTGTGTAAACCGGGGGGAAAAGAACAAGAAAAACCCTAAAAAACAGAATAGGGATCCTGCACCTCCAGTGCTTTGACCACTAACAATTCAAATAAAATGCAGTGCATGATCTTTTTACTGTGTAAGCAGTTCAGTAATTCTAACAGGATTTGTTGCATTGATCAAAGAAAGAGGCCCAGAACTTAAAGACGTGCCTAAAATGATAATAAAAATCTTGCAGGTAATATTGTCCACATTTACATTCTACAAGCCTCTTCCATGTGAATACATTATGCTATAAAACAAAACAAAACAAGAAAACTAAATCCCACACATTCACACGTGGTTAAAATCACAGTTATCCATAAGCTCTCTCCACCCTAATGACCTTTGCTTGCATGCTACTATGAAAGAATGTCTGCAATCCAATCCAGATGGCCACTCTGACCCACCCCCAGACTACTGCCCCCAAGACACAACCTTTCAGAACCCACAGCCAATTTTAAGATGCACTTTGTCTTTCCCTCTCATGTCAGTATTTCTGTTTTTCATGCATGTATATGCACATATGGTTCCTTATCTATTGCTTTATATGCTGCTAAAACAAACAACTAGATAGTTACTGAGAGGTTATCCAACAAGACTGTGTGGTTCTATCGACAGTTTTTGCTCAATAACTTTTCAGGCTACAACTCTCTTCACAATGATCAAAATGTGGGTGAATATATACAAACACAAACATACAAAGAGTACACACAGCAAAGTACCTCTGAAGTACTTTTGCTTTTCTTGCTTTTGCAAGTTGGACCTTTTGCACTCATTTTTCCAAAGATCTGTACCCAGGATTTTCACATAGCACTAGTAATTCAAAATGCCCACATACTACACCTGAAATATTGAATTATAGATTCATGAATTCCATGAATATTATTTCCCGCTTTCTCCTCACACATACACATGAAAGTATTAACAGCAATTCACCTTTTCCACATATTGTTGCAGCCATATTCCAAAATGGATTAAATTCATTTTTCCCCACAAAATTCTAGACAAATACTCCACAATAACAAAGTGAGAAAAGTTAGTTTGAAATCTTTGCAAATTTATAAAATTAAAACACAAAAATATAACATGTACATAATTATTCACAGTAGTTTACATCCTTCAGATATTTATAAAGCTTGATATAAGAAACTGTTAAATTCAGTTCATTGGACATGATTTGGACACACCTGTTCAAATAGGTAGACACTGCATGTCAGGTCACAAAACAAGTCTAGACACAGATCTGGGGAATTGTACAGAAAATGAACACAGTGGCCTCCATCATCTGTAAATGGAAGAAGATGGAACCACCAGGGCTCTTCATAGTGTTGACCATCCAGCCAACCTTAGTGATCATGGTATAAGGGCCTTGGTCAGAGAGGTGACCAAGAACCCAATGGTCACTCTAACAGAGCTCCAACGTTGCTCTGTGGAGAGATGAGAACCTTCCAGAAAGACAACCATTTCTTCAGCACTCTACCAATCTGGCCTGTAGGATTTAGTGGCCAAACAGAACCACTTCTCAGTTAAAGGCACATGACAGCCCATCTACAGTTTGCCAAAAGACACCTAAAGGTCTCTCAGACCATGAGAAACAAAAAGATTGAATCCTAAGCATCGTCTCTGGAGGAAACCAGGCACTGTTCATCACCTTGCCAATACCATTCCTACAGTGAAGTAGCATCATGCTGTGGGGATGTTGTTCTGCAGCAGGAACATGGAGGTTAGTTAAGGTCGAGGAAAAGATGACGGCAGTGACATACAGAGACATCCTTGATGATCACCTGCTCCAGAGCTCACAGCCACAAAAACAAAGCAGTAGCTTCGGGAAAACTCTGAGAATATCCTTGAGTGGTCCAGCCAGACTTGAACCCGATGGAACATCTCTGGAGATATCTAAAAAAGCCTGTGCATGGATGCTCCCAAAACAGATGTGCCAAGCTTGTAGCATCTTACTCAAAAAGAGCTGAGGTTGTAACTGCTGCCAAAGGTGCTTCAACAAAATATTGACCAAATTCTGTGAATACTTACGTACATATTTTATTTCTGTGTTTTATTTTTAATACATTTTAAAAGATTTCAAACAAACTTCTCACTTTGCCGTTATGGGGTATTATGTGGTATTTGAGGGAAAATATCAATTTAATCATTTTTAAAATAAGGCTGTAACATAAAATGTGCAAAAAGTAAAGTGCCGGAATCTGTTGATTACTTTGGATTTCGCCAGAATACTTGCACTGGATGCACATTTAAATACACACAACAGTCAGCCACCCAAGAAGTGACCCAGAATACAGTCCCCAGCACAGCATAATTAATCACAAACAGACACATTTAGAAATATATTGTAACTGTGTCTTACAATTAATTACTTGTGAAATAGAAACTTGTGGAACAGTATGGCAAAACACAGAGTACCTTGTGAGGTGGGTTTCTGATTGAATGAAATGCACTATATGTCCAAATGTTTGTGGACACCTTTTCAGCATTCAGCTACTTTAAGTTGCACCTATATCTGGCACAGATGTGCAAATCCAGACATCTGTCTAGTCTGTCATGCCTAATGCAAGCCTTGGGCCAGATGAGCTGGGGCATGAAGCAGGGTGGTGCTCATCAAAAATCCTGACCTCACTAATCCATTTTTGCTGAATCCAATCAAATCTTCAGAGCAATGTTCCACATTTTTGTAGAATACCTTTGCTGAACAGAAAGTCCTTGATTTCAGATGAATTAGTGACTGAGCAGGTGTCCCAGTACTTGTGGACATATTGTGTATCCATAGTAATGTTGACAAGTTTTGCTTATCAACAAAGGTGTTGATATCTCTAATTTTATTTTTACATAGTAAATTCCATACTGTTTGGTTCCCTGAAATCCGTACAAACTAGTGTTAAGGACATTCTGTTTATTGTATCTTATGAGAGCCACTTTTCTGCCATATAGAGCTGTTTGAGCACTTTTATGTCCATTTCAGAAGTTGTAGCCATTTCTGGATACTTTTCCAACAGTAACTCTTCACTGGCTGTGTTTGTTTTGCAGCATCCCAAACCACAAGCATAGAAACCATTTTTTATACTCTAATGTCTGGAAATTGTAAAACAAATTCCTCTTCAAGTTCTTCAAGTTTGTGAATGTGTAATAAAGATTTGGAGAAATATTTTGTGCATGTGAAAAATTTTTGTGCAACAAAAAATGTATTTTGTGTTTTTGTAATAAAATGTTTTGCAGGCATATTTTTGAAACATTTCAACCTGCACAGAGAGTAGTGAGTACCAGTTTATCATTGCAGAGGAAGTTGAGAGAAAGTTCACCATTGCATCAGCCATTGCTTCTAAACATGACAAGAACCTGCATTATGTCCATAAAGTCACAGTTATTCACAGTTATACAGTCAACTTCATTATTATTGTTCAGTACAAGTACAAACAAATGCAGTTCGCATCTACCCAGAAGTGCAAATAGTGGCAAAATTGCAAACATTAAACAGTGCAAAAGTGTGAGTTTGGTCAGGAAGTCTGAGATCCAACTACATGTGGGGGTGCTTATTCCCAGGCTGCTGAGCTTTGTGACCAGCATGGTGGGGGAGACAGTATTAAAGGCAAAACTGAAATTGATAAACAACATCCAAACAAAGGTGTTCCTATTGTTCAGGTATGTGAGGGCAGAGTGAAAAGCTGTGGAAATGCCATCCTGTGTCGATCTGTTTGAGTGGTATGCAAACCGCTGGGGCTCCAGCGATGGTGGGAGCACCACTTTCATATGATTGAGAACCTCAAAGCACTTCATGAGGGTGTGCGTGGGGCAGGGCAGAAGTACACATGCTGCAGGAGAAACGTTTATGCTTATGGCACCAGTACAAAGGTTGTTGTTTTCCAGCATGTGGGACCAGTGACAGAATTAAAAATCAGTGAAGACCTCGGCTACCTGTCCACTGAGGACACATCTAGGAACACTGTCTGAGTGGATGCACTTGGATGCATTTATGTTGCTCAGTGCTGACCACATATCCACCATGGAAAGTGTGATAGGACTGCTGTTGTGAGGGACTTCAACATTCACTGATTTCCAACATTTTAAGCAACACTAGTGTATTATTTTAGACTGAAAAAGAAAGCAGTGCCTTGCAAAAATATGGGAACCCAAGCAAATTTGAGTGCTCTGATAACTTCAACTGAGGTCTCAGACCTTAAATAGCTAATTTAAAAACTTCATAAATACCCCAAATCCTCTAACCTTGTCCCAAAAACAGCAGTCATGGGTACTTCAAGGCAGCTGCCTAGTGCTCTGAAAATGAAAAACAGTTGAAGCCCACAAAGCAAGAGAAGGTAGCAAAGGGTTTTCAGGTTGCCATATTCTTAGTATGAATATAATTAAACAATGACAGTTAACAGGAACAGTGGAGGTCAAGATAAGGTCTGGAATACCAAGAACGTTTTCAGAGACTGCTGCTCATAGGATTGCTAGAAGGGAGAATCAGAAACCCTATTTGACTGAAAAAGTAATTTAGGAACATTTAGCAGACTCTGGTACATTGTTCTACTGTCCAGCGACACCTGCACAGATATGGCCTTCAAGGAAGAGTCATCAGAAGAAAACATATCCTGCATCCTTAGCACAAAATTCTGAGGTTTTCAAAAGAACATCTAAACAAGCATGATGCATTTTGGAAAGTCCTGTCGACCAATGTAGTTAAAAAAACATTTGGCCGCAATGAGCAAAGGTATGTTTAAAGGGCATACAAAAGAACACCTCTCCCTCTCCAACCATTAATAATTATGAGGTAAACTATTACGACATCCCATGAAATCCACAGTCTCTTTAGCTATACTTAAACATACTGAAATGTGAAAAAAATCTTCATTTCTTCTTCATACACATTAAATCATCTTCATGCCAGCTCTTTGTCCAGTACCTGGAGGAAACCCACGTGAACAACATGCAAACTCCACACAGAAACGTCCCAGGTCGCCCCACCCGGGAATCTAACCCAGGTCCTTCTTGCTGTGAGACAACAGCGCTATCCACTGCACCACCGTGCTGTCCATTGTTGTTATGTACAAAATATAAAAGTTGAAATTACAAAATTGATTTTCCATATCTACATTACTTAAGAAAGGAGCAGCCAAACATTGTGATGAACATGACACACTGATGTTTACATGATGACGTTGCAGATCATTCCAATTAAAATGATCTAACCACCTGTGGTTCTATTAGCCTATATCACATGATTACTGTTAACTGCTTAACTCAAAAAAATAAAAAATAAAAAGGTGAACAACATGAAGAAAGGATAAAGACAAACCCCCTGGTGATCAAGCCAAAGGGCGACAGTGACAAGGAAAAAATCCCTCAGACCTGGAGGAAGAAACCTTGGGAGGAACCAGGCTCACAAGGGGAGACCCATCCTCCTCTGGTCAAACTACTTATACACAGTTAACTATGCTGTGGAACAAAATGCAGCTCCAATTTTTACACCTTAACCAATCAGCATGGTGCTCACTTAAAAGCCAAACGTGAGGCAGAAGATATGTTCCCTTTAACTTCAGTCAACATAGAGAAGCCAAGGTGACCTCTGGGAGGTATGTGGGTTAATCACACGTATTACAGTTGACATGGCAGTGAAGGTGGAATGGAAAAATTAGTACAACTTGGAGAGCTAGTTATGCCACGAATTTTCAGCTAGAAAAGCTAGATAGCTTACCATTTCTCAGGTCCAGACAGTATAAATAAACCCCCAAAATAAATAAATAAAGATCTTACCTGGATGAGGCAAAAAAAAAACAAAAAACAAAAAAAAAAAGAAAACGATGTCGCTTACAAAATATACAGAAGTACATTATTTTAAATGAACTAACCTGTTCAAATAAGAGAATTAAAAAAGCCAAAATATAATGGACCAGGTAACCTTTCCAATAATGTTGAAAACTAAATGTAGACTATCAATAATAGTTCAGTATTCATTTAAATAACTGTTCCCTTACTGCCATATTGTATGCGCATGCAGAACACCAGACAGACATAGCCCCAGATGACATTGAGTGTATGGGGTATATTCTGAAACAAACCAGAACAGAGCTCATTGAGCTTCAGACTAAAGCATAGAACACAGTTTAGCAAAGAGTTTTTTCTGAAGAAGTCAAATATTTTCACTGAGCTCATTTTTCTTTGTGTGCCTTATCAACTTATGAGCATTGCTGTGGTTGGGACTAAATCTTTGTCTGAAAGGCTTGAGTTACAGGCTTAATGTATCTGACTCTACTGTCCCTAAAGATAAATTGTATAATTCATGAGATTAGAGCATTTAATTGAGCATTTAATTGAGTATTTAATTGAGGAACCAGAGTGAGATGTACTTAATGCTACCGTGTCAATGGCACCAATGGCTTTCAGACAAGCATTTGGATAAAGAGTTTCTGTGATTGAGGACTGTTTTGAATTACACCAATCAACCATAACATAATGACCACATCTTTGTCACTGTCCATTTCATCAGCTCCACTTTCCATATAGGAGAACTATAAGGATTTCTATAATTACAGACTATATTCGATCTGTTTTGCTGCATACGTTTTTGTCCTCCTTTCACCCTGTTCTTTTACGGTCAAGATCCACAGGACCAACACAGAGTCTGTATTATAGGGTGGTGGGTCTCAGCACTGCAATGAGTACAGTGTAATTGTGTTGCACTGATACAAGTGGATCAGACACAGGAGTGTTTAAACACTGTGTCCACTAACTGTCCACTCTATTAGACACAGACAGAAACTTTCTGGTTGGTAGGCTATTCTTTGTCCAGCAGTGACACTGAAGGACTTAAACACCCCTGCAACACTGCTGTGTCTGATCCACTCATACCAGGACAACTCAGACTAACACATCACCACATCAGTGTCACTGCAGTGCTGAGAATGAGCCACCACCCACATAATATATGCTTAGTGATTTTTATATATAGCATAGGGCTAAATTAAAACAAAGGTACTGAGTCCTGAGAAGATTTGAATGTGGAAATTACAGAGAATAAATTCAGTTGGATGAAGGACAGTTCATTTAGCCATTCTGAATTCCAAATCAGTATAAGCACAGGAAGATATAAATACAAAAACCACCTTAATCCACAGTACATTTAATTGAATATAGCCCTATATTTTGACTTGTGAATTTTAATCTTTTAATATTTACATTTGTACACTTTCAGTTCTTGTAAATAATAAAAAAACACACCAATACATTTGTTGTTAATTTTAATCTCAATACACATCTGAGATATTCATTTTACAAGCCAACATTACTTTAAATGTAGAGGTGACAAATAAATTCTCAAGTTCTCAAAGAATCAGATTATGTTACATTATTACAAAGTTCCATTTCTGGCAAAATTATTTCAATAAAAATGTAAAGTGCCAAACCACAATAATGTGAAGCTGTATCTGGACTTCTGGACAAAGTAGTAAACATGGCTCCTGTTCAGGGTAACATTATATCCATCACTGATGAGATTCATTGTGTCTAGCACACAGGAGCATATTGATCTTGGATTTCATACAGCGTGGGCACTAAAATAGAACCACAAACAATAGACAAAAGGTACATTTTGTCAACATTTTGACTGCAATCACTGTCACCTATATAAAGGCAAGAGTTTATTATCTAACATTTTAATCAAGCATGCAGTGATCATTAGAGGTGTTGCCAAAGCACCCTGTCAACTGAGTTTATGTGGACATTGTCATCCTACCTGTTATCACATAAATGAGCAGGTAGAAATGTTCCACAACATTCCCAATGAAGACTCCACTTTTGGTAGTCAAAGCAGTAAAAACTTTCTATTGACTGTATAAGAAATCAGTAAATTAATCATGAAAAAGAATGCATGCCACTATCTCAAATGCATCCTGTATGAAATTTGAATGTGTATGTTAACCATCACGTAACATGTTTATAATGAACATTAACTTTATCTCACAAATCCCTGTTCCACCACACTCACACGTGACTATCCCATCAGAAGAGGCTCCCATGTATACCTGGGATTCAGCCATAGTTCATTTTCTGTGCAGGAAGTGATCATTCTCCAGACACATTATCTTCTCATACTTGCTTCTGCTCATGTCTGCATCCATGTCTGTGTATGGAAACAATGTACAAAAATATGTGAAACTAATTTAATATTTAGTGTTGAATTTTCAAATTTGAATGGTTCAGTACTGTAGGCAACAATATTAAAGTTTAAATACTGGCCATTATTTTTATCCTGTGCTTTTCCCTAACCCTGCCTAACCAATGCTACTCAAACTCAAAACCTTCCCCGTCTACTAATTAAAAACCTAAATACCATGTTTAGACTGCTGAATCCACGTGGCTCTGGGTCACATTAGCATATGGCTTTAATTAAGCACTTGGATGGTTTATAAGAATTTGACTAGAACTTAGAGCCAGTTATGAATCCAGCTCTATGTTGATATGAAATACTTTTGGAACCCTAGCATCAAGTACAACTGTAAAAAAAAGTAGCAACCTAAAATATGACCACAAACCTAACAAGTAAATAAAATAATTCTGGGATGCACCACAACAGTGTGGATAGATTTAATTAATTACAATGTAAAACAAACATGTTTTCTGCACTGATACATGTAATTAACCCACCTTCATCCTAGAAGTGTCACCTCAGCTCCTCCATGTTGACTGAAGTAAAAGAAAATGCATTTTTTGTCCCCTGATTGTTAATCAGTAAGCACCATGCTGATTGCTTAGTGGGTGGACAGTGTGCTGATTTGCAGATCGGCTATCGTACAAAAAAAATAAAAAAATAAAACAGTAGCTTCGGTGTTTCACTTGAAAGCAGATCTTTGTGTCTGTATCTCAGACTTGTGAAACCTCATTGTTGGAAATTTGCATACAAAATATTTATTACACAAACAAGATAATTCTACATCAACTAAATATTTTTACACATGTACAAATTATATCTGGGTGCACAAAACTTATTTACACATGCACAAAATATATCAATAGATGCACATCTTTATTACACATTTACATACTTGACGATGAATTAATTTTTGACCTTAATTTGATTCCAGAGATTTCGTATTCCAAAACACAAGAGAGCCTTGCCAACCAAAAGTTCAAAATCCAAGATGGCAGCAGTGCACATCAACAGAAGCCAGGGTGTAACATCCTTCTCTGCTCCAACCTCTGACTTGTGAGATAAATAAATGCAGCCTAAATCTTTTCCTAAAACATGTTTCCCCAAAAATATTTTTCACTGGCAACATTCCCAGTATCAAAAAACCAACAAACCATACTAGTTAACAAGAAGAAAAAAAAGTCAGCATTTATTAATTACTTCCAATCATTTATGGATTGATAGTCTACACAGACAATTTTCGGTGTCTTTTTTATTGTAAAATGATCATCTGAATGAGCCAATCAACAAGAGTGTTAACATTTGGCACAAGTTGCCTCCCACTGCTACGTAAAGAAATCCTCTATTTGTCATGAGTTACAATTGCAGCAGTTTTAAACAATTTGGAACCGCAAAAGAGCAATTTATCATCATAAAATGTTTTTTGATTGACAACTAACTAAAACTAATTTTGTTTTCACAAAAAGCTACAAGGAGTAACATCAACTTGTCAGTCAGATTTTGCCACAGGCAGATAAGCTAAACCGACTGTCTGCAAGGTCCCTTAAGGCATCACTTAAAACTTATGTCACTTAATTCAAAAGCATTCACTGTGAATGAAATACCTGACAAATACCTAGCACTAAATGAAGCTACTCCTGAAGGTTACAATTTTGTATACACACTTTTTTGTTTATCTGGCAGAGTAGGTGGGCTAAGTGTAATCTACCAAAGTATTTTTTGATATTAATAATTAAGTCTTAATAAATAACACTTCTTTTGTGATTTTTTCCATTAACATAACCAACAAACATGAATGTGCTTTCATTATTTCATATTCAGGGCCCTATTCAAAAATGTAAAAAAAAAAAATGATTACTTCACAGCAAATGTAGCAGTGTGTACAAATAAAGTAATAATTGTAGGAGATAAAAGGAACAATATTGAAATCCTAGAATACTCTTTCCTTTAATTTCTAAACATACAAAAGATCAGACAGGTACTGCACATCAGATTCAATCTAATTTCATCAGTATTATTTTTATGGCCTTTTTATATTATTAAATAGAAAACATTAGACAAAAAAAAACAAAACAAAAAAAAAACACAATCAGCCCACAACATGTATGTCCTATGATGTGGCTGATATAGTACATATATTCAGTAGTTACAGAAGAAAAGCTGAAAACTTTTTATCCACTTACAAAGGAAGAACAAGAGAATATTATTTTCTCTGCAAGTTCTACAGCATACATGCATATCCATCAATTATCCACTAATTTATTGCTGTTGAGCTGTAGTCCAACAATTTTGTTCATACTTGAATAAGTATCACATATATAAAAATCCAATCTGGATTCAGAACTCATCACAGCACTAAGACAGCTCTAGCTATGATAACAAATTATCTACTTGCCTCTGTATCAAAAGCTGCCCTTAAGTTGAGCACTACCAGCAAAGATATGCAGCCTTGATCAATGTATAAGATTCTTCTCCTGCAAAAATTAGAAAACATGGTTAGGATCTTCCATTCCCAGTGTTATGCAGATGGTACCCAAATGTACATATCAGCTCACCTATGTTGAAAAACCCATGTTGCATGATGTTGTATAACATCCTCCTAATAAACTGTGTCAAAATATTTGGGTCCAAAATCTGAAAGAATTGGGATTTTTTTTTTTTGTCCAAATAACAAAGAATTGTTTAGACCTAATGTTAAATCTGCCTAACTTCTCTGGTGCAGTAACTAAAAATCCTGGCACTATTTTATAGCACTTTTTTATAAGAAAGATGTTGTCACAAAGCAGCTTTACCGAAATCTGGGTGCAAGCCTCTTGAGTACGCCAGCAGGCAACATACAAGGGTTGGTCATTTTAATATGGGAGGATTCATGGATAAATTGGAGCAGCCTGGTGGCCAATCTTCATTAATTTCACATTGCACCAGTAAGAGCAGAGTGTGAAGGTTCAATTAGCAGGTAAGTTTTGCTCAAAATATTGCAATGCACACAACATTATGGGGGACATACCAGAGCTCAAAAGAGGACAAATTGTTGGAGCACGTCTTGCTGGCGCATCTGTGACCAAGACAGCAAGTCTTTGTGATGAATCAAGAGCTACGGTATCCAGGGTAATGTCACCAAACCACCAAGAAGGACCAACCACATTAACTGTGGACGCAAGAGGAAGCTGTCTGAAAGGGACATTCGGGTGCTAACCTGGATTGTATCCAACAAATGTCATTCCAAAATGAAATGATGCTGTATTGGCCTAGTACACCATACTAATAAATTATTGTGGTCTAAAACCATCAATGCATGTATAACACACACACACACACACACACACACACACACACACACACACACACACACACACACACACACACACACAGTGTGATGGATGGGAGCATGGGCAAATGCTCCAAGGATGAAATTGCAAAGGGTGAATAGGTAGTTACTTTCCCAGCCCTCCATGTAGAGAATACACAAAAGTACACTCCACTCATCACATTCCAGTATAACAGCATCAATGTAAAGCATACAGGCTACTACCCAGAGCTAACCACCATGTGTGTGTTCTCCCTCTCTGCATACATTCTAGTATGCATGTGCCCAACCAAAGGCACTTAGAGACCATTACAACATGCACACGCATACACAGTAGGATTATATAAAAGTATTATTGAAGGTGGGATGTTGGATGATCACCATCCCCACCTCATCCTGATGGGTGGGTGGGTGGATGGATGCACGCACAGACAGACAGCCCCAGGGGAAATTGAGGCATCCAGTATCTTAATAAAATAAAATGCAACAGTAAAATACAATACATAAATGCATATATACCAACTAGATAGGGAGGAAAACTATATAAAGTATAAACTATAAAACAAAAAACACAAAGTACAATAATCAGTAAATTTGCTCCTGTGCTGAAATCTGCAACTGGATGATCCTCAGTGCAAAGAAGGATAGATGCAAATACATAATGAGAAGTGACATGATGTGGGAAGTAGCTCAACCTAAAATATTTGAAAAATTAATATACATATACACAGATACAAGTATACATTGAGAGCAATACACATACATATATATATGTAATAATGAATAATGACTGGATAATCAGGTATTAAGATTAATTCAGTTCACAGTGGCCTTTCTGCCACAAAGTTAAAAAGTCTGATGGCTGCAGTAGTTTGAGATGTTGAAGAGTGCCACTGCTCCATAGATCAATACCCCTCAAACCCATAACAGATACTGGTACAAATAAGTTAATGTTTATCTGTCAGAGTCCTATTCCACTGGAATTACTCCTCTATAGGGGAGAGACAAATTGTACACGCATGCATGCACATGTGCATTTGTACATCTGTGTCCACAAACATTTGGACATACAATGTACCACTTGGTCACCTTCGATTGCTGTCACACACACACACACACACAAAATTCTGATGTGCATTGCAACGTTTGAGACAGATCGGCCATCTGAAGGCTCTATAGTGCCCAATTTGCTACTTTACACTTGGAAATACACATAACATTTTCAAACCTAAACATAAGTCACAGCAACACAAACACTTTACACATATATTTAATGACTCTCTCATATTAAAGTTTGAGCCAGATTGGAAATCAGGAGTCTCTACAGCACACAATTAGCTACTTTTCTTTCAACCACCAGCCTTGCATTTTCAAAACTAAACGGAAAGTCATAGATCATATCAGCAGATAGAATTATGTAATGAAATTGCAATGCTGATTGCCAAATTTGAAGCAGCTCTCCAATGAGGGAAGGCTGTACAATGCACAATTATGCTTTTCATGTAGTCTCAGGCCTTGCTAGCTCACTAGACAGAAGTCAGGAAACTTTGGTCATGGCAACACAAAAAAGTGACAGACATACATATAATAACAGTGTGACATAGACTGCCAAGCTTGAACCAGATCAGCCATCGGGAGACTCTACAGCTAACAATTACCATGATGATCACCGGGTTTCTGTTTTTGAAGCCACATGGTCAGAATACTGAAATTTACAGACATATCTAATGACAGCATGGTCTTTACTGTGAAGTTTGAGACAGATCGACCAATGGCAGGCTCTGCAGTGTGCAATAACAAGTTATACATTCACAGGCCTTCTGTTTTCAAACCTAAATGGACAGAAGCCAGGAAACTTAGGACACATCAACAAATATGTATAGATATACATATAATGATGATCTGATGCAAACTGCCACGTTTGAGGCGGATCGGCCATTGGCAGGCTGTACAGCGTACAATTACATAATGAGAGGCCTAGCATTTTGAAACTTTCATGCAATTACACAGCTTGCACAATGGGAATGATTCTGCCACATTCTGGATGTTTAGGCCTCATTGGCCATATTGTTCTTGGACCACTACTTGCTGTTATATTTATTAGTCTTGTTAAGGAGTTACACTGTGACATTTGGCTTGCTCGTTGGGGATACTTTTTCTCATTTTAGATTTTTGTAAATCTGCATTATCACTTGTAAAAAGTGCTACACAACATTTTTTGAGTATATGTGTAAAAATGGTTGTAGATAACCAACAACCAACCAAGTTGGCCAGCGTGGTTCTATAGATTCTATAGCTGGCTATAGAGGACATCAACCATCATAGCAGCAGTACAAAAGAAATGTGATTGGGACCAACACCTGGGTTTTTGTTTTCTGACTTCTTAAAAACAATAAATAAATAAATTATTAATTAATAGTAATATTTACTATTTGTTGTTGATCTGTCAGTCCAAATAGGAGTTTCCTTACATAGTATAAGTGGCTTATAGGTTCCATGTGCAAGCCATTACTGCTCTATGCCTAAGGACATATGTATAATTTCTTCCCTTGTTTAATTAGTGCTCATTTGAATCCTTAACAGCTCCCTGGCGCACACTATGCCTAAGATCATTTAGGAAAGTAACAATTCAGTGCAACCTTCTTAAGCAACCTTCTCTTAGATGATGATGATCATCACTCTTCAAGAGGTCATTATTGTTGTGAATGGAATAGAAAAACATCAGTTAGTGACAGCTATAAAATCTCCCTTTAAAACGATTGTAAACTTGTCTTCTAGCATTTTATTATGTCCACTATCTTTTTGACTGGAAAAGTCAGGCTGATGTAGCCTGTTTATTTACCTCAGGATACCTCTCCAGTGACTAAGAGACTTGTGATGGCCTCCTCAGGACACACAGACTAGTGTTCTGTGTGGCAAGCACACTTGAAGAGAGCACTTGCTCTGCCCAGCATAGCAGGGTAGCGGGTGCATGTGAAGTTTGTGGAGAGAATGTCGCTGTGTCCCATGTGGACTTCCTCACAGTGCCATCGGGTCGGTACGTCTTTGAAAGGCCACATTGTCCTTTCAGCACCCCCCTTGGGCCCCTCTTTCACTCTTTTCCCCTGCAGGGTAAACATACACCACAGCAGCTGGACGAAAAATCTCTGGGTGGGCAAGCATTGAGTGGTGTGCAGGGGACTAAAGGGGAAGTTGCAATGAAACATCTATGCCTCTCAAGTGACACAAGCACTGACATAAAACTACTTAACTACTACATAAACTACTAACTGCCAACACTGTTGTGCAAGTCATCTCTTTATACAAATAAAAGTAAGAAAATCTTCACAAGCAGGAAGTGGAGTCAACTTCAGATCTGTAATTCAGGTCTAATTCTGACGTAACAAATTTATGTTACATTTCATACTTCAGCATTATACCACACACAGACAGATGAAGCATAGTTTAGAGTAAAATACGCTCTACTGCTGGGGGGTATGGTGCACCGAAAATCATTTTAGTGAAGGACTTTGTTTAACATAAGATTCCTAGGGGAAGGTCTGAGCCCACTGCATGTGCAAGTGTGCATGTCTGTATGTGTTGTTTGTGCAGAACTGCCCTAGCTGGTAAATGTAACCTGACTATTCCTAGGGGAAAGAGGAGTGGGGCATCACCAGCATCACAGTTTTGGTCAAAGGACACATTAGACATATAACAGTTGAAAAGTTATAAGAGGGTGTCTAGTCAGGTATTCATCAGTCATACATTCTCCAAAAGTTTCAGGAATATCGCTGTGCCCAGTGCCCAGACCTGTCTTTCTTGGAGGAGGTTAAGTGCACTGACTGGCTTTGCTGTGGATTTATTTTACATGTCCACGTTGTGCTACTTTTGTTCTTTGTGCTGCTCTCACAATGATCACTCTATTTATGTCTCTCTCTCTCTCTTACATTCTGTCTCCTCCACCTGAACTCCCCTAAGGCAGACTGACCCCACCTCCATTGACAAATACACAAGCCCACCCCAACCGCACACTACATCCACCCCTCCTCCCTTAACACACAGTCCTAAAGCTGAGAGATTTTTTCCTGCGGTCCTCTGCCTCAACCAGCCACCTTCTCAGACAGGAAACCTCAGTTTCCACTCTGCCTTCACAGGGCCCCTCTCACTCTGCCCCTCCCTTTTTCCCTCCATCCTCCCTCCTTAACACTATACATAGGGATAGCATAAGTCAATGCTTTATTTGTTTAATAAAGAACTGTAATCAATGATTTTATAATAATGCATAAAGAAAATGTTCTACTTTCTTCATGTTCTCCCTATCTGTGAAATGTTTGACTGTTTGTTTATTATATGGGGTACTAGGTGATCAAAACAAAGAAGGGAGGGAAGAGATTGTAAAATAAAGAGGCAGAGGAGAGTGTGCCAATTCAGGTCAATTGTCAATAGTTCCAGTGCAACCATGGCCAGTCAACTGCCCAAGCAAGAGCTGTGTGAAGCCAAATGGCAAAAGGGAGGGGGAAAGGGTGAAAAAATGGTGGAAAGCCGAGAGAGGGCGGGAAAGAGAAGAGGTGGGGAGGGCTACTGCAACAGGAAGCCTCTTAGCAAGCTACAAATGGGCCCCAGCCAGAAGTCTCAGACAGTAAGGAATTCCTTCCAGAAAGTAGGGATAGTAGAGAGGCAGAGAGAGAGAGAGAGAGTATACACATCTGAGAGAGAGAGAGAGAGAGAGAGAGAGAGAGAGAGAACAAGGGGAGCAGCAGTTGTGATTTCATACTAGAAAATATAGCACTACCTGGGCTAATGGTCTGAGACTAAAGTTAGAGACACAGCTACAGTGGCAGTAACAACACATGATTAGCTACAGGAAAATACAGTTTTATACATTCTATCGCCAGGTTACTTTTTCTTGGCATCACATGCATGGTAATGGTATCCCTTTGATAACAGACACAGACATTTTCACACTCATAGCTGGTCAGGCTCCCAGCAAGCAGAGCCAAGATTATGAAATACAGCATGACCTGACTTGACTCAGGGGAAAGAGGCTGGAGGGTGGAGGCTGGTAGTTAGGGGAAGGGCAGAGAGGCTGAAGCTGCCAGACTATTCAACAGCACCATCACTGAACTGATGTGATAAGAGATGGTTAGGTCAACCACTTATACTATTTATTTATCTAGAACTCGGATATGAGAGCCACATTAAACTACTGAAACACATACTGTACTCATGCAAAGTCATTTGATACAGTTTCTGTTAAAACGCCTTACATTCACAGTCAGAATTTAAATATTTACAGCTGTTTTTTTATCTTCTTCAAACTGAAATGCTTTATCTGAGCCGATATTTAAATTGTGCATGGGTAAATGACCTCATTTACCTCAAAATATGATCAACAAAAAGCTCAAAAATATGAACATATTTCCAATAGAATTGTCTGTACTTAATTATTCCATTTATCAACCCATAAGTTAGTCAAACAGTAACATGATGTATAAAGTCATATTTAACACATAAAACATAAATTAATCTGCAGATAAGTATTATCACTAATAGACCCTGCACAACAAACTTACTGGTCCTTGTGTTCTAAATTCCATGGTTCCAGTGACTAATCTTTCAAATATTCATCAAAATCAACATCAGAAAAAATCCCATATCATACACAACCCTTAACTGCTGCAGTTCCACCAATGGTCTCAGTTTTTCCCTCTATGGATCATTATCTGTCTGTCCCTCCCTCCCTCTCTCTCACTCTGAACCAATTCCCACTGCCTTTCTCCACAGCCAGTGATGCAATCCAAACACTTCTGCATGCAATAGCAGGACTTGGAGAGTGCTAGCAAGGGCAGGGCTGTCTCTCTGCCATTCTCTGTGTCTGAAAATGCAGTGGTGACTGATTGATATAATAAGGAGAAGTAGATTATTTTACGTTGCATTATTTTTGAGTAGACAAATTTGTTTCAAAAGGTAGGGAAATTAAATCAACATAGCTTCTCCTGATCCTGACTCACTAAATAAAAAAGACTTGTTACATTTAATTTTTTTAAACCGTTTAAAATTAGGCTGTAACTCATACACACATACATGAATCTGAATTTCAGAAATATGAATCTGAATCTATAGAAGTTTCCGTTCAGTTTAACGCACACCCATATCAGGCTCCATGCCTCAAGTTCATTTGGTTTTTGGAGTTGCGTATTTGGGTGAGTGAGAACATATCTAACCATGTTTACTCCATCATAGTGTGTATCAAAACAGACAAATGTGTTCTTCAGTCCCTTATGCATCCCAATTTACATTCATTATCTGTCCTGTTAAATTAAAGTGGATTAAAAAGTGTGAAGTCAAGGATGCCGTTTCAGATACAGACTTTTACCTTTACAAATCTGACTTTCACAGACAGAGAAGCTATCTGCCTATACTTCCAAAATAATGAAACTTAATTTTCAAATTGCATGTTTCAGAACCTTAGCTAAAAAAATATAGTTCATCTGCCAGGCTACATCTGCAATGTAATCCTATATAAGTTCACCTACTTTAAAAGGTTAAAGGCAACTCATTTTCTTAAATAAATTAAACTGTATTTAACAAATTTAAGTTGAATATACTTAAAATACTAAAAACTGTATGCAAGAACAACACAAATTGATTAGGCTAGAAAATCCATAAAGTCTTAACACTGTTATTGAATCATTTGATTTAACCCAAAATCTCACATGAATGTGAATTAAACCAAATTCATAAATAAATAAATTCATAATCGTGAGGTAATTCGTAATCCTTTTAGTTAGGATGGAATTGGTAACCATGGTAATGAAATTGTCTGTACTTCAAAAATCCATACACAATGTTTCTTTACCTCTGTGAGTTAATGACTACCTACCTATCTGGCCTGATGCTAATGGAAGATTGCACTCAATTTTTGAAAGACTGAAATTCTGAACATCTGGTTAAGAGGTTCAGATTGGGGTTAGGGCTGGACTTTAGCTTTACTTTACATTATGATAACAAAAAGATTAAATTTACATTAACTTTAGATTACATGCAGAATTCATTATGGTTAGGATTATGGTTATACATGGTTGGGCTTTCTGGTTATGGATAGGGTTAGAAAAAAGGTGGTAAGGTTTAGGGTACAGGGGCCGCTTGCTGTAATATTGTCAGTTCAAAATGTGTTATTCCTGTGTGATTATATCCACATGGTTCAACCTCTAGGACAATTTTTAAATGGCCTTTTAGTCACATTTCTTGAGTCTCTTAATTATTTAATCTATAATTATTATACATATAGTGGTAGCAACTGTCTGTGCTAACAGTAACAGTGTAGGTTGGTGAAGCTGCCTCTTCAGGGGGAGGGGATGGCCAACCATACACACAGGCAAGGCTGTATCTCATTAATTTACTGAATGCTGGATATTAAGGGGACCTAACCCTCCAAAGGCTCATACATTCTTCATGCCTATGCTTTTCTTTATGCAGCGCTTTTCTCCCGTTCCCCTAAGATGGGGCACCTGTTTCCTCACAAAAAGTCCACCCCTACATGCTAGCTCACCCTCCTGTGCCTGGCAGCGAGACAAGGTCAAGATGACAGGCTTTTTCTCACTCTATCATCTCAGTCTCTCTTTTTCGCTCTTTATCTTGCTCCCTCTCTTACTGCCTCCCTGTTGATGTGACTTAGCTCTGTGGAAAAACAGGCTCATCACAAACACTAAAAGCCTTTCATCTTCTCTTGCTGAGAGAGAAAGAAAGAAAGAAAGAAAGAAAGAAAGAAAGAAAGAAAGAAAGAAAGAAAGAAAGAAAATGAATAGAGTGAATAAAAAGAGGCACTTTTTGATGAAATGTTCATCAGAAGACCTGAAACTACACAAGTAATGATTCTCAATCTTCAATACGTTCCTACATTCAAAAGCACTTACTCTACAAGTGCAAAGAAAAGGGGATGTTGTTCCAAACCCCTGAAGCAGAGCAAGAAATGTTAACTACACTGCTGAAAAAATACAGCAATGCTTAATCTTTACATAGTAATCATTACATAGTATAAATAAAGGTCAGTTTAATTTCAGGGATATCAATCTTCCCATTTATGAAGCATAAGCAATTGTGAACCACGTTCACCTGCTTTGGTGCAAATGAAAGTAGCAACAGATGCACTGGAGTGACAACATCAAGCTAATTCTCAACAAGGAAATAGTTTCTGTAGCAAAACCATTCCCGTCTTCGTATCCTTCCTTATTATCTCTAGTTTGTTTCTTACTAGTATACCATTTAGGTGGCACCAGTACTCCAGCTCCTCCTGGATGGCACATCCATATTTGTTGTTACAGAGGAGATACCAGGACACAGATCATATATAAACTTCAACCCCACATCAGGACCAGTATCTGCTCTTTCAGTGCAACGAGTAACAAGAAGAGTACTACTAGAACTTGAGAAAGTGACCTCCAGTGAGCTACCGGTGTTTAGGCTTCTGAACTACCTGTCAGGACCAGACTTCATGAAGGTGGCTTGAGAGCCCAATGTCCTCCCATGGATCCTGTACTCAGAGCCCAGCATAGCGCAGTTCATTTTTTTATTTGTTTGTTTTTTGCAGATGAAAAAACCGCAAACATGAACACAGCTTTCAAAACACAACGTCCAATAACACCACCTACAATCGTCGAAACACAGCATCCAAAACATAACAGAATAATGTACTTTTTTTTTTATATCGTTTCCATAAAATGTCAGTGACTGACGAGAGGACAATAGGTTTGTATCAGCTAATGTTTTACGTTTTAGCTTTTAACACACCCCTTGCAACTCTGAAGGGCTTGTTAATGATCTGAATCAGGTTTGTGGGGAGGAAGGTAAACTCTAACATATGCAGAGCAGGTGTTCCTCCAGTGACAGGTTTGGGAAAACTGTGGAGTTAAGGTAGCTTAGCTGGTGTAAAGGCCCATAAACCACCATCAGCCAACTCAGCCCTTCTACAGTGAAAGCACTACTGCCTAACATGAGTGAACTCAAACCGTGTCCCTCTCATCAATTCAACCCTTCTGCCCCAATGGCTCCATTGGCTAATGTTAGTGAAGTCATCCCATATTGCCTCCTTCTCAACCAGTTATGATTATCTATTACAAACATTGCAAACAGGACAAAACAATACTGAAGTCAAGGAATTGAGCTCCATCCTCAACTCTTTTCATGCCTTTCAGCTTCGCAGGTCTCTCCACCATCCAACTGTACACATTTCCTGTCTGCTTTTGTTGGTCTGACCTTTTCCTTTTTGACTTTTTCTCTGCCATCTCTCTTTGTATCTGTTACCTGCCTCTCCCCTTTCACTGTCCTGTACACTAGAAAACAGACCAGAGTTTGAATTTTACAAAATGTACTTCAGTAAAATCATGCATGTATTCATTAAGCACCAACAATTTCCACAATATTCAATTCTATATAATGATAAAATTAATCAAATTAATATATGTATGTATGTGTGTGTGTGTGTGTGTGTGTGTGTGTGTCTGTATGTGTGTGTGTGTGTGTGTGTGTGTGTCTGTGTTAGATGTCAGGAGAGAGAAAGAGAGAGAGACATGTTAGAGAGAGAGAGAGAGAGAGTGACTGTGTTACCAAGCTGCTGTTTAAGCCCAACATCATTCAACATTTATATAAAACAATTGGCTAAAAGAGTCTACAGCTCCCAATCTCACTCCACACGATGCAGAGATCATCTGTGCAGATGACCTGGTCCTGCTGTCCCCCACAGAGCAGGGTCTGCAGCAGAACCTAGACCTGCTGGAGCAGTACTGCCAGACCTGTGCCCTGGCAGTAAAGATAAAAAAGACCAAGATTATGATGTTTCAGAAATGATCCAGATCTCAGGGAACTAAACACACATTTAAATTAGGTACAAATGAACTCCTCCAACTAGAATTATTCAGGCAACACAATCAGTTCCTCTGGGAATTTTCAACAGGCAGAGAATCAACTGAGAGAAAAGGCACACAGGGCTTTCTTTGCCATAAACTTACCATTTATTCAGAAATATTATCCTATTAGAATTTGGCTAAAACTATTTGAATCAGTAACTGAAAATATTGCCCTTAATGGCAGTAAAGTGTGGTGTCCACTTACCAATCAACATTTGGACAAATGGGACAAAAAGCTAATTGAGACTCTGCATGCAGAATTCTGTAAAACCATTTTAAAAGTGCACAGAAACACCACTAACAACACATTCAGAGCAGAATTAGGCCAATATCCATTAATTATTAAGATACAAAAAAGGGCAATCAAATTCTGGAAGCATCTAAAAACGCAACCTCCGCTCATACCATTATAAAGCTCTGCAGGACCAAGAGTTGAGCAAAGACACCAGTCCCCTCACTCAGCTGGTCCTGAGCTACAGTTCCACACTAACACACACTAACACTCAGTGAGCTCAGGACCACAAGAACACAGATCTAATCAGAATGAACCAAATTACAGCTCAACTGAGAGACAGATACAACACTTATTGGGAAACTCAAACTCAATCACAGAGTAAAATGCAGAGCTGTCTGACCCTAGAGCGACAGTCCACTGTGGCAGAGTACCTGAGCACAGTGAGTGACCTCAAAATGAGAACCACCCAGACTCAGTCAGCCTCAGTCAGCACAGCCTGGCTATAGAGACCAACCAGGTTCCTCAGGAGAACCGAATAAGCCCTAAGTGCCAAAAAAACAGGACAGTGACAGAATTGCACTTCCTAACAGAATTATTTAAATACACTGAGATCTGCAAAAAAAATCCATAAAATATTCACCAAAAAATATTTCCCACTCCTCAGCCTCTCTGACCCGGAGAAATGACCCTGTTTATTAAGAGAAGACAAAGATAATAATAATAATAATAATAATAATAATAATAATAATAATAATAATAATAATAATAATAATAATAATAATATTGTTATATTGTTATTATTGGTGGTGTTTTGTTATTAATTTATCAGTTAATAGGTTTATCAGTTTACAATCAGTTTTCTCATTCGGATCTCATTTGTAAAGCTTTGGCAAAACAAATGTACAACTATTTGCGATGACTGTAAAGCACCCTGAATTGATCTGAATTTAATTGAAAAAGAGAGAAACAGAGACATGACAGAGAAAGAGAGAGAGAGAGAAAGAGAGAGAAAAACGTGTTAGCAGAGAGAGAGAGAGAGAGAGCGAGAGAGAGCGAGAGAGAGAGAGAGAGAAAGAGAAAGAGAGAGAAAAACGTGTTAGCAGAGAGAGAGAGAGAGAGAGAGAGAGCGAGAGAGAGCGAGAGAGAGAGAGAGAGAGAGAGAGAAATGATAAACAAGCCCCCCAAAAAACTAAAACCATAAATTAATATTTCCAATGATACATAATCCTGTACATTCAGTGGTGATTTAAATACATTTAAATTAGATTTAAACTTTTAGAATGAAAGTTCATGGTAAGAGGGAGGAGCTCAGAATTTACACTCCCTGACTGTAATGGATTTGCCCAGACAGAGCACTAAGCCCAGGTCCAGACATGAGAGAGACTTGTTTCTGTGTCTGAAATGCCTTGCTCCTTCTCTCCCCTGTCTTCTCCCCCCTTCACTCTATTTATCTCTCCTCCCCCTTCACTCCTCACACACACACACACACACACACACACACACACACACACACACACACACACACACACACACACACACACACAGGACTTTTGAAGTCCTTGCTTGCTCATTGTAGTTGGGCAGAACTTGTTGTGGGTAATTCTGCAGAATCCAGGGTGTTGGCAAAGCAAATAAATAATAAGAAACAGCTGTCGCTATGGTTTAACTGCTCAATCTTTCAGGATGGAGCTGTACAGTACAGCTTCACAATGTTAATGTTGTAAGAATCATACAATGGTGCTCGAAAAATTGTGAACCTTTTGCCTGAAACATTATCCAAAAAGAAATGTTCACATACTTTTGCCTCTCTCAGATAAGTAATACTGGATCATTTTCCTCAAATGAAAGACCAAATGTAATATTTTGTGTCATTTGTTTGATTTGGTTCTGAGGAATAAAATCCAATGACGTTTTTAGTGTATTATGCAGAAATATAAAAATTCACAATTCAACTTTCAAGCATCACTGTTCATGCTAAATAAAAGTCTAAAATCCTTGATATGCTGCCTCTTCAAATACTTGAAAATGTTCACATAAAGTTCACTTTTTCTTAGAACTTGATCATGTCTTGCTTTCTGTTTTTACTCTGTTTGGGGATTTCCTATGTTTCATCTTCCTGACGTTTTTTTGTTTGTTTATGTGTGAGAACTATGTCTAAGAAAAAGGAGGGGAAATTAAAAGCAAATGCAAGAGGTTGAATGTCAGTGGAGTGGTCTAAGGCACAGAACTCTGTATTAAATGTGGGTGTGATCTACCAAAGCCCCAGCTCTGTGGAGCACTAGAACAGAAGAACTTTGGATGCATAGTTTGTGCAGATAAGACTATTCTTCTTTTGGGTTGGGTCAGGCTCTTTACATCATGGAGGACAAGTAGGATCTGTTTCAGAAGGAAACGGTAATGCTGTGCTGTGATTGTGGTTAGACTTTAACTGGAGAAAAATGCAGTCTGGACTCAGCCAGGGAGGGTATCTTTAACTGTGCCCACTCAAGAGTTTTAGATTCTCTACACTCCAGTTTTAGTTCTGACTCTCTGTCCTGAACTCAAACACATCCACATCCATAACTATGACAAATACAAATTCTCCTGAAACACATTCAGTTTCAATATTTTTTCTATTGAACGTGAGTAAGCAGTGTTACTTTAACACCACACTGCAGCAAAATCTTTAACTTAACTGATTCATTGTAACTATAGCTGCGTCCCAAAGCATAGGCTGCAGCCAAGGCCACTTCATTACAGAGGACTGTTCCAAAGGGAAAGACTCTTCATTTACAGCCATGTGAATGGAAAAATGGTGAAACCTCCACAGCAGAATTTAATAATATATTTTCTTCCACATACTTGAATTTAAGCAATGAATTTGAGTCACCCTAGGCTTTGGAACACAGCTATTATCTGTCTACCTACTTTCACCATTACGCAGCATATATTTATTTTGTGCTGATTTTCAAAGAAGAAATATAAAAAATATTTACATTGAACATTTTCAACTGTACATCAGACATATCAACAAAGCATAATAAGAACAAATTGTATTCCTCTTGCCAATTCAGCAGAACTGCCATTCTTGGGTCATTCTCTGACACTTCTGACTCTTTAGCAAGTATTGTCCCACCAGTGGAATTTGCTGTGGTAGTCCCTTGTCGGTACAGTCCCACTTGGGAGTTTGGAATGTTCAGGGAAGAATACTAGAGCTTTGAACATGATGCAATAATCAGCTGTAATTCCAATAGTTCAAAACTAAAACTAAACTAAAACTCCCACACCCTTTGATGGCATCTTCAAAAACGCTTTTTGGTAAAAAATGATTCAGTCTTTTCACTTATTCAGCAAACACTTAAATCATTTTTGTATATTATGGCCAAATAATAAGTTTTTAAATATTTGGTGCAATCCCCAAAGCATTAATGCATTACACACAACCACACACCACTGTATTTAACAGGGTTTTATAGTGGGTGCTCCCCATATGATCTGTGACCAGATTTGGGGCCTTTTTTCATCCATTAAGCATTAGACTGTTCAGGGTGGTGCGCTTTGGTCTAGACATCCAAACATGGTGCACAGGCCAGGCCCTTTTTTTGGGCCCTTCAAGTTTCTGGTTTAGCTGAACGACAACTTTAATAACTGTAGTTCATATGGTTTGAAAAACATTTTTCACTGCTCTAAACTACATTGTGAAATGGAGCAGTATCTCTATGCATCTGTTAACACCAGAAGACCACAAGACACATTCAGAACCAAGATCAGAAAATGACATATCTAGATTTTACAGACTTAAAAAGCACCAGCAGGAAAATGTGAAAAGGAACAGGAGAAGTGCACCATTTACAGGCAAAATAATGGTACTGAGAATGTGGTTAAATGCAACAAAAGGGGCTCAAAGAGCAAAAAGTTTTTTCTACAAGGCACATAATATTTCTAATCATTGCAATTTATTTGACAACAGCCGGTAAGAACAGATTAGTTCAATGACAGCATATAGCTGGCCTAGTTATTCTATATCCATGCATGAGGTTTTGTTCTTTCATTTCATTTTCCCTCTTTCACTTTGTTAACTACTTCTTGGCAGGCAGCTTCTGGATCAGTGAAGCCATGTGCAGCTGCCAGCGAGGACAGGCTTCATTCCAAGACCCAATCTGAAAGCACTCACAATTAAGCACAGGGCCACTGGAATTGCCCAATTAGAGGAAAACAGCTTTTCATTTTGCTACATAATTATTGTCAAGATAACAGTAACAATGCAGCAGTATGGAATAGGGTTTTTTTTTTTTACTTCTGCATCTCACAAACTGTAAAGCAGATCCAGTGTTTATTATGATAGTTATTATAAATGATAGAATTGTATTGAGATCTTAGAATAACTGATAGCTGTGGCTTGATGCTCCAACGTTCTGGCATTCTGCAGCTCCATCAGAAGGGCCAGACACCCCTGTTAATACATGTTCAGACATAGAAACCAGTCTCTAAAACCATCAAAGCCGTGTGTTTCGCGTTCGGCACAGAAACCTCCACATCAAACTAAAAATGCAGGCGCTGGAATCTGGAGAAAACATCTCACATCTGACACCACGGAGCTGTCCCTCAACCTGAGACCGAGCCTACGCGAGCGCAATAGTTAAGCTTGAGTGGAATATGAGGATTTACGAGCTCTTACCTTTGATGAGACCGTGTGTGTGTGTGTGTGTGTGTGAAACTTTCCGCGTTTCCTCAAATTCCGTTTGTGAGCGAAAGTGTCCGTTTGATCAGGCCTGCAGCGTTTCTGTCAAAACGCTCGGCCAGAGCCGTGTCATCATGAGCCAAACAACCAAACAGTTAAAAGAGCTTTTAATGCGTGTGGAGGAAAAGGCCCGAGTCCACCAGACCGGACTCAACATCTACAGATGATGTTCTTCAGCGCTTTAAACCGCGTCCTGTTGCTTGGTCGGTCGACTGGACGGAGCGCTGGAGGGGACAGCAGGGCAGTGAGCGGAGCCCCGGGGCGACTGCGGCTCTCCTCTGAGGAACATGCTGCATCTGCTCCAGGGGGCTTTTCTCTGGTGCTGCTTCTCCTGAGAACAGCGCGCAGTGGCTCCGTGTCTAGATGATGTCTCCTCCGAGCGGCGTCTGCGGCTTTATTTCTGCTGTCAGCTCCTCGGTAAGGTGGTCGTGGGTGTCGGACTCCAGCCTGTGCGCGGCTCGCGCTGCTCGGGCGGAGACTGGCCCATGATGTTTTTTCACAAGCCCATATTCCGGCAAGCACCGCCCCCGAGTCAGGATTGGCCAAGAGGATCGGTTTTCTGCGCTCGGATTGGCTCTCGGCTCTAATTCACAAGGGTTCACCATTTGGGTGGCCAGACTCACAAGCGGAGGCCTGTGAGTGAAAATCTCAGACCAATCCATGTGTAGGAGGGTGTTTTCAGTCGGATTTCGGGTGTGGAAGGAAAACAGTGTAAGAGGCTGAAGTTTGCCAGCTCAGCGCATGTCTGCTGCTCCGCCTGTTCAGCACAGGACTCCCTTCAAACATCTGCCCTCAGAGCCTTCATTCTTAGTCACTTCCGCTGCACAACTAACACTTTTTGGTCCATCATATGTGATTTCAGCTGCTGATCAAAACCTTTCTATCACGTACCATTTTCTTGAAAATCTACTTTTACATCCATGTTTCCCACGTTTTCAGTTTGTCTGCACAGTTCACTACAGACACTACTCACCTTCATAACGTAACCTCTAATCTGTTAAAGGCAAAACTGTTCAAAGTTTCAGTATGTTTGCACAAAGAGCAAAATGACAACAAGCACTTGATCTATGAATTTCCTGATTCAATGCGAATTGTAATTTCAAATTTTGACATCATGAGACCAAGACACCACGTCACATCTGATCAAACAGGATGTTCTCAGACAGAAGTGTCCACCGAGCTTAGCGTGTCTTCAGCAGGTTGCAACAGAGATACAGAGAGACTGGAAGAATCACAGAAAGGCATAGACGTTTTTGACCTTTGGCCATGTCCCACACTTCATTGTGAACATTGCGCTGCGGAACCAGATGATGAAAGCGTCACAACTCCAGGCACATTTAAGGGAGGTGAGAGGCACCCAGGTGTCATGTCAGACTTTTCAAAACTATTTATACCAACATGGATGATCTACAAGGGAACCTGACCACACCACCAGGCACAGGCGTCATTGTTCTGCATGGGCCAGGGAGGATTCATGCTGGACGAGGGACCAGTGGGCCTCAGTGCTATTCACTGATGAAAGTGATAGAGAGCAGCACAGAGGAGGACTTTCAACGCAGCCTGGTACAATATCCACCATTATCCACCGATAACCACCAGTATCCACCATTAAGTACTGGTCATATTCCTGGTGGTCTAGTAGTTAGGATTCGGCGCTCTTACCGCTGCGGCCCAGGTTCGATTCCTGGTCAGGGAACAAATGTTTTTCTCATGGTTCTACACTGACTGCAGCTTATTCACTCTTATTTATACATCTGCACCTCCTACCTCCATACAACGCTGCTTTTGTTACTTTAGATTTATATATTTATTTTCTCTCAGGAACAGTGTTGCATCTTGTAAGAGATAAATTTATTGTCCCCCTTCTCCCTCTTTCCCTGATCTGTGAGTGCAGACAGTCGCATATAAGCATTTCACTGCATGTTGTACTGTGTTGTATTTGTGTGACAAATAAACAAACCTTGTATATCCACCAGTAACCAACATTATCCACCAATGACCATAAATATCCACCAATAGCCACCGATATCCCCCAATATCCACCAACTGATGCAAATTGAATATGAAATGGAGAAATAACTGAATAACCCCATATAACAGCAAAAGCGTTGAACCCTGATTTTTGTTCATCTGTTTGTATAAGAATTCGGTTGGAAAGAAAACATGCAAAGACATAAGAAATTTTATTTGAAACTGGACAAAGGAATGAGTAACATGCTAATTTATAGCAAAGATATTGAAATATGATAATTTGTTAATGTGATTGTATGAAACATGAGACATATAGAATACACATTATGGAAAAATGTACATTATGAAATTGTAACTATAAAAAATGTTGAATGATATTAAACAATAGCTAAACAAAGAAGTTTAGCTAATGTTAACTATTTTATCCTTTTTTATTGAAAGTGGTCTTTAAAGGATGTTTAAACACAGTATAGAGGGTTTTGCTCCAAATTCAAACTACAGATTTTTAGCACTTTAAACCTACATATCTAAAATGCTATGATGGACTCTAAAATGGATACCTGCTGCTCACCCAACACTTTTCAGCCTTGACTGTTTGCTATAGTATAAGAACATGGTGCTGTGGCTGCCATTGCTCATCATTCACATTAGGTATCGTTCCCTCCATCCTCTAAAAGTCCCAGTATTATCCTAATGTTACTGGTCCTACACTTTCCTGCTCACTCTGTTCTTCGATTTCCCCATCATATGTCTTTATCTCTGGCTGCTCCTCTCCCTGGCCGCTGCTGCTCTCTTCACCTTTAACCTGCTTTTCCTGTTGGATTGCTGTCACAGATGAAGTGGAGGCTACAGCAAACCCTCCATTGAACATGTCTGTGATTGTAACACATTTTACAGCATCTACAGTGATTTTCTTCCATCTCATTAGATTGATATATCAGTTTGGTGTATTTATGTTGCCATACATTTACTTAAAATCTGAACAGCTACTGTTCTAAAATGTACCATGATGCACCATGACAGCTCTTATTATGAAAGCTTATGAGTTGTAGTTCGGTTGGAAGGTTGGTGATCAAGACAAATCTTGGGCTCCTCATATCTGTGGAAGGAGTGCTGCTGATCTCTGAGAGGTTCATGCAAGTCAATGCCATTTGCTGTTCTGAAGATAAGGTGGGAACAGAAGGATCTGTTACTTCTGTCAAACCAATATCTCTGATTTCTTTGTTAAAAATAAGAAATCCATCAAGTACCCAAATCAGCCTTCAGTAATGAGACCAGTGCCACATGATGGCACTCTTCCTATACCAAAGCCACCAGATCCACCAGGTCCATTGACTTAGCAACAGATGAAGATGCTACAGTCCATTGGCCAGAAATTTAGGGTGACATTGATTCAGACTTTGAACCATCAAATGTAATGTAATAGCTGTAATAGAACAGCTATGATAGAAAGTCACATTACACTGAAAGGATCAATACAACCAGTCTTTGCTGTGATTTGAAATGTTATTTATTCATTTTTTCCAATTTCATATAAAATTGTCAGCTGTTTGTCACTTGTTTACTCATTCACTACCCACTCTATAGATTGTTCTACCCAGTACACCATATAGAGGTGTACTGAGGGAAAAAGAGTAGAATTTGGACAGTGCTTACTTACTTACTCTGGAAATGTTTCACCATGACCTTCCATCACTGCAAGTAAATCAAATGGGTACTAGTGTGACCAGTTTATTGCTCTTTCTCTTTCTCGATGGTGATCCATCCATTCTGTTTATCCATTTACTGCTTCAAATGTATTTTTAGTAAGTTTATTCTTGATTTTATAAATAAAAACTATTCAAGCAATTTTTATGCTTTTGTGTCTTACTTGAACACTTTTGTGCTGCTTTAGTCTGCATTAACTTTTTTGAGACGCCCTTTTCTAACCTGATGTATCTATACCTGATGTTAGTGAAGTGACTCAACTGAAACACTGAACACCTTTATAGGTGTGATTTTAAGGTTGCAATTACAGAACAGATACAGAAACCAGTTTGAATAATTAGTAACTTATATTAAAACAGTATTTACTTCAACTACTTCATGAAAAACATTTTCCTATTATTATTATTATTATTATTATTATTATTATTATTATTATTATTATTATTATTATTATTATTATTATTATTATTATTATCACTCCTGTTGCTCTGTCTGCTTATTTTATACATGTCTGTTTTTTAGCAAAGCAGGTCAACTGCAATACAAAACTACTTCACAAATGCAAAAGATCACTAAATAAATCTTTAATAGAAAAGTTATTAAATAAAATTTAAACAATATGTAATAAATGTTACTTTAAGAGTCCGTATGTTGATATCAATCAAGCAACACCAGAAAAATTTACCTAAACATGTACTTAAATATGTTACAGACACATCACTCTGTTATTTGTTATGTGTTTGTAAAGCTGTCCACGAATTCAGGTGTGAAATCACCTCAGTAGTGCACCTAGATAAAACAGAATATTTAGATTAGTCACAATACTTTTTATTCAAAACACTGAGATAGTATTTTGGCTTAATGGTGTAACAGACATGCCTGACTAGACATGGTGTATATAACTGAGAAAAGGATAATGCTATTTGTAAAGCAGCATAAACAATAAGAAGAAACCATATAATAAGTTCTATTTCACTTATGGTTAATGGTAAAGCCCACCTTTGGGGGTCCATTTATCCGAATGGTGTATGGTTTATCCACTGATATGTGGTGAATATAAACAATATATCAATATATTGTAATATATATCAATTAAACTGAGTAATACTAAATAATACTAAACAAGTGCAGGGCAGGTTGGGAAACTAGTCCAGGTCCAGTAGCTGGAAGGTGGTCAGCCAATGTGAAGGGGTGGCAGGGGAGCTTGGAGTCCTTCTCAGATGGGTGACGAGGGAGCCTAAGGTCAGCCTCTGAAGAGATGACAGGGGAGGTCAAGCTTAGCCTTTCATCAGCCCAGGCCAGTGGCTGATCATTGACATGGAAATAGTAGAGAGATATATTTAGTTTAATTTTTACATTTATGGAGAACAAGGAATGTAAACATTAACAGAATATGGTGAGTGACTCCAGCACATCTGACAATAACAGTCTAACAAAAAGGAACATGAACATGGGAGCATCCTGAAATATTAAGGTCTAACTGTTCCACCATCACAAACCTGAGTGATTACATGATGTGAGTCAGATGACAGTATCAACATCAAAGTTGACCATAATTCACTATGTCTGCAGCCTGTGACTAAGGCAAGACATTAATTACCAAAAACGACACTGAACAAATGAGTTTTCAGCCTAGACTTTGGTGATTGAGACATTATCTGGAAGGTTATTCCAGAGCTGGGAGGTCTTTGTAAGAAAGATCTTCCCCCTGCTGAAGTCTTATAAATTCTGGGAAGTAGCATGAAGCCACTAGTTTTCTTTAATACAGTCCTCCATTTCTGTAATTTAGGTTCATAATCAGGTTTGGCTGATATATACAGTTGGGTATCGTCTGTGTAACAGTGCAAGTTAAAGCCATGTCAGTTTATAACATTTATATGAGAGGAATCATGTGAACAGTGATGGTCCTACAATAGAGTAGCCTTGTGGGATTCCATATCTCATTTCAGTAAGATTGGAAGATACAACAGTTACCTTTACGAATTGAAACCTATCAGTTAAGTGAGATCTGAACCACAAAAGGGCTGTCCCTGTAATTCCACGCTTTCTATTGAGGAGAATAGTGTGATCTGCTGTATCAAATGCTGCACTTAAATATAGCAGCGCAAACAGGAACACAGCCTTAATTCTTGTGCAGGTGTCTGCACAGGTTTGGGCCACAGCTTTTCCTAATATCTTAAATATAACCTCACCTTAATGCATTAGCTAGGGGTAGCTCGCCTTAATTCAATTGCAAATTGTAAATAGTGCTTTCTATCGCAGATCAGGATCATATTTGCTGCTAAAAGCAGATTTAAAAGCTGTTTCTGAGAAGTGCTTACCATATGTAAAATTCAAACCAATAAAAGGTCTCTGTTGTCCACGACTGGTGTGAGCCAGTCCACTTCACCCTGGTGCCAAGAAATCACTGAGCAGCAGCTCCAGCAGAGATCCTCACTCCACACAAATGCTTCTCCCTTGGTGTTTTCTTGTTTTCTTTGTGGGGGTGCATCTATGGACACTGCATGAAACCCCAGCTCCTCCCTCTGACTGGCAGTGTTCAATGCCCCCTGCCACAATGATGTGGCCAGCTGGAGAATGGCATGCAGTGACACTGTCACAGGCTGCCCCAGCAGCAGGTTGTAGGCAGTCCACAGGCCAGCTAGTTCTGGAGAGCAAGGTGGGCTGCATTTCTCCAAATTTGCTTCACCTCACTTAATGTGAGGCTGGGACCTGGGCTCACCTTTTCCCAGTCTTGTACAAGAGAGACAATACATTTTGGGTGAGTTAAAATTTCCTTTTCTAGGTTATGTCTGTAAAAATAATCTAAATAAAATTAGATAAAATTATACTCATACAGTAGGGGATAAGATACTGGGACTTTCAAGTTAGCAGGTAGGACCTCATTCAGAACCGAGCCATCATTGCTGTTTGATTGTCTCTGGATAGGGTTGTGGTGTATTTGATGTGGTTCCTAGAAACAAGTGGGGGTCTGGGAGCCCATTCTTTTACCTCTTCTTAACTTAATCTCTTTTAAGGCGCTCCCACTTGGAGGCCACAAGAAGTAAAACTCTGCGCTGTCGAGACCTACAATGAAAACAGAATGTGTTAATAGAAGCAAAGGTAATATGACCACAAAGGTAAAATCTTGCCCTCTAGTGTCAGTCTCTTTAGTCTCCAAAACTCCAGTCTTTGCTTGATTTGCTTGATCCCTATAGAGTCCAGTTATCTAATTCACCACCCTCTCTGTCAAATTTAATTCCTAAAATGTTTAAATTATTTCTTTTAAAAATCATGTGCATTGGTTCATTACACCAGTTGTCCCCAACCCCCGCACCATGGACTGGTACCGTTCCATGGAACAATTACCAATTAACAATTACAGGTACCCAATTTTCTCCACCTTGTAAGGGGCAGTCCTCCAGCAATGGGGAGACCTGAGTGCGCCACCTCCATTGTTTCCTCCTGCTACAGTGTTCGGAGGCATTCTTAGTCCCGTTGAGGTCCTCCTGAATCAGAGAAACCACTTCGCTTTTGGTGGATCACCAGATGGGTTACTTCAAACCAGAGATCCCCACTACTTTCATTTGGGTGAGTCTTTCTAAATGACGAATGGGCAGGGTTACAAATGAGACCCAGGTGGGAACAGGCCAGAATAAGGGCAGAGACAAGATCAAAACAAAAAACACATGCTAAGAAGCATGTGGGGGAACCAAGACAGAACAGAGAAGATTATGTGAAGGGACTGACAGGGGTGCCAAACAGGACAGATATATGGCAGGCAGTCTCTTGTAAAAACATAGTTGAAGAGGGAGGTCCAGGCCCCATCACCACTAAACCAGGTGAAGCCCTCCTCCCTTGGATGCACTTTATTAACAAAGCTGACTAAGTTAAAATCCCTCACTATATTTTGTAAAACCAATGTCTTATCTAATTTAAATTCTTTATCATATTCTCCTCCTATTTTTCCTAATAAAAATCCAATTAAAATCCCCTGGTTTGCACCAGTCATGTTGTTACAACCATATATGTTTAAACAATTAATATCCTGAACTAAGAAAAGTCATATTTGTTAAAAGGGCCCATCCTTCCCCCACCACCTTTCCCTCACCACCCTTCCTTCACCACTGTGCTGCCCTTCACCACAATGTTGGGATTCTAAGTCAGGATGGCCATCTGTCCACTCTGTTGTAGTGTGATCCGCTCCACAGAGATGGACTGGCAGCCCACTGCTGCTCCCAATATCTGTATGATAATGTGGTGATGTGCACTCCTGTAATAAAAACACATCTAAATTTATGTTGTTTAAAAAGGACAGGACACTGTAATTGGAGCTCTCACATTTCTGACATTGACAGTCGAGATTGTGAGAGACATGGGCAGTATGGTGCTCTTGGCGTGGATGCTTATAGCTCTATGCTCAGAAATGATACCTAACCGGGGCTTGTGGGCCACAGACGGTTCAGATACTGGCTGCTTTTAGCTTTTTAGCAAATGATTTAAGGCAATGGAATGCTGCGGGGCAGCATATCCAAGAAAGACACACACAGGCTGGACAAACTGATCAGGTAGACTGGCTCTGTGGTTGGCACAAAGCTGGACTCTTTGGTGTCGGTGGCAGAGAAGAGGACTAAAATGTATGACCTGTGTTGTGCAGCAAGTAGGAAGCAACCTGCAGGCTTTGTGGATGGTACCTATATCCCTTAGCCTGCAATCAAAGGGCCTTTTTCCACCAATGTGGAATGGGTTCAAACTAATTTTGAACAGTTCAGTGCATTTCCACCAACAAAATCATGCTCAGGATCCTCAGCATCCACTAGGCCCAGGAGCTGAGGCTGCTTTTGCTTCCTTAACAACTTTCTGGGCCTCTCTCCAGTTTAGTTTCTTCATATCAAACTCTGTGGTTGGAGGGGCTGGGCTGATCAGGTCAGGTTTTAAGGAAGGTGTTCATATTATCTGCTGAGAATTCGAGGTGGGTGCTGAGCAGTTTCCTAGAAAGAATGTTCTCTTTCTGGACCTTTCCTGTGTCTTCTGTACCACTCTGCTCTGTAGGACATCAAGAGCCTTCCCTTAAACAGTACTATATACATACTATAGTATGCAATTTACAGCCTTACACAGCTTAAGTTGCAGTTGAATTCTCTGAACAAATTTTGGGGACCTTGTAAAGATAACTATTTTAAATATAATAAAATAAACACAATATATTGTATTGTATGTTTAAATACAAAAACAAATATTCATCTCTTTTCTAGAGCATCTAACATTGAAGTAAGATATTGATTTTAAACAACTGATACTAAACAAATTAAATGTACTGGTGACCTACAATGACCTGTTGAACATAAAATAAAGTCATGTACAGGACAGAGAATCTTTTTCCAACCATTAATTTAATCTCTTTCATTTCATCCCAGAGACTTAACACACAGAGATGTTTTGAAATACGAGGACTGGTTTTCTCTCCATGGGTTGCCACCTTAACGTGGTGGGTTTGAGTGTCCCAATGATCCTAGGAGCTATGCTGTCGGGGGCTTCATGCCCCTGGTAAGGGTCACCCAAGGCAGACAGGTCCTAGATGAGGGATCAGATGAAGCGCAACCCGAAAAACCCCTTATGATGCAAGAAAATGGAATGTTACCTCTCTGGTGGGGAAGGAGCCGGAGCTGGTGTACGAGGTTGAGAGATTCTGGCTTGCAATAGTCAACACACCGCTCGGGCTCCAGTACCAGTCTCCTTGAGAAGGGTTGGACACTTTTCCATTGCCCCTGATGAAAGGCGCCGAGCAGGAGTGGGCATACTTGTGGCCCCCAGTCTTGGTGCCTGTATGTTGGGGTTCACCCCAGTGGATGAATGGGTAGCCTCCCTCCGCCTGACGGTTGTTTGTGCTTATGCGCTGAACAGCAGTTCAGATTACCCACCCTTTTTGGAGTCTCTGGAGGGGGTGCTAGAAAGTGCACCTTCAGGGGACTCCTTTGTTCTACTGGGGGACTTCATTGCCCATGTGGGCAACGATAGTGAGACCTGGAGGGCGTGGTTGGGAGGAACGGTCCCCCTGATCTGAACTCGAGTTGAGTTATGTTATTGGACTTCTGTGCTCGTCATGGATTGTCCATAACTAACAACATGTTCAGGCATAAAGGCTTACTGGAGCTGTGGCTGAAAGGTTGCCGGTGCCTGTCATAGCGGCAACCCTCGAAACCGCTGGTGGACACCGGCAGTGAGGGATGCTGTCAGGTTGAAAAAAGAGTCCTATCTGGCTGTGGGACTCCAGAAGCAGCTGACGGGTACAGGCCTTCCAAGTGGCATGTGGCTCGGGTGGTTGCCGAGGCAAAAACTCGAGTGTGGGAAGAGTTTGGAGAGACCATGGAAAAAGACTTGTGCATGGCTTCGAGGCGATTCTGGTCCACCATTCGGCACCTCAGGGGGGGAAGCGGTACGCCACCAACACTGTTTACAGTGGGGGGGTGTTCTGCTGACCTCAACTGGGGATGTCGTGGGTCGGTGGGCAGAGCACTTTGAAGACCTCCTCAATCCCACTAGCACGTCTTCCACTGAGGAAGTGGAGCCTGAGGATTCTGGGTTGGATCCTCCAATCTCTGGGGCTGAGGTTACCGAGGTGGTCAAAAAGCTCCTCGGTGGCAGAGCACTGGGGGTGGATGAGATTCGTCCAGAGTTCCTTAAGGCTCTGGATGTTGTGGGGATGTGTTTGCTTAAGCGACTCTGCAATATAGCGTGTACATCAGGGCCAGTTCCCCTGGACTGGCAGACCGGGGTGGTGATTCCCCTGTTCAAGGGGGACCGTAGAGTGTGTTCTGGGGTTCTGGAGAGGAGGGTCTGTTGGATAGTCGAACCTCGGATCCAGGAGGAACAGTGTGGTTTTTGCCCCGGTCGTGGAACACTCTCAGGGGAATCCTAGAGGGTGCATAGGAGTTTGCCCAATCGGTCTACATGTGCTTCGTGGATCTGGAGAAGGCATTTGACTGTGTACCTTGGAAAGCCCTGTGGGGGGTACTCCAGGAGTATGGGGTACCAGGCCCTTTGATATGGGCTGTTAGGTCCCCGTACGACTGGTGTCAGAGCTTGGTCCACATTGCCGGCAGTAAGTCGAGCTTGATTCCGGTGAGGGTTGGACTTCGCCAAGGCTGCCCTTTGTCACCAATTCTGTTCATAACTTTTATGGACAGGATTGCTAGGCACAGCCAAGGTGGCGAGGGGATCCGTCTTGGTGACCTTAGGGTCACGTCTCTGCTGTTCATGGATGATGAGGTCCTGTTGGCTTCATTGGGTCGTGATCTACAGCTCTCACTGGAGCAGTTCGCAGCCGAGTGCGAAGCGGCTGGGATGAGAATCAGTGCCTCCAAATCTGAGGCCATGGTCTTGAGCCAGAAATGGATAGAGTGCCTTCTCCAGGTCAGGGATGAGGTCCTTCCACAAGTGGAGGAGTTTAAGTATCTGGGGTCTTGTTCACGAATGAGGGAAAACTGGAGTGGGAGATCGACAGGCGGATTGGTGTTGCGTCAGTAGTGATGCGGGCGCTATAAAGGTCCGTAGCGGTGAAAAGAGAGCTGAGCCAAAAGGCAAAGCTCTCGATTTACCGGTCGATCTACGTTCCTACCCTCATCTATGGTCATGAGCTTTGGGTCATGACTGAAAGAATGAGATCTCGGATACAAGCAGCTGAAATGAGTTTTCTCCGCAGGGTGGCTGGGCTCTCCCTTAGAGATAGGGTGAGAAGCTCAGTCATCCGAGAGGGACTCAGAGGAGCTGCTTCTCCATGTCGAGAGGAGCCTGTTGGGGTGGCTCGGTCATCTAGTGAGGATGCCCCCTGGATGCCTCCCTGGTGAGGTGTACCGGGCACGCCCCACCGGGAGAAGACCCAGGCTGGCCAGGGAATGCCTTGGGGTTCCCCTGGAAGAGCTGGACCAAGTGGCTGGGGAGAGGGAAGTCTGGGTCCCTCTGCTTAGGCTGCTACCCCCGCGACCCGATCCCGGATAAAGCGGCAGAAGATGGATGGATGGATGGATGGACGAGGACTGGTTATTCCTGGATAATGATGCAGTGAGACAAAAACTTGCTCATTTTTATACTGTTGGTACCAGCAGAGTGGAGCCTTATACAGTCAACCAGCTGAACGAACAAAATGATGTTAGACACTGCTGACAGCTTTCTTTCTAACCAGTAATATTAAGTTCTAACATAATTTATAGACCAATCATAGCATCAAGTATGGATATATTTTAATATCATGATTGAGGCATAATGCATTTGATCCTTTTATTTACATATAATTGTCGTAAAATTGCTTTGACTAAGTGTGTGTCAGATTAGAAAAGGACACCCAAGGGATGTTACTTTTTTATCTTTAATGCTTTCAAGTAAATAGTAATATATATATTGATTCATCTTTTCACTTTTTAACATTCATTTGGACTGGGAATTCTGCTGTTACCTCCACACTTTGGCACCTTATTGCATCTTACAACTTAAGCTGCTGCTGCTGCTGCAGTATATTGTGCAATACATTTTCTTTCATTTTAGCTACATTATTTTCTATTATTTCTATTATCTTCTTTTCATTTATATAACATAAATTGTTATATCATGTCACATTGTGAGTGACAATAAAGCTGAGTCTGAGTTTTATATAGTATGTGGTGTAGCCCTTTCGGTCCTGAGCCCTCACTGTGAGAGCAGAATCACACCTTGTGTTCTCAGCTTTGTAAGTCAGGAATTCCTTGACACACTGACACAAATCACATATGGTTAGAAACTGCAGAACCTACTCTTTCTAACAGTATCTTATCTTGTAGTGCAGTGAAGCATCTGAGAGTAATTCATTGTGTAAAATAATACTTTTATAAATTTTTTAACTGTTTTTAGAAGCTCTTGTTATTAAAATCCAATATAATAAAGCAGTTTTAATTACCTGAGATGTTGGTCAAGTTGGCCCTGAACAAATCATTTCAGGTTTTGGGCTGCTATGACAAGCAGTTTTAGAGACTGGATCCAAGAGGCAAAATCAGACAAAAAATTAAGACCGCCTGAATTTTTGAATACATTTTGACACAGTAATAAGCTATATTGTACAATTTCATATATATTTTTTTTATTCTCAACTTATAGACACCAATCTGCAACTTCTTTGTTTAGAAATCTAGTCTAAATCTTGAATGTGAAGTCTCCACATTCAAAAATATGTAAAAAAATTGTTTGGCAAGTTTTGATAACAACTTCAACACTTTCATCAAGATATTACTTCTGATAGTATGTACACATCAAGTAATAACATATTTAAGAAGCCAAAGGCCTTCCATAAAGATATCATCATATGCCATGTGACTATCTCATGTAATTACTGTGTTATTACAAAAAAAGAGGCAATGACAAAAACACACAAGTTGTGTAGCTAGGGTTCAAAGGGTTAACTAGGAAGATGGTTAAGCACCATGAAGGAGAGGGACAAGGTGAGAGCCAGACAGAGCAGGAGAACGCCACATTCTCTCACACTAGTCAATTAAAAAATTATTGTATATGCATTTATTCTAAGACCACTCCAGTCCTCCAAATCAACATGACCCACAGCACATGCCAGTTAAAAGAAGTCCACTTTACCATATTACAAAGAAAACCCCAGTTCCATCCATGTAGCATGCTTTTCACTGTGTGAACTACTGCCATTGGTAGGTGACCCAGGGAACCTATGACCAGAACGGGCAACAAGTACTCCATGCCTGGCAGCCAGTGAACCTTAGATGCAGATTAGAGAGAGGACTGGAGAAAAAAAAACAGATAGCAAGATTTGCATGTAACGTTCAGCTACAACGTTCATACCAGAATCAGCCCTCTTCTAGAAAAAAGCAATACTTGTGGATGCAAGCCAGAATTGACCAAGAACTGTCTTGCTTTCTGGGAATGTAAATCCATAATGTTACGTCTTTATTGTAATATTCCACAATTTTGGCCAAAAAATGGACTTTGCACTTTATGTTGTCTATTTTGTATTGTATTGTTCCATGTTGCTCCATGACCCTGGAGGAACGTAATTTCCATCAACATCCACCAATAACCACCAATATCCACCAGTAGCCACCAATTACCACCAGTAACCATCAGGAACCACCAATATCCACCAATAACCACTAATATCCACCAGTAGCCATCAATAACCATCAATATCCACCAATATCCACCAGTAACCCCCAGTAAGCACCAATAACCACCAGTAACCATCAATAACCATCAATATCCACCAATATCCATCAGTAAGGCCAAGTAATCACCAATATTCACCAATAACCATCAGTATCCACCTATTTCCACCAATAACCACCTGTAACCACCAATAACCACCAATATCCACCAACTGATGTAGCAAATTGAATATGAAACAGAGAATTAAGTGAATAACTGTATAACAGCAAAAAACAAAATTGTATTTTCATCTGTTTGTATGAAATGTGAGAAAATAATCTGTAAGAAATTTTATTTGAAACTGGAAAAAGGAATAAATAACATGCTAAATCATAGCGAAGACAATTAAAGGTGATATTTTGTTAATTTCTATAATGCGAATGTGAATGTGAATGAAAAATGTACATTTTGAAATTGTAACTATAAATAAAATTTGGAATGATATTAAACACATACTTAGTACCTGCAAACTGGTCCTTCAAAATTAGCAGAGCACAAATGGCTTGTGATTTATGTATGTGTTTCCCAAAGGAATGTATTTTACTATTATCCCAACCCCAACTCTAATTAAATCAAGGATAATGTATCAACATCTGAAATATCAGAAGTTTAGCATCTATTCTTAACTCCACCACTTTTGTCTCCTCTGTGTAGTTCAGTTGATTATTTTATCCTTTTTATTGACATTATCTCTGTGTATTTTCTGCATTTCCCTGCTGTAGCAGCTCAATTCTAATTCTTCAGGTTAAAAGCTGCTCCCTCCTTTAAAAAGCTATAAAATGCATTTGCATCAGGCTAAAAACAGGGCTGCATTATGACTCACCCAAAGTCTTAAATGCTGACACTGTCTTACTCTAATGTTCAATGTTGGTATACTTTTTACTAATAATACTTTATAATAATAATATTATTACTTAGTTTACTAATGCTTGCAATGCTTTTACTTATCATTTAGCAGTTTTAAAATGTTATTTCACTTGTTTGAATGTTTTTAAAAAAATTTAACCACAACATAGAGACACACACAACTCACAGAGTCTACATGGTAATTTATAATATTAACATATTTTGATTTCAAAGTCAGTCACTGTAATCAAATTAATAATTAGTCTCTCTAAATTTGATTCGTATGTCAACCTGACTACATACAACATTATATTCAACACCACCAGTACATTCAAACCACCTTGTTTATATGAACATAAATTACACTATATGAACAAATGTTTTGGAACACCTGCTCTTTTTTTCTACTAAAATCAAGGGTACTGTTAAGAGTTCCTCTTGCTTTTGTAACTATCTTCGCTGTCCAGCGAAGACATTCTGCTGGAACGATGTGAGGAGTTGATTGCAAGACAATTAGTGAGATCAGGATGTTGGATGATCACCATCTCATCTCATCCTCAAATCCCCAACTCATCCCAAAAGTATTGGCTGGAGCACCCTCATTCCAGAGAACACAGTTCCACTGTTATACAGGCTTTATTCTGAACTATTCCATGACTGGCATTAGGCATGGTGCTCATAGGTTCATGTTTCTCTGCTCCAGAGAGTCCTATTCTATTGCCAATGCTTCTCTACAGGGAGTAGACAAGTTGAATGTGTGCATTTGAACATCTATGTCAGCAACTTAAAGGAGCTGAACGCATTAATTAGAAGGGGTTTCCATAAACATTGGCTCATATAATGTACCTAATATATGAGGAGTAATATTTGATAGCTCCAACCATCCCACAAAGTTAACATTTCTGCAACCTAGAAGGGACCCTATAAAGCAGTCAACCCAAAAATCTCCAGACTGACTGACCAGGGATCAAAGTTAAAAGCTGCATGTACATAAACTACACATATTATGGCTTCTGTTGCAACAATGGGTCACAAACTGATGTATTGGACCTCATTTGGCTAATATGTGCTTGGGCACTGGAATGCATGCTGCATGTGACTATATTTTAATTTTTCTTTCTAAATTATGATTACAAAAATCCCTTTAGTATTGTGTTTTCTCTATTAGAACCATACTGTATACTTAATGCTCAATAATCTCCCCACTGTAAATATGAAATGGTTATACTGGATCTCACAGGTATTAAAAAATCAATATCAGGAAATTTACTATGCAATAACTACAGAAAAAAAGATACTAGAATCAGAGAATAAATTGTGAATCTTTTATTTGTAATGTTGTTTGGTGGTAAACAGTGACTTAAATCCTTACAAGGTCCACTGGATTGTGATTTTATTTTATTTTTTTTCGTGAACACCACTGCTCACAACCTCTAACTTTCTCAGCAGTCAAGTATCAAAATGTACACACTCATTCATGGTATATATTATATGTGCTCTTTCAATGGTTTTAATGGACAGTACCATTCTCTTGGTCCACCTACCACTAGTAGCTATGCTCACTGACAGGGCTGTAACCAGACTACTTTATGCTGGGGCACACAGAATTTAGAGGGGTGCAGCTGTACCCATCTGCTTGCCTTAAAAATGAAACAAATGAAAACATTATCTGAGTTACATTTCTATATCAAAGGGATTGCAATATGATATTAAATTTCTATATCAATAGGATTCCAACAGTGTACTACAATAAATCCATAAAATGAACTTAAAAAAAATCTGAACATATAAAATACATTTATTTCTCATTTCCTTTCCGTTACAGCCCCGGTAAACCTAGTAGCAATTCATGTCACTAAACAAACAGGCAGCAGAAACAGGTTCTTTTGTTAAAGATGTCATGTCATGCAATCCTGCTGGACATCAGGATTGCCTGTTTGTTTTACGATGCTGATGTGCAATTGTTTACTTCTCTAACTCTAGTATATGAGTTACATAGTGTGATGAATTATGGACTATATTTCAGGACTCTTGTCATCATTTGGCATACAATTGCAATCGGTCACATCCTGCTGTAAAGGGCCGTCAGTTCGCTGCAGATGCAGGCTGGTCTGTTTTCAGCAGTTCTGGCTGATGTTGAATGTTGGAGGGCTGTGTGTGCAGATTCAGAACCGCTCTCAGGGGTGAAGATTCACACCCTAAACATCAAAGTTGGTGGTGGGAGACTGGGGTGACAGGATGACGTGCTGTTAACAGATGAACATAGATCAGTCTCTGGTATCCTGACAGACCAAAGCTCGGCCCTGAAGAGTGATTAACCCATAAGAAAGAGGTTTAATAATAAAGCTTGTGTATCTGCGGGCAGATCCGGGCGTGTTAAACCTTACATCAGTGGTTTTGGATCAGAACTGAGACATGAACCAACTAAAGCCATTTACAAACAAACAGCCGCGTTTAAAGTGGCTGAAGAACCCACTTCCGGGTTGTGTGACCGCTCCCATTTTGTTTTGGTGTGATTGAGCCGCTTCCTAAAAGGTAACCGACTCCATTCCTCTTCCTTCCTCTTTCACAACCAAAATGGTGAACACCTTCGGCTGTGTGCTCCCGCGGCTCCCGCTCCTCCCTGCCCGCGGCTCCGGCCAAGCCGTCAGCTGATCTCAGTCCCTCCAACCTCCTCCAACCTCCTCCAGCTCCTCCACCCCACACCCGCACACTGCCCCCGAGCGCGCGCGCGCCGTCCGGGGCAGTAAAGTCACCCAGTCTGTGCAAACGCAGCGCGACTGAAATAGTCCTTTGTTTACAGAGCCGCGGAAGGAGGCTTTTAGTGGCGCTGTGATTCTACCAGCTGTTTCCCGCCTTGAAAGACATCCGATCAGCTGCAGAGAGAGAGAGAGAGAGAGAGAGAGAGAGAGAGAGAGAGAGAGAGAGAGACAGAGAGAGAGAGGGGGGTGGAGGGAGGTCGAGCGCGCGCACTGCACTACGAGGGAACCCCATCAGCTGGAAGTAGAGTAACATTACAACTCCTCATTCAGCTGTGTTTCCTCCATGTGCGCGGAGCTGTAGGAGCAGGACGGCGGCTGCCTTCTGGCTCTTTTCACGGGCGCGCGATACAAAACATCAGCTGCTGTCCGGAGGCAGGAGAGAGGCAGAGGCAGGGGAACATTAGACGAATCGGGGACTCAAAGCTGGAGAGGCGAGCATGGAGTATTTCATGGTGCCCGCTCAGAAGGTGCCCTCTCTGCAACATTTCAGGAAAACGGAGAAAGAAGTGATCGGGGGTTTGTGTAGGTAAGTCCACCTTCAGCCGCTCGGAGGCAGAGCTGCAGGTAACGCGCTCGAGCGGATCTGTTATTGTGTAAATCCGACAAAACGGCACCGAATTAAAGCTCCGTTTCACACCAGCCGGGGGCTGCGGGCGACGTGAAGCCACTCTCCTGCCGGATGGGGAGTTTTTATGAAGATCTCAGTGAAATCCAGGCGGTTTTGTCTAACAAACACAAACCACGTGGTTCCGCGCACACCACGCCGCCGAGCTGTAGCCCCGCGCTCGATCCGCGCGGTTTCGGTTCGGTTCGTCCGGCTGAACCGAGCCGGGCTCGGGCTGTTCTGGCGGAGGACAGCAAGTGGAGCTCGGTTCGAGCGCGTTCGTGTCGAAGCGGAGGCGCCGCGCTGTGAACTTATTGTGGGCAGTGCGGCCATGCTTGTGGCTGCAGCCACGGAGAGGCTCTGGCGTCGCCTGGCCGTCAGCGCGGAACAGCGGCCGCCCGTGCTCGTCAGTCCGCCGCTGAAGGTGAAGGGAACGAGGCGTGCTGTGTGCGCTGCGGCGCGCAGCCGCCGGACTCTTTATTCCCGCAGCTCTGCAGCCGCATGGACTCGGAGGAAGCGCTTTGTAATGGCGGAGGTTGGATATGTGGCTTCAAACGGTGTTTCTGCCGCACAAAGAGCAGCGTTTAAGGGTCTCGAGCTGTTTTCACACACAAGAGCATGAAGACGTTGGTAATTTGGTAATAAGGGTTTTAATGAGGGGGTGTGTTTGCTGGAAGGCCCGTTAATGCAGCTGCAGTCCTTTCTGAGGAGGGAGGCGGGGAAACACGGGAAAGACACGGGAATTCTGGGAAGTGTAGTTCCAGAGATGACCGAGGTCCTTCCAGGGGAATCATTCTGAACAGTGGAAACGAAACCACGCGTTCAGTCACGTCGAAATGAGTCTTTATGTTGATTCTGTAGCAGCAGGGGTCCTGCAGTCCTGCCTGATCTGAAATGTTCGGTTTACTGATTCTATCCCTCCTCAATGTACCATTACAACCAGTTCCCAAGTCTGTTATAGACTCCCAGTAAACACAGAATATTGATCAGGGGTTAAAGCAGGAATCTGACCCCACTGCTCTGGGTGATCACAGAAGAATGGAGGAATAAAAGCCTTCGGTTAGAAAATGAATAAAGTGTGGATTTCTGATTCTGTCCTGTGAGTGAACCAGGCTGCTGAACACCAGGATGTTTACAGTGATGCAAGCAGTAAAGGCAGGATCCCAGTCTTCACTGAAGGATGCAAACACTTCACTGCTTTATGGCTGGACAGTCTGGAATTAAAATCCCATTCCTAATTGCCCTAAACATTTTTAAACTTTAAAAAAGACGATACCCTTAGCAAGCCTTAGTCCTCTGACTGCTCAGAGTGTGTTTAAAGAGAGGCAGTCTCACATTTACAGCTGTAAGCTTTGATTGCCTGATGTATAATTGAATTCAATTGAATTAAGTTCAAATGGAGGTGGATGTAGTTTATAAACATATGAAGGATATCTTCAGTCAATCCAAAAAGAAGATTTTGAAAGCAATGTTTAGTAGTGTTGTGTATGTATTGTTACTAAGCTCAAGCATGCTCAAAGCATGGCTAATTTTTGGACAATCTTGTTAATTATCTCTGTTAGAAACAATTAAATGATGATTTCACATGTTGCATGAATTATTTTTAAAAATGCACTGCAGCTTTACATGTTGGCACAGATTTTACTTTATTAAACCAGTATTTCTCAACAGTGATCCTGGTTCAACTCATCAGCTAAAGCCTTTTTGCAGAATAATTAGATTTATTTTTGGTTCTTCAGGTCTTAATTGTAGTTTTGCTTTACATATAAAGTTTGGAGACCTTAGGACAACTTATCATAATTTGGTTATTTAGAAAGTGAAAAGAACCAAACATTATAAAAGAACAAACACTACTTATAAAAATAGCATTTTCTGCAAATGTTAATGGACACTTCTCCAAATCTCAGCACTTAATTAGTCTGGTTATTAGCATTTAGCATTGAAGTGTAATGTAACTAAACAAAAAACATAAGGAAGGTTTTTTAAAAATGATTTATAAAGCACAATTACTAGAAATGCAACCTTCTTGTGAGGATAAATGTAGGACACCCCCACATTTATTACTAGTTAAAATGCCTAAAATTAGATTCAGCTGCAGCACATCAGCTGCAAATGATTAAACCACTGTTAGGAATTTGGAGGAGGCTGTGTTATTTAAACCTCACTAATTTAGTAAGCTCTTAATTATTGAAGTGAGCTGTATCACCACAGCATGATTCAAAGACATTTCTGATGTCTTCAGAATAAAGCTTGTAGATACAAATGAGTTGGACTGGCACTTATCAGCCTTTCTCCATAAAATAAATTACAAGTGGACAACATTTAAAACAACTGCCAGCATGGCCAGTTCAGGCCATCATAGCAAGCTCAGTCCAAGGACAGGCTGCAAGATGTGTAAAGAACTCTTCAGCAATCCAAAAATGTCACCATGACTCCTACAATTAGCTGTTGCCACTTTATCAAAGTGCATGCATTTACCACCAGAAAGAGATTTCAGAAGTTGAATCAATGAATCCACAGGAACGAAGAGCCCTCACACAGTGGTGTAAGTCAACACAATCTGCATGATTGATAACTGGTTGGGCAGGTGTTCCCAAATTTTTATATATAAAGTCCACCATAATCAACAGTAAACTTGACTTTAATTAGGTGGCATTATACTAAGCTTCACGGTAACTGGGTATGTGTAAACAGGACTGAACCATAACTGAGCGTGCATAGTTTCATGTTGACTGGCATTTGACTATTCCTTTGGAATTTATCCTTTGAAACATATTTGAAGTTTCCTGTCATTGACATTTTTTCAACAATTAAATAATACTTAAAAAAAAAATAATATAAAAAATATCTATATATATATAAACTTATAAAATTTGAATGAGTTTGTGAAAAATATGTTGAAAACAAACTACTTTGGACATCCTGGTGGGCAGAGCTAATACAGATCAGTTGGTATTTGTCTACCAAAACTCATGAAAACTTAAACATTTTTGGAAACCACAGTGTAAACTAATTTAGAATTTTTAGTGGGTGCTTTGTCAAGTATCTAAACCATCAGAATGATTCTCAATGAACGTGACACCTTAAAAGAGTTTTGAAAATCCCAGAGCTGTTAAATATGCATTTGAAGCGCATTTACAGCCCAGGTGGTGCTATGGAGCCAACGAGACAGACCCTGATGCTCTATTTATTTGATTTTCATCAACCTTGAGGACTGTGCAAAATTTTATGAGATATCAAACATCAGAAACGCCTCGAAATTATTGGCACCTGTTCAAAATTGTGGATACATAACACTGTTTCAAGCATATGGTGCTCGTTCTCCTCACCTGTGGTGTTGGCAATATAAAAACCACACCTAAAACCAAATAAAAAGGCGGGAATTTGACTGAATCTCTCTGCATTGTGCCACTCTAAGCATAGAGAACAGGAAGAGGAGAAGAGAACTGTCTGAGGACTTGTAACCTTAAGATTGTTGATATTTTTCCGTAATTTTGGTTCTCAAGTCCATCTCCAGAGATGTTCTTGATGTTCCTTTGTCCATGGTGCACAACACAATGAAGTTTATCCAACCCACAGCTCTGTAGCTAATCTCCCTGGACATGGACAGCAGAGGAAAAATTGACGAAAATTTGTAACGCAGGATAGTCCGGATGGTGGATATGCAGCCCCAATCAAGTTCCAATGACATTCAAGCTGTCCTTTTCGTAAACTATCCGTTGACATTTGAATGAAATGAAATGCTATGGCAGGAGACCCAGTAGGACCACCACTGCTAACACAGAGATATAAAGAGCTAGACTGCAGTTTGCCAAAATGTGAGTAAGCCAGAAACGGTTTGTGGACTGATGAGACCAAAATGGAGCTTTTTTGGTAAAGCACATTATTCTATACTGTTTACCGAAACGATATGAGGAAACATGTTCGTGCCACAAATAGTCCAAATGTTAATGTTTTTGATCATAATTTTCCTGTGTGGTCTACAGATTGACGGTACCATTGATTGGATAAAAAGTCTAGTTTGAAAAGTGCAATTTTAAACAATTGGCCAATGAGGAAAAAAAATCATGAAATGTCATGCAATTGCAAAGTTGTAAGGGTTAGTGCACTTTTTAAAGTAAATTGTATGATTGGATATAATTGACTTTTTTGATGTGTTCAATTTCTTTTAATTTACAGGTTCATAGTATGTCCCTAGATATGTAAGCATATTAAGTTTCAGTCTGATTCATGAATATTTAGCCTGTCAAATGCATGCTTGAATTTGATTGGCTAATGGCTAACACAGTCATTGATGTATCAAGTTGCTCTTGGAGTTGCCACTACAGAATGGGCCTATGATGTACGATTTTAAATTATATCTTGATACATGGCTGCTGAGAAACAGTTTTTAGCCTTGGCCCTTTGACGTACTAGTGCATCTCAAAAAATCTGGATATTGTGATTTTCACATCATGTTTTACTTTTTGAATTAAATGTATCATTTATTATGTTCTTTATATTTAAGTGATATTTTCCATCTATATTTTTCATACTGGATTCTGGATTTCTGATTTTCATAAGCAATAAGCCATACAGTTCAAAAGTAAAACAAAGGTATGAAATGTCAATTTTTATTTAATGTAAACATTAAATTTTTTTTTAAATTATGAACACATGAATGTTTCACAATATTCACATTTTTTTAGATGTCCTCCAATCTTGACGGGTCTCATCACAATCATGTGCTGAACCAGTCTGAATCCTCACAAGAAGGATTCATTTGCATATGCTATAATGTATACAAAGGTCTTCATATTTTGTTTGATAATTATTAAGGTTCAGACTGACGAGTATTATGATGCCAAACAAGTGGGGATCCAATGACTGCTTTACAAAAGTAGGTTTTGCAAATTAGCAAAAAATATAATTAGGTGGACGTTAATGGCAAAGAATTTGCCAATGAAATTATATAGTATTAAAATGTATAAATTGTATATTCAATAGTGGAACATTTCACAATCTGTTATTTTAATGCTTTTTTTCTGTTCTTTAGCACCCCCTGCAGGCCTGTTGGTGTAATTTTTTTTGCCTGTGTCATCACAGCTATTCTACATTGCTGCCAAGTGTGGTGTTTCTAGGTTTCTTATGGCTTTTGCTCCACATCCTGTATATGTCCTATTATTTGAGGACACTTTCTAATGAATACATTCAGCTACTTTAAGTTGCATCCTTTGCTGAATGATGAATAATGAATCATTTGGTAATGATATTTCGAGACCTGGAGTGTTAATATTAATATTTGAAATGTTCAGTACAGTATGTGTGTATGTGCTGTATTTATCCACAAGTATGTGTGTGTACAAATATATGATTATGTGCTTTCATTCATGTGTGTGTGTGTGTGTGTGTGTGTTCACATGGGCATTGGTGTGTAAGTCTGTGCTTTGCCCTCCTGTGTGGTATGTTCTAACTGTGCTCTAACATTTTTAAGTTTGTTGTCGATTAGTTAAAAGTTCTTGCGTTGAAGTATATATCATGGACATACATATAATGGTGATTTAATAAATCTTAAGCAGTGGCAGCAAAATGATCCTTATAGTTATGAAGTTGACTTCACAATCAGTGTTTGTCAACAATGCAGCATATTTTATCTGGATACGCAGTAGTTGTGTGAATGAATACTGTCAAAGGAACTAGGTTTCTTGTTTATTGATCACTTCTATACAATGGCTGCTGAAAGCTGATTGACCAGTGGCTGATATAATTAGCTCAAATTCATTCGCAATCTTAAGTGAGATGGACAAAGCTATAGGGTTCTTGAGTGTTTGTTAGTCTCTAACATGGTGCCAGACCTATGGATCAAAATGTCCAATGCTTTGCTGCAGGCCAGTTGGCTGAGCTCTCTCACTTGGGCAGTGAGAAAGAGTACTGTTGGCCAAGAGCAGATGATAAATCCAGTTATTTAAAAGGTCTTAATTTGTAATAATTGTTGAGCAGTGCAATTTAAACATGACCTAACATGTTATAGATATCAAAAATACATAACTAAAATTGTATTTGCATTGTTGTTTGGTTCACAATGTTTGATAGGCCTGGACAATTATTCAGTATCAGTATTTATCACAGATGAAAATTTATTATATATTATTTACAGTGTTGGTTACTGACTGACGGTCACTACAGGGTGCTGCTGGCAGTTCATGAATGCATGCTGAGCAGAAATAGCAGAACACACCCCTGCGTTACACTGGCAACAATGCAATACAACAAAACAACCAATACCTATAGTACTGGTCAACAGTATTCGTTTTCACTAAGTCTGGTTTCTGGCAACAGTAGGGAGGTTGAGCAACGTGGAGCGGGTTGAGTCAGCAGCGCATAGTTGAACAGAGACTAACTTTATGCAAATTAGGACAGAAGCAATAAGGTGATAACCAATAAACCTGCATTCCTTATTATTTGGTTCCTGGGTATTTCCAGCCTAAAATACTGCTGGAATCTGGGATTATCAAGTCACAGCTCCTGCATGATGCATTAAATAGTATGCTGTGAACTATATATTAATTACATATCTACTACACAACTACAGCCCTGATTGCCATCTCAGAATCAGGTGCTGAATGATTGCATCAAAAATAAGACAATATATTTGCCTCTTATATAATTGACTGTGATAAACCACATTTTATTAAAGCTGAGTTCAGTTTCCTTCACCACACCCAGTCCTGACTTAAAAATCTCAAAAAAATGTATGCCCTGATCTGAAGAAATCCAAGAACTGATGAGAAATAAACTGATTGACTTTAATCAGTCTGGAAAAGTTTACAAAGACCTGTCTAAGGATTTGGGACTCCAGTGAACCACGGTGAGGGCTATTATCCACAAATGGTGGAAACATGGAACAGCGGTGAACGTTCCCAGGAGTGGCTGGCCTACCAAAATTACTCGAAGAGCACATAAACGACTCCTCCAGGTCACAAAAGAACCCACAACATCTAACAAAATGGTATCCATGGAAGTGTTCCAAGGCAAAAGCCACTGCTGACCACAAAGACTTGTAAAAATTGATGAGACAAAAGGCAAACCTTTTTTGGAAAGTGTGTCCCATTACATCTGGTATAAATCTATCACAGTATTTCAGAAGAAGACATGGCGGTGGTAGTGTGATTGTCTGGTGCTGCTTTGCTGCTTCGGGACCTGGACAACTTGTGTTAATTGATCATGAATTCTACTCTCTACCGGAAAATCTTGAAGGACAATATCTGGCCATTAGTTTATGATGCTAAATTCAAGTATACTTGGATTCTGCAGCAGGACAATCATCTGAAGCACACCAGCAAGTCCAGCTCTGAATGGCAAAAAAGCAAAAAGAAAATGAAGGTTTTGGAGTAGCTTAGTCAAAGTCCTGACTTGAATCCGATTGAGATGCTTTTTTCCCACATAGATGTGAAAGACTTGCTAGTCCTCTAACCCTCTCCTGTATGCCGACTAGTCACAGTGGGTGGTGAGTTCAGCCACCACTGTATTGTTTTTTAACTTCAACACAAGATTGTTCTTGAAATGAGCTCAGCAGTTGTGGGTCATTAGTGCACAGCAGAGGGCGCAGCGCACAGCCCTGGGGGGAGCCAGTGTTCAGAACTCTACTTGATATCTCATCAGTACCAGGGGCTTTCCAGAGGTTGATCATCTGCACTATACTCCTCACTTCTGCTGTTGTTACTGTGGTGGTTGGCTGCTCATCCGGGAAGGGGGTGAGCCAGTGGGTAGAGGTGGAGGCCTTGAAGCGAGCATAGAAGGAGTTCAGGGTGTCTGGGAGAACTGGGTAATTTGGGCACTGTGCATCACTCTTGTAGTCTGTGATCCAGTGAATGGCCTTCCACATGCTGTGATGGTGATGGTCTAAGAAGTGATTACCTCCTCTGTGCACATCCTGATGTAGTCCATGACATGAGTACAACTCCAAACCCATGCTGATCCCAGTTGTTGCATCCTCCCTGAATATGACAGTCTAGTCTCAAAGCAGCCCTGGAGCCTGTACGCAGCTCCTTCAGGAGCAGATGGACTTTGTTAAAATGGCCCTGCTCCTTGACACTGGATATGCAGGGGCTAGCAGGAGGGAGATGTGCCAAAGTGGGGGTGGGGTGCTGCTCTGTATGCTCCTCGTCTGTTTAACACTTTGTCCAAAGTGTTTCTCCCCCGAGTGGAAACCTTAATGTGCTGGTGGAAGATGGGGAGAGTGTTCTGCAGATTCATGTGGTTCAAGTCCCCTGCCACCACACACAGTGCTTCAGGTTGTTCGTTTTAAAACAAACCAATGTTGTCATGCAGTTTCCTGAAAAGTACTTTAGCATTAGCTTGTTGGATGACGTAGCCACTATAAACACTCTGGTAAACTCCCGCTGCAGATTCAGAGGATGGAATTTCATTGTTAAATGTTTTATGCATCAACAGTTTGAGCCCCAACTTTTGTTCATATTGATGCAGAGCCCTCCTCTCATTTTGGCTCCTCAGAGCTGCCAGTCTCAGTCCAAGTCAACAAAACAGACACCCATCGATCTTGAAGACGTGATCCAGCATGTTGGAATCCATCAAGACGAAGACACTGCAACTCTGCTTTTCGAATCGTGTCCTTTTTGTTATCCAGGGTCCAAATGTTGGATATAAAGAACAATGGAATTAGCTTGGTTGTAGTCACAGCCTGCCAATCACTGCTTTTAACTCCATAAGCAAATGACATGTTGTTAAATTCCATTAGTTTGCTGAGCTGTACTGTTTTGCTTGCTGTAGTAATGCCAACTACAGCAGTAACAGGCTCATGTCCAACACCTGAGCAACTATAGGGAGTACGATCAACTGACCAAGTTTAATGTCGTACGATCTAGATTCTTCTCAGAAAAAGAAAAATCTTAATAAAAACAAAATGTTTCCAAGTACGTGTTTGGACCCCTACAAATCCCATCAAAAACAAGAGGGTCCCTGCACGCTTGGACCCCACGATGAGTAGTTTATGTACATGCAGCTTTGAAACATTGGTCTCTGATCAGTCAGGTGAGGTGGAGGAGGTGTAGCTGCTTTGTTAACTTCTGGGCTGCAGAAATGTTAACTATAGACTTATTACTTAGAAGTACATTTGTCTAAATGCTTGTGGACACCCATATCTAATAATGCATTCGGCTACTTGTATACAGGTGTGCCATCGCACACAGATTGTTTAGTCCCTGTAGAGAAGCCTTGCCAATAGAATACAATTTTTTGGCACTATATCTAATGCCAGACATGGGTTAGACAGATATGAAAACTGGAACAGTGCAACTATGTTCTCTGAAATGATAATGTTCCACACATTCCCTTGTCGCTGAAAACAAATCCTCACAGCAATGCTCCTAAATCTAGTAGAAAGCCTTCTCTGGACAACAGAGACAACAAAAGCAGGATTTCAGACGATTGATTTCAGAACAATATGTTCGTATACTTTTGTCCAAATAGTGTTTGTATGAACGGTGTGGTTTGAGTGTATGCTTATGTATAGGGCTGAAATAATTCCTCATGTAATTCCAGTACATCATTTACCAAAAAATGATTGAGGAATTTTCTGTGCCTTGAAGAATCACTTACAGTATTTAGTTGTACAGCTGAAAGCACTGTATTCCATACTGACTATTTTTAATGTAACATGACCCGCTTACGCCACCCAAGTAAAGAAAAAAGCAGGCGGAAGTGGCCATGTTTGGTTTGAAGTGTGGAATGTCGAATGTGTGGATTGTTTATTTCAGTGGTTTATTTATTGTGTGTAAAAACAGCACTGTGGGCTTAAATGAAAACTAAAGACACGATACAGTTAGCTGAGCAGTTGTCAAATTTAGCTCAGAAGCTGGTCACTGTTAGCTGACTTGTCCACCTCCTGGTCATCTTTGTTCGGTTATCTTTGTATGATTTTCTTTGCCGACACCAATACGGGGAGGTGTGCTGCACATTGGCCTGTATCTGCTTTGGCAATGGCAAAGAAACCCGACGATGCTTATTAACTAGTGTGCAGGTGTGAAAATCTGCCTTCTGACTTTGGATTTCTGGTTAACGTCAGTGTTGTGGTCGGAGTTGAAGTTCTCAAACATATAAAGAACAATTTAAAAGTAATATAATTCAATACGTTGCACATATTTCCTCAAGAACAACTTTTGAGGATCATAGGTTTTTATTTTTGCTTTAACTCCTGTTATCAAATACATTCAGTTGAATTCCTGAGTTGAACTCAAAACTTCATCAGTATATTAAAACTAATTCTGCTTCAGCTTTGCTCTGTCACTGGTGCATAATGTGTTCTGATACAGTAGGTGTCTTAATTAGTTTGAATATTGCTTCTTATAAAATCTTATAAAGAGTTTTTCTTATTCTAGTCAGCTGGTGTAAGTTTATGGTTCATAAATGCTCAGCCATGATACTACTGTATTGTCATTTAGTCTTAGTAATGCCAGTTAATGTGTTTTTTTATTCATTTATATTGGTTTATAGAAATTGTTTTTATTCAAAATATTTAAATAAAATAGTTGTTTCTAGATAAAACTTACCTAATAAAGGAAAAGAATCATCCTTCATTAACTGAAATGTCTTATTTACTCTTCTGCATTTCTAATTGCTCTTTAACCAAGCAAAAATATTTTATCCGATTACTCGATTAACCGAAGGAATTTTCAGTAGAATACTTGATTACTAAAATGATAGCTGCAGCCTCACTTATGAATGTACACTTACACTACTTATGTTTGTGTGTGTGTCTGTTGGGTGTGTGTGAACACTGAATCCTTATGCAAATAATATATTTCAGTACTCTAAACTGTAAATTGTATGTGTGTATCATAGACGTGAAGGATTTTTTCTGACCATGCCACGTGTCCTACTTATCACAGCATGTTGCTGTTTGAGGTGGTTGTTCCCGCTGGAGGAACAGCTGATACTGACTGGTTATCCAGCTAATACTGAATTGGTTCACCTATATTTCTATGTGTTCACTTGAATTCATGACTGTGTTCACTTTAAGCACAAAACTTAGACCAAGAAATTACTATTTTAATGTATGTGCACTCCTGCACGAATGCATTCCTGTTTTGAATGCCAAAAGTTAATCACGCCAATCAGCCATATTATGACAACTCCATACTGATCAGTTCCTTTTTCCATGTAACACCACTTTATAGTCCTGTAATTAGAACTATAATTGGTCAGGACCCCACAGGACCACCACAGAGCAGGTATGGGGATCATTCTCACTCACTGGTGGTATTTTAGTGTGTTGCACTGATATGAGTGAATCAGACACAGTAATTCTCTGGAATGTTTAAACACTGTGTCCACTCACTGTCCACTCATAGGCACTACTGTCTAGGATGTAAAGCCTCAAAGTGTTGATGTAAAGTCAGAGACAGAAGCTGTTTTTGCAGTTTGTGTTGGTCATCCTCTAGTCTTTCATAAGTAGTCACAGGACGCTCCTCACAAGGACATTGTTTGTTTGCTGGATATTTCTGGTTGGTGGACTATTCTCAGTCCAGCAGTGATACTGAGGTGTTTTAGAACTTCAGAAACACTGCTGTGTCTGATCCACTCACACCAGTGCACCACACACTAACACACCAACACCAAGTCAGTGCCACAGTATTGCTCAGAATCACCCACCACATAAACGATACCAGCTCTGTGATTGTCCTGTGAGGTCTTTGATTGAAAAAAGGAGATTAACAAATTCTCTCAAAATCTAAAGATCCAAGGAGATTTATTGCTTGTCATTTGCTTTGATGTCTATTGTTTGTCCAAACAGGAGAGTTATTGAATAATCAGTGTATACAGATGAGCTTATTTTTTAAATAAACGCTTTTAAAGCACAAAAGTGCAACAAAGCCATTCATTATGAGAATCATGAACATTTAATCTAATCAGTATCTAAAAAATGATTTAATAAAAGCATCCTTGAGTCAGTGTTTTTCACCTTTTTGGACATTTACACATCTGGATGCCCTGGATGTAACTGGTTCTGCTCCACTTTTAATGCAGCAGTATTTTACATTTTACTGAAGGAGGAACAGAAAATGAAGATGCTAACTTGGGAACTAAATGCGAGAGTGAGATAACATTCACATGTTTCTAATGTGTAACTCTCTTCCGGTTGCTGTATTTAAGGTAGAATGGAAGCAGTTACATTCAGAGCGAAAGAACAGCAACCCAAATAAGTCTTCTTGGAACTCTGTATGTTTACAGAACGAAATTAAACTTTATGAAACCATATTTTAAATGAACAATTACGTTCCCAATGTCCTTCAGACCTAAAAGTAAGCTTACCTTGCGTTACTATAAAGAGGTGGAAACGAAGGATAAAAAACAAAATGCGATCAAGACTCATACCTGGTCATACCTACCCGTGCTGTATCTAGGAGCCTGTAGCTAATGTTGGTTGACTCTCTACTGTAAATAACGTGAGGTCGGAAATCGACCATGGTTTTAATGATTAATTCATATTTGAGACGGTGTTGCTAACCATCCTAAATTTTGCTGTGGTCACCTTGTAACCGGTCACCTTGCATGGGTAATGTGGTCGTAACTTCAGCTTCTGCAGATGGCACAGCACAAGGATGATTGGGCTGTAAATATCTGTGGGCTGTGAGACGGGATTCATTGTTGGTACAGTGCAGTGAATATTTTGTCTGTTTTGCGTAACATCTGCTTTGCAACCTGTTT